>VZRQ01002060.1:562641-794048 GCA_013397975.1 Machaerirhynchus nigripectus
GACAGTTCGGCGGACACCCCGCTCGGCCCCGCGTAATCCCATTACC
The DNA here is from genome assembly GCA_013397975.1 of Machaerirhynchus nigripectus. NCBI lineage: Eukaryota > Metazoa > Chordata > Aves > Passeriformes > Dicruridae > Machaerirhynchus > Machaerirhynchus nigripectus. The sequence goes on from VZRQ01002060.1 coordinate 562,688, forward strand.
GCGGGTAATCCGCGGGCAGGCTCCGCGCAGAGCGGCGCCCGGACTGCCCGCCCTCCCCCGCGTCCCCGGGCTACCGCGGCCGGGCGCAGTCCGGGCGGCGGCGAGGGCGGCAGCGCAGCTCCATGCCTTTTGTTTCGCCCCGGGCTGGGACCCGGCCCCTGGTCCCGGCGGCGGGGCGGGAGCCCTGGAGGGACTTGCGGTGCCGGGCGGAGTTGTAGGGGCGGCCCGGGGAAGGGTTTAGCCCAGGCCGGCAGCAGGCGGGGAGGTGCCGCTCCGGGGGGGCGTGCGAGGGCAGCGCCTCCCTCCTGCCTCGGTCCGGGGCGGACGGGATGGGACCGGACCGGAGGGGACGCGACGGGACGGGACGGGACGGGATGGGACGGGACGGGCTCCCGCTTGTGCCCGGCCAGGGCCACCACCCCGGGTTTCCTGAGTGGCTGTAGCGGCTGCAGCCGCCCGGTCCTCCCTCCCTCCCTCCTCCGTCACACCCAGGGGTGCGCAGAAGTGGCTCCAGCCTGGTGTACTCGACACCTCTGCCATCACCTTGCTCGTGTCCGAGCTGGAGAGTTCGCCGGTTTCAAACCCCGTGTTGCCTTCTCTTCGTTATGATCAGCCTCAGACAGCCGGGAACCGCTGGGGAAAGTTTAGAGTAAAGTGCAGTTTATTTCCAGAGCGGGAGCTCGTGTTCAGTAGGCCTTAGCTTTTGTGATACGGCTGCTTTCTCTCTTTTTAAAGCAGGCGTATACTCTGTGGAGTTGATTTAAAGTTGCCGGATCTGCTTGATTGCCGGCATGAAATTACTGTGTGGCGTATCTTTTTCGGTCACAGCCTTCTTACTTGGGTTACCTTCAAAGAGATTTCTCCCTCGAGAGTGGGAAGGTGATTGCTCTAAAGGAACAGCATCGATCAGCTGTTGTTATTCATATCTCTCAGATACTTTGACTCCTGCTTCATGCATTCCTTCCAATTGACAGCAAGCAGCTGATGCTTGGAATCAAGCCAGCAAAAATAAAATTCTGAAGGAGGTCAGTTAAGAAAAGCCCCAAAGGCTCTCTTTGAATTAAGATACCTCTTTCCTCTACTTTTGGATGTTTATGCGAGAATTGTGATACCTAGCTAATTGGTGGATCTGAGCCTTTTAGAAATGGTCCTGCTTCCCAAGAAAGTACGAAATCCTCTTAGCTTGTGCCTCATGTGTCCGACCTGCCGGGGTCTCGAAACTCGGGGCTGGCTGACAGGGCAGGGCAGGGCAGGACGGGAGCTGTGTGCGCCGTGCCCGCTGCGATGCTCCCTGGGGCTCGTACCTACCCTGCCGTGCACATGAAGCGAGCACCGGGCCCTCGGTGAGGCCAGGCGAGAGCTGGTCTTCCCCCTTTGCCGTGGCCTTCTCCAGTGTCAGAAGTGTCCTGACCCTTCAAAGGGTAAAAACGCAGCAAAAGGTGCTCAGCAAAGGGTAACAACTCTGTGGCTCAGGAATCGCGCCAAGTGTTTGTGCTTTCCAATTCAGAACTTCATTCTCTTAGATACGGTTTTGCTCCAGGTTTTGGCAGACTCTCTTTTCTTTCCTTTGGAAATAACAAAGATGAGGGGTTATATGTAACACATTGAAGTATGATGGCTATTTTTGTAAGCTTAGACATGGCTGTATCAGTCCAAACACGGTGCAAATTCTTTTATTCCCATGGAATTAAGTTCAAATGTAGAACTGTGGATCCCTGTGGAAGGGATAGTTGCAATAGGGCCAACTTGTCATCACAGGAAGGGGGTAGAAAGCTGTACTTCTCAGCTTGTTTTTTGCACTATCTTGTACAGTCAATTAAATTATTTTTTTCTTCTGCTCTCTATTTTTTGAACTAACCAAACACATTAGGAAAGTGGGCAGAACATTTGGCAAAGAGTGATGTGGAACTTCAAAATGTCAAAAGATTGTACGAGATTGAATGTGTAATATCCAAGCTTGACTTTTATTTAATGGCTGGACTTCAAATTGGATGTTTTCCTTTTCCTTTCTGCAGGTTGACACAGTTCATTTGTGATTTTGTAATCAATATCTTTAAACATGCTACTTGTAACCCAACTTTTTGAAAATTGTGGAAGATAAATGACCTCAGGGGAAACACCACTTAAATGTGATGATTTGAAAGAGGAAAGACTTGCCCTATGAGATGTATTTCTGCATTAAAATTCAGATAGAGAATTCTGAATTTATAGAGTTACTCTGTAAATTTTCCCTGCTGATTTTCAGATTAATTTAACTTAGTAAAAATTCCAAACTTCCACTTTAAAAATTCATATATGATGATAATTAGAAGCTCTTCTAAAAAAATACATATATAAAAAATTTTGACATTGATGAATATGAGGCTGCCAGTTCTGGCAGCTTTTTCGATTGTGTATGCTTCTTGATGGAGCTATGCAAAAGAAATGCTTCTCTGGTTTGAAATATCCTTACATTAAGTCTTTACTTGCCCTTGGACATGCTTTTCTTAAAGGGACTGAGTGCGGTGGAGACCCCCAAACTGGGGTGTGTTAGGGCATGAAGCTGGGGAAGGTGGTCCACAGGACCATATTGTTTTCATAGTGTTTGCAGGGACGAGTTGATTGTGGGGCAGAAAAATCCCAGGGCTGACAGTGGGCTGAAGAACCAAGTGCTCATCGCCAGCTGAGTGCGTCCCCTCAGGTTGTACAAGGTGGAAAACTGTGCAGAGAACAATGCTGGCTGTTCCCAGCTTGTTAGTGATTGTCCATCCCTCTTTGCCGAGAATGGAATTTGAAGTGCAGGTCAGTACTCTGACCTTGTCCTGCCCTCTGCTCCATTTGGGGAAATACAGATCTGCATCTGGCTGACTGCAGTGGGGATCTGGATCCAGAACTTCCACAGGATTGACTCAACTCATCCTTTTAAGCTTACATTCATATTTAGGAATTATTTTTTGTAACTGTAGGATTGGGTTACAAACCCCGATTATATACATATATGAAGCTCTTAGTGGATGTTTTCAGCAGTTAAACCTCTGTGTTACTAATCTTTGTTAAATTCTAGTGCTGAATCAATGTATTAGCATTGTACTTTCCGTGCTGCGCTGTTAGTGTTAGGGACTAAACTTACTGGGTTTGGTTTCTGGTTTGATTTTATTCCCCCAACTGTTTTTTCAAGGTTCTTGTCTGTGCCAGTGCCCTTATTTTATATTGTCTTTTTTTAGAAAAGTATTATAAAAATGCTGTTTATTGAATTTGAGTCCACCAACTTGTTCTGCTTTTTCTGTTTCTTCTTTTAGAAATTGGCATGTTTATCTTAAAAGGCCCTTACCAGTCTCAGTTTCATGACTTCGCAAGGTTGCAGTTTGTGTGTTTTCTTTCTTTATATTTTTCCTTTTTTTTTGGTGTACTGTTCTGACTGGCTGAGTAGATGGTGAAGTTTCCAGTTTACAGATGGACCGCTGAACTCAGGAGAGTAAAGGAACAGCTTGTTTTTCTGGTTGTAAAGGCACAGAAGACTAACTACAGAGGTATAAAAGGTCATCAGGCTCAAGTCAGCTTTGAATTTGTGCAAAATGTCAGTAAATTTGGCCTGCAGAAATGTAGGCAAATCAGACAATTAGGTCAGTCTTTGTGGGTTGTGGGCACTATCTTGTTTGTCATCAATTGCAGCATGATGAGCTTTCTGACCTTGTCTGTAATGAAGTAGACTTGATTAAATACTATGAGAAGGGGAAATATGATATGCCTTTTGGGGGATTTGAGAAGCAGGGATGATCCTTTGCAACTACATTTCTTTTTTCTTTGTTCTGGAAATATAAATGGAGGAAATTGTTCCTAATGTTTGGTTGTCAAAAGAACTTTAAGAAAAAAAAGAATGGTGTCTCTGTTAGCTGGCACTCAAATAAAATGAAGCTTTGTTGGTGAAGTTCAGGAAGGTGCTAAAGTTCCGATTTCTGTTGATCTCGTGTGGGAACTGATTTTTGTAATCTGCCCTTCAGTGTTACGCAGTAAAGTCTGTACAGCAAAATCTGGTTTTGTGTCACTATAATATGGAGAAAAGAACTTTCTCAATCCGTGAAATCTGGATACTGAGGCTTACAGGAGAAGATTTTTTGTACAATACACATTTGTTACTAGGCATGAGGAAAACTGGGGCGTTGGGTGGTATTTTGGTGTAAGGAAGGGATGGTGTTTGCAGACAAAGTTTTCTTTCCCAGGTTATAAATCAGGTGTAGTGGTAAAAGCCCACTGGAGGGTGGGAGGCTGTGTCTCTGAGACACTGCTTCCCTTACTGGTGATGTCTTGCCTATGCTCTGCTCTGGTGCTTACCATTAAAATCAGGTTTTTGGCTACCTTGGCATCAGCCCTGGAGGTTGCTGACCCATGGCACAAGATTTATCAAACGAATAGCAATGTTAACAATGACTTCGATCCCCATTTCCTTTCCAAATATGCTGTCTTGGGGTGGGGAAAAGCAATGGTTTGGACCTTGCAGGGTGACTGAATTTGCCATAATGGAAGTATGTTAAGAAACGAATACGCTTCCATTTGGCATGTGATTCTGCTGTCTTGTAAGGCTCTCTAAATTGCTGTTTCAAGTTCTCTCCCTTGTTAGGGGTAACACAGAAGTGAAAATGCCAAGTTGTGCAACCAAAGGGGACCTTCCCCTCCTCCCCCTAGGTATAGGTCTCCCCAGAGCATCTATTTCTGTAACACAAGGTATATTTAGGTGTTTAACACACAAAGTATTACAGAAATCCAGCAGCAGATGATGTGTCACATGGACAGTTTTATCTGAGGAAAAGCTGTGACTTTTTGAGCAGAGATACCAGTATCAAGCCATCCTTGCTTGAAACAACTGTGTTTGAGTGCAGGCACTGTGCTCTGTATACAGAGGGAATATGGGGTCGCTGCCTCAGGGACAAGCTACTTGGGCACCCGGGCTGTCTCACACAAAACATGGCTAGGGAAGAACACGCATTTTTGTAGGTCAAAAGATGACTTACTGGTAAACTGGAAACACTAGCAGTAACAGGGAGTTGGTATTGCTGGATGCTTCCTTTTCTGATCTGGGGCTGCTGTTTCTGCTAGCCACCACTGGCCTTTCTGCGTCTTTCACGCCTGATTATTGCAGGCCCAGTAGTTTGATCGCTGGTCACTAATAATACTGACGACTGTGTCCCCTTAATCAAGGGCCCTTATTTTCCATCACCTGCACCACAGGCATGGGTCAAGAAGACTTTTGTCAGGGTATTGCAGTAGCACAAAGGGTCTATCTGCTCAGTAACCCGAGTGCGTTTAATTGGCTCTTTCTGCGCCACATCGGGCATTTTTCTGTTGGTTATGCTATTTCGAATAATTTATTTCTGTGCCTGGATTAAGAACTTGACCCGCAGATGTTATGCACTCACTCTTTCAATCTCTGAGTGTTATTTTTGGACATGTCCCAGCCTCTGTTTCTCCACTGAACAATACCAAAGGTGTTCCACAGGGACCTTTGCTAGCCCAGCAATGGAGCACCGGCAGGCTGCTCATTAGTCTTTTATGTCTCTCCTTATCAGTTTTACTGAGAAACTCCCTATCGCTTTGGTTGCACATGTTAGAATAATTAGGCTTCCTGTTCAGTAGGTTTATGTGGCATTGATTTTGGCCTGAAAGTTCAGGGGAGGGGAAGGATACCATCAAATTATATGAAATGTATGTCTTCCATATGTTGCCTTTTTCCATTATGAGTTGGGTTTAAAACATACTCTTGCACAAAGAGAGGCAGAAATCCCAAGCAGACTTTAATGCTACTTAAAAAGGAGGTGTTCTCCCTTGCATTAATAAATAAGTGACAATAAATTTCTAAGAGGAAAAGAGGATGTGAAGACATCACTGTTCAGTTGGAAGAGGGCTTCACATAATTCAGAGACTCTGGAATCACAGCAGGTATCAGACAGACTTGGAGCATTTCCCTGGCCACCCTGGTCTTCCTATGATTATGGGAAGGGAGGATGGGATGTCATTTGGGGATTAAGGTTTTTTTCTGTCCATCTCTCTTGTATTTCCAATTATTCTGGAGTTTGCTGCTGCTTGTGGCTTACCATCAAAGTAAACTTCATTTGATTTGGTTTTATTTTGTTAATTCTCTGCAGTTTTACGATAGCAGTAACAGTGATTACAACTGAGAAGTCTCTGTCCACCTACTGCTGTGATGTATAATAGCAGTGTCTTTTTCAGATTAAGGAAAAGTAGGATTTGTTTAGTTTGTCCTGCCTGAGGTTCTTTTCTCAAACATCGGCTAAAAAGGAAGGTAAAGCTCTTGTAAAAGTAAGAATCTGCAGAAATGGTGGTTTGGGTTTTTTTTTTTTTCCTCAGGAGTTTCCTATTTTCCAGGGAATTGTTAATATTCAGGCTCTTAAAAATACAGAAAGTACTAAAGGGAGAAATGGGAAGGGGGTATTCAGTTGCTGTACCTTTTAGAGAACGAAGAGTGTATATAATTTTATGAATCAAATGGTCTCAGTGCATTTTAGAAGTTAAACTTACTTTGTGTGAATCTGTAAGATTAGCCTCCTTGGCTAATTTTCAGTCTTTTTCAATTTGAAGACCTCAGCTCCTATCTTATTATGGTGGGAATTCCTCCTGAAAATCTCTGTTTTACATTGTGTTTGTAAGACCTAAAGCCATTGTGTTTACCTTGAACACATTAAACATTCGGTAGTGCTTTTTAAACAGAGGCATCAGTTTGTGCATGTGGGAAGATCAGCTGTATGGTTATGCCATTGTAACCTGTGTTGTTCATTAGCCGTTTTGGCAGAATTTGATTGTTGTAATGTGGAAAATAACATTGTTTAATGTTTTGGTGCAGAGTGCCATTTTTCCCTCCTGTGTCCTTCAAAATATTGAGCATAGTTTTCAGTACTGTGAAAGAGAAAATACTAGAAACCATTAAAAGAAACATTAAATAAGCAAAAAAGAAAGTATACCTACAATGTGTGGTCAGTAAATACTAAATTTGAAGCTAGCAGAAAATACCCTCAAAATGCCTCAATATAAAAAATAAATAAATAAAAGAAAGACAAAGCAGGTGATGTGATAGTATTGCAGTGGAGAGAAGGGCAAGTTGACTCTACCATTTGAATGTAAAAACGGTTTTGAAAAGCATTCCAATTAAGTGCTGTACACAGCTCTGCTTTTAATAGTAATATTTGAATATTGGGATAAGTCACAAACAGCACAGTTCCGAGGGCGTAGGATCTAGTTGCCTAAAATGTGAGTCGGAAGTGAACTTCTAAGAGAAGAATTTCTAAACAGACCTGTGGCAGAGGAGAAGCTGTTGGTAACTTTATGGGGCAGGCTTCTCCATCTCAGTTTTTTTTTTTTTTTACATGTTGTTTACAATTAAGGCTTGAACGGTAGTGCTACGCCTTTGTTTCTGAGTGTTCTCTCTCAATAAACTGGTAGGCAACTTCAGCCGTGCTAGGCAAACAGTGAAGCTTAATTAAAAGCTAAGTGGTGGATGGAGGAGAGACTCAGATCGCTGCAGCTGTTGCTGGAGGTCATCTGCGTTGCGGGTCAGCTGTCCCTGCGGCACGCGTGTGGCTGGGTGGGCACACAGGTACTGCTCGGAGCACATGCAGCCTCCTGCCATCGAATTAGCAGGGAGTGAATGGGACAGTGTCAGGAGAGGGGTCGGGCAGCCTGACAGGACAGAGGGTGTGTGGTGCAGCCAGCCGTGCAGCCGCTGAGGGAAGAGTATCACTTGGGTAGAAACCAATTTTTGGTCGGTCACCACACATGAGCACTTTTACATGATGGCTCTCTGGGGGGAGGAAATAAATGTGGCACTAATGAAACCTGGTCAGAAAGTGAAATCTTTATCGAAACCCTTTCCCGTATTGACAGCAAGCACAATATCCCACAGCTATCTGGGAATGCTTCCTGGAGCCGTGAAGTAGTGTGCCTTTATCTAATGAGCTACCGAAGTGATGATGCAAAAGCCAGGATATCTGCATGATTTTTAACTCCAGCTGTCCAGCTTTTTAAATCCAAATCAAGGACTGTTTCAGATTCTGACCAAGAAATCATCCACTGGGCAATGCCCTGGACTCAAAGCATTTCTCCCTTAATTTTGTGTGCAGTGTCTGCACACTGAGGCACCAGAGGAATCACTGGAGCAGTTTCTAGCTGCAATAACACTTGAAGGATCATTTGAAGCAATGGACAAGCAAATGACACTTGATGGTAGCTCTGTGCTTGAGAAAACCCAACACAGGGAAGCCATTCCTGTCTTCCTGAGTGAAGAGGAAGTACATGATGGAGGCGAGCTAGGGACTAATAGCAGCATGCTGCAAGTGTATGACTGAAAAATTGGATCACTGTTGTGATGGAGTAAAGTGTGTGTATGTTTTTCTACATCTGATGAGAAGAGGGAGCTCAGAAGAATTTTTTCTTTCTGGAACCAGGATATGTAGACCTTTCATTTTCTCTGCTTTAAAAAAACCCTAACAAACCCAACAGTCTATATATTCAAGAAAATTCAGACATGTATCTGAAAGCATTAAAACTGAAGGCAATATTGTTCTTAATTGAGTATTTGCTGGGGTTGTTTTGACTCCCTTAAATCTATTGGTGGAATTTCTCCGGGCAGTACATAAAACTATTAAATTTTCTTTCAAAGTTCTTCTCCTTAAAAGTGAGAATAATGTTTGATCATACATGCGTTAATTTATTATTTGAAATATTTAAAGCAGAAAATAGATGATATAATGAGAACAGCTAATATACAGAGAAAGAATAACTATTTAAAGCTGGAGTAGTTAGCTCTAGAGATGGTGACCTGTTTGAGTGTGTACCACAATAGATGGATATAAGTAACAGAACTACATTTTCCCCTTCCTGTGTCATGTAAAGAAAATAACACAGAGAGCTAGGTATGCCTCTTCATCCTTGTATTTGAATTTTCTGCAAGATCAGTGTGATATGAGGATATTTATAGCTGCAGGGTGAGATAATGTCTGTCCTTCAAGAAAGCTCAAAAGTTTTAATTCTGATGTAAACATAATTCAATAGAAAGAATCCTGAGGAAGGGTCTATGTTGTCCTTTTCTGCCTGCTTTTGTCAAAACAAAATGCCTCCTCTAACCTGAATGAAGTTCTTTCCACATAAAAGCACCCCAGGACTGGAATTGAGGCTTGGATGTATGTATGCCATGAAGGGAAAATGGTAGCTGTACATCTAAAAAATGTCTACAGAAAAATGTAAAATGTGTCTAGAAGTTTTAAAGCCTTGTATCTGTGGCAGTTTTGCGCTGACCTCAGAGAAGAAAGAATTTCAGAAAAAAGGTGATCTGAGAATGTTTCCAGCTTGGCAAGGAAAATGTGATTTGGCGACACGGAAGACAAAATTAATCAGAGTAATAGCTGTAGCTCTTACAAGGAGATTGAGTCTATTAATGAAATTCATACCTGAAAATTAATTATAAAACCAACCTAATTCTATCTATCTAGCTATCTATCTATCTATCTATCTATCTATCTATAGATATATCTCAGGACCTAAGAAGATGTTTTAAAATCTGCAGGTAACTCCAGGATTTTTCTGTAGAGGAGTTTCCAGGAGTGGAATAAGAATATCTGCTTTTGTTTTCTCATGGAGTATTTGTGTGACAGTAAGCAAACCCACTTCACTTGCGTGCATATGTTTCCTGTTGCAATCAAGTGACAGTTTGGCTCAACTCAGAAAAGGCTGAAATGCCCAAGAGCTGGATTGTACTGAATCTGAAGCTGGGTAAAAGTTTCCTAAAGTCTTTTGACAGTGTCTGACTTTTGTGAAATAAAATATGCTCCAGCAATTTCTGGTTTGAATGCATGTATGTATGTTAACCAGTGAGTGAATTTTTCCTAAGCATTAACTTGCTTGTTTATGGCAAACCCTAGAATAGCCTCTTTTTTTCACTTAAATTCCAGGCTGAATTTAATTGGAATTTTGTCAGGAGGACAAGCTAGTCTTGTTGCTTTTGATTGTGTTTAAAGAAAGTTTCATAACTCCTTCTTTGGTATTCCTCCAGTAAGGCCTGATCCTTTTTTTATCTACGAAGTTTAAAGCTTGAGGGAACAATAAAGACTCAAATCAATTGGAAGTAATTGCAGCTAGATCATCAGCATAGTTTTGTTTAATTTACAGTGTTTATTTAGTGCTCTCCCGTTGAGGAAGTTTAATCAAATTGCTCGTGCTCTAGAGGACTGCAGGGAGCAATAGCAATGGCCCAGGTGCTTGTTTTGAGGGCTCTATCTTTTATATATATATATATTTATATATATGTATATGTATATTTGTGTTTGAGAAACAAAGATTTTTAATACCTGGTGCAGTGGCTGGAGTGGTTCCTCTGTAGCTGAGCATGGGGACGCAGGGATCCGACTTGGCTGTGTGCTTTTCCAGTGGTGCCAGTCTTGTTTTCCATAGATGCTCTTAAAACACCAAGAGAGAGGAGCTCTGCTTTTAAATTAAAGTCACACAACCACATAGGTGAAAACAGTACTTTAAATACAGTGAATAAAGTTGTGTTAGTAGCACGTCTCTGCTATTTTGGAATAGGCTTTGGAAGAGCTTTCAGAAGGTCTTGGCTCTGTGTTTATTGTTTGTACTTCTTGTTTAATTGTGCTGTGTGCTCATCCGCCCTCCTCCACGTCTGTGGTGTGCCTGGTGAAATATTTCAGTGTGCAGGGCTAGAAGCCTCGCGTTTGAGAGTGTCTGTGCTAGGACACAGCTTCAGGCTGTTTTCTTCAGGGAGTAACATGTGATGGGGACAGTTGAAAAGCAAAAGTCTTGACCTTTGAACGCATGGAATGTCATGGGGGATTATCCTTACCCAGTATGCAATTAGTTCATGTTAGAGGGAAAAACAGTCACCCATTTCTTTGTGCCAGTTCCTTTTGTCCACCCTTTATTTCCCCTTTTTCCCCCTCCGAAATTCCCATATGAATTATGGGATAATAATATTATATTTTCCCATAACTTAGACTCTTAGTGTTTTAGCAGTATTTATGGGATTTTTTCTGATTCATTAAAAAGGCTGAATTTCTTTCAGGATAAAAGAAAAACATGATGTGAACTGAGGTTCTGTGATTCTGTTTCTGTATGCCACGTGTGCTTCTGTTGGCATACCTGGGAAGAACAATTCCTCTTGTCTTAGTTTTGACAACACTGTATTAAAAGAAAACCAGGCAAAACCAACCATACTGTTGCCATTGCAAGGTTGATTAGGGAAATGTATTTCATCACTAGAAAGGAATGAATCTACGGCTTTTCTATTATAAACAGAGGGAGAAGAGTCTGCCATCTGAGTAATTCCTTTAGTGAAGGTGGGATGCTACTGATGCTACTTTTTTCTGGTTTTCGGGTAGTAAGGATTATTTGGTATTCTCCAAACCTGGCTATATTGATTATTTGTTCAGCATTTACTTGTTTTCCTTCTTGAATTCTATCCATGTTTTTATTTCTCAACTCCTTTTTTAAAATGCAGTTACTATCTGTGATGGCATTCCATCATATTTATCCATAATATCCATAGTATTAATCTTTTCCATTGATAAGGTAGATGTAATGGGAGGACACACTGTGTATGTTTTTCAAGTTCCAGTTAGCTTATAGCCAAAACTTCTCCTGGCATAAAGTCCTGGAACTTGTTAGCTGTTTGTTTATATCTTCAACAAAAGCGTAAGTATGTAAGTTTTGAGTAATACTCTTTTTCCATTAGTCCTACAGCTTTCTTAACAGTAAGGAAGGAATGCACATCCTTGGAGGCTCATCTGGCATTTTGATGGCCCAATAAAACTTCAGGGTTTTTTGGCATGAAGCCTTTAAATGTAACAGATCTTGTATGTCATTTAGACTGCAAATGGCAAGCCCAGATTTGGACAGTTATCTTAATGGATGTTTTAAAGGCTTTTTTTCTCCCCTGTGGCAGAATAGAGTAAGTTTAAAATGTTCTTTGTGATCATCACAAGATTCCAGTTAATTTTTTTTTTTAAATTGTGTTCTTTGTTGTGTAAGTTCTACATACACTTTGTTCTGTATGAATGATAAAAAATGCACTGATTTTGAGACAGTTATCAACTATCAAAAGAATATGGCTATAAGTGATCTGATTTATTTAGATATTTTTTTTGTTCAGTAGTTTTTTCCATAGAGAGAAATAAACTCTCTCTTTTCCCCCCCCCATGGATTTACAACTCAGTATCTTTGTCATTTAACATATGAGACACTTTTCTTCTCATTAACACTTACCTTTTACTCTATAATGGACAGTCCCTCACATTCTGAATGGTAATTACCCTTGATATTACCTGCTTAATTTTTTTCAGTGATTTGTATGTAGGATGAGCTTCCTGTTGTTTCCATTGCCTGCAGAGCTGTACTTTCAGTGACTGACTAAAGGACAAGTTTTAGGTAACTACAGCCTTGAGCCAGTGTTAGTAAGAATTTTGGCAATGGGATTTTCTGTATCCATAACCTAGTTCAAGGGTGCTCCCTATAAGGACTCAAGTTTTTGTTCAAGCATCTTTCAGATGTCTGAAATACCACTACTTCCATTAAAAGGAAAAGAAAAATCTGCCTCATAGTTATGATCTTACTGTTGAGGATCTTTCCTGCTGGTAAACTGGTCAGTTTAAAACTGCTCTAGTTCTTCCTAAATCTTTAAACTTCCAGTTCAGCTTGCAGGCCACATCCCTTACATGCTCCCACACTTCATAATTCTGCAGATAATTTGCTCCCTTGCTGCTCAGCCATGTCACTCTTCTCTGTTGCTTAGGAAGCTTCTCTGCCCTGAGTTGTCCCTTTCTAGAACACGGAGCTGTTGCCTGTGGGACAGAGCACTTCAGGAGGACTCACAGTGTAGGGGTTTTTCTTCCTGGCAGCTGGCTTTCCAGAAAGATCATGAGTAACCTACTTACTGGACCACTGGCATTAGATCTGTCAGTCTCCCTTCTGAAATGTAATAATTTTAATCTAACTGCTGTTTTCTGTGATACAGGAAATATTAAATACATTTGTTTTCTTGAAGTGTAATTACTCATTATTTTTATGCTGAGCTGAAGCAGTTTGTGATTAATAACCTCAAGGTTCCCTTTTGTTGCCATATGCTTAGTCATTTTATCTGTGCTAGTAAGGCATGATGACCTATTTTGGTTAGTATGTCTGGCTTTTGAGCTGCAGGATGATAGCAGGAGCATATCTTGGAATTTCTTGGGTATGCCAGAGACAAAATAGAGGAGTAAAATACCAAAAATGTTAGTTGAGCATGGATTCTGTTCTGTAAGATTTTAGAGGCCTGTTAGACTATGAAAGCTTTAAAGTGTCACCCTTGTTTTTAAAAACTATCTTTAATAAGGAGTTAATTTATGTACTTAAGATCATTCTAAGACCCTTGAAGCAAGCCTGACTTTACTACAGGAATTCAGTAAGGTGTCACTGTTCCTTATATCCATTAACAGAGGTTCTCTGCTTCCTGGCGTTACTGAGACAGCCACTAATTTTTTTTTTTCATTAGATGAATGCAACATTGAAGGCTCCTGACTGAATGAATCCATTACGAGAGCTGCCTAAAGGGTACCCTATTTTTTGCAGAACATGCAAAAAGTCAGAGTCACTTTGCAAGCTGAGGGCTGTGGTGACATACTATTTATTTCCCTGAAAGCAGTATTGCATTTGGCTGCTCTGCTGGTTCCTCATGGTTAGAATTTACTAATTGGGAGGAAAAGACTTTAAAAGGATTGAATAATCATACCCATACTTTTTTTCCATTACATTGTCTTCTGTTAAAAAAAAAAATCCCATTTATTTTCCTTAACTTGCAAGACCTAATGGCTTCATAGGTAGTTGTTTTTTATCCATTTCTCCATCTTAGGCACTTCAGAGAGATGAGAACAGAGCCATGAGCCTCCTAAATTGTACACACGGTATTCCCTAACTGACTACTAACTAGTCCTAGTAATTGCAAGACTTGCACTTCACTATAAGAAGGACAAAAATGTCAAATTTGTGACTGTGTGCAAGCTTTGTTTAGTAGCAACCTTACTGTTTTTTCTGGAAGTTTCACTGAAAATTGACTTGGTGAACAAAGAAGTGTCATTCACTTGAGGGCTGAACTTTGTGAGGCAGTGAAACAGGAAAAGCTGTATGGGTTTGGTAAACGGGGATGAAACCCAGGATCCATCAGAACAAGCCCAGGAGATAATGTGGGTGGTGAAACTGAAGGGTTTGGCTTTGAACACAGCTGATAACTGAAGGGCAGGAGCAGTTTATCTGCTGTCCATGGGATGCTCCTGCTGACCTTGCTACATTCCATATGCTGAGACTAGCGTGGTTTTCCTAAGCATGCCAGAGGTGACCCAGGGAAATCTTTCTGAGAGAATGGGAGAATCAGGGCTTGTGAGACACCAGCACACAGTGTTTATGTGGCATTTTTCTTTACATTTTTATTTCTTGCCTACATCCATCATCCCTTACTGCAAAGACGAAGTGTGTTGGTAGTTTTTCAGTACTGTTGTGCAGTTACTGAGCAAAAGGAGTTCTAGTTCTGTAATCCCTTAGCAGCAAGTAGAGCTTATCAAAATCATTGCAAGGCTAGAAAACAGTCTGGTTTGTATTTAGTGTCTGATTTAATATAGTGAGGTCTTCAGTGCCTTTCTGGAGTGGACCCTGTATTGTACATCTGATGTGCTGTGTGCAGCTTGGCTGCTTGCACACCTTCCAGGGACTGCTCGCACCTGCCCCGAAGAGTCGGCCTGGACCGGTCAGTCCAGCCTTGCAGTTGGTACCACAGTCACTGTTTCCTCTTTGGTACCGTTCCAGAAGTACTTGAAAAGTTGACCTGAGTTGCCTCTGTACGGCCTTCCCTTGATTTCCCAGAAACATCACTTTTTCCAGGCAGAAATATTCCAGGTGGAATTTCTTGGAGGGGCGTGAGGAAGAGCTTCCATGCCTCTCATTAGGTAAATGGGCTCTCTTCCAACACCTGCTACTTCTGTGTTTTATTCCTGGATAATCATCTCCATGTTCCAGCGTTCTTACAGGCTATTTTTGCAGAGTTGGCAGAAAATTAGGATTGTGTGCACTAAAGCTTGAAGCATGCAAAGAATTTCAGGTATCTAACTGAAGACATTCTGTAAATTAGGTATCTCACAAGCTTAGTGGCTTTCAGATAATTAAGGAACTTCTTGATATTTCAGTAAATTTGAATATTAGTGAATTGAAAAATTAATTATGGTCCTGAAACCTAATCTCTCTATAGTATAATCAATCATTCTGTTTTAAATAGCAGTCTAGTTTGTGGTAAAGTTTTGTGGTGGTTTTTTTTTTCCCCCAATGCATTTTTAGAGTTGACTTTTAAGGCATCTTAGCAATTTGAGTTTAGTTCCTTCCAAGTGCTGTAGTAAAATTGACATTTTGTTACGAAGAAACAAGTCTTCTGCTAACTTCTAAGACAAAAGGTTTAAGGGCAGTACAGGTAAACACGGCAATGTAACACTAAAAAATGTTTAAATGTTGTTTAACCTAGTGGTTGTGGAAAAAGAGATATGAAAATAAAGGTAAAGACATTATTTATTTGCAAATGAATGTTTGAGATTTATCTCACTTCCACTGATGGAAATGGACTTCTACAGGAAAATGGCATCAGCAGTTTTAATGTAAGGTTTTGTTCCTACCTCATGTGTTTAGTTTTCAGTAATGACTTAAGTCCTCTGTTTATCTTTTTTTTATTTGAACCAAAAAAAATTATCTAAAAATAATTAAAAAGATAACCTTGTGCTATCTTTTTTTACATTTTTTTTTCACTTGACCAAGTTTCATGTCCTGCTAGTAGAGTATGTATTAAGTCATGGGGAGGAGTGGACAGGAACACTGCCAAGGCACAGACTACAATATAAAGTTATCTTTCTTAAATGATGAAGGACACATGATAAAAAGTTTGGCTTTTGGGGGATTTTTTTGGTTTGTTTTGGTGGAGTGTTTTTGTTTGTTTGGGTTTGGGGTTCTTTTGTTATTACATGTGCTTTGCTGCAGAAAAATAACCAGTTCTTTCCAAGCCAGGCTCATGATGCTACTGCTACTAATCCTGGTCTGGAAAGTTCAGCATCTTATGAGATGTGTGATACACCTTCAGTGTGTGTGTCTCTGAGAGATTTTCACCTCATTTTCCCCCGCAGACTGCTTTGTGCATGGCTGGTTGTGTATTCAGAAGAGACTTGTCCCCTACACATGGGAACTTAAATTTCCTGCCATTTCACATGTTGGGGGGAAAATGAAATAAACTACTAGCAGATTCTCCTCCCAGCCACAATTCCTGGAAACTGCATGCTGTTGTGGGCATGTTTATTTTCTGCTTTTCTTTCTTGCTGTCAGAATCTCAGCCTTTTGAGGAAGGGAGCAGACAGTTTATTTAAAAACCTGTTGGAGCAAAATGTCATTTACATAAGCAACAGTAGAGGCCTTCATGCTTCTGAACTCTCTTTTCCTTTGCAGAGACTAGGAAGATTTTTTTTAAGAGTCTAATCAAAGGATACCCTGTAATGTTAGAGATACTTTTTCAGAAAAGCAAGACTGAAAACTCAAACATTCTCATAGATGCTTAAAGAAGGGCTGCACTTGAGCTTTCCTTTTCAGAGTGATCGGGAGCTCAGTCCAGTGCTCAGATGCTGCTTTTGTTTGTAGTCAAAGGCTGTTTTGCCTTCAGATCTTAGTGAAGTTGGAGGAGAAAGAAATGTTCTTGGTGATGTGATGGGCCTTTGCAGTGTTTTTTCATGCCCTTCTCCCTTCACCCAGCTGCTTCCCTTGTGGTTACATCCAGGGCTTATCTTTACCTTATTGAGACCTTTTTAGTTTTTGTTTGGATATTACTTCATACTTGTTTCCATTTCTTTGTGGGGCTTGTTTGAAAAATACAAGGATCATAAACTGCTGCAATTGGAAACATGAAAGCAATTTCAGATGGTGAAAAAAATCAAGATGGATGAATATATCTTAACAATAGCTTCAAAGAATTTGTAATACAGAGGAAGTTGTTAAGGCTGATTTCTGACCATGCTTTGTACAGAAGGAGAAGAGTTAATGCTGAAAGCGTAAGAACGTGGAGCAAGGTAATAATGGCCTGAGAGGGAAAAGCTGTCCTCTCCCTACTGTAACACAGTTTTCAAATGTCTCCTAGTTGGACTAAACAGTTGATCATACTAACGAGGTCTGGTGGTTTTCCTGAAGGTGTTATGCTTGCCATAAAAGTCCCAGGTGGTGGTGCATGACTGAATCAACATGATTCTGGGTGTGTATAGGAAAGTACAGGTCACACATTTTAATGGCCTGTTTCTGTCCTGTTTGACTGGTTGCCTAAAAGTGGCTCCAGAATAAAATTTACCTGCTGCTAAATGATCTGTAGTCCTATATTCTGATCTGTATCTAGCACTGGTAACTTACAGGGTAGTACCAGTGAAACATTCATGGAGACATGCCTTGTTTTGTTTATTTGAAAACAAAGCAATGCTGCTTTTATTTAAGAAATAGTCTCAGAATTAATGATAGTTCAGAGTTATGCAAGGAGAAATGAGGTACAAAGAGCTAGACGAGAGCTGTAGCCCAAACACTTTTATGGTTTTGCATAATCTCTAGATAAGGCAGAGTGGCGTGGGAACACAGTGCCACCAGAAGAGGTAGGGGAGCAGTTGTGTGATGTTGATGCCCTGGAAAGAGCTGCACTTTGGAAAGTGGTGCTGTTTTGAAATCACAGTGGAGAAGTAGGGGTGAGTCACTGAATCAGTCATTTTAGTGCCAGTATTGAAATTTTTGGGATAATCACTGAGTGGAGACAAGTAAGCCCAAGAACATGATAAAATAAGCAGTAACAGATTTACTGCCATCTGACAAGTGGTGCTGATATCTCAGTGAAGAGTTGACCTCTTTGCACAGCAGCATAAGGCATATTGGTGACTGAGCTTTGTTGTTTAACAAGCAGCTGAGATGTATTCCATCTTGTGCCTGAGTTATTGTTTGTGTTATCTTTGGTGCAGGAGGGAAAATGTGGGTAGCTATTCCTTTGCAAGCCTGTCGTGGGAGCCAGTAGGAACCAACTGTGGTTTTATGTGGTTCACATAATCAGTGCTGTACAGCTGAGAGTATGGACAGTGGATGGAGGGGATCTCCAGTCCCCCTGGCTTCAAATGGTTTGTGCAGAACAGGAAAGCCACCATGCACCGTAGAACTTATGGGGCAGCTCAAATGGCGACCCAATAGTGTTGGAACAGATTGGTTTATTTGTTGAGGTCTGATTTTTTTTTTTTTAAAGTTCTATGTGCCTGCGTGCAGAACATAAAAGTATAAGAGGTAGTGTGTGAAGCAGAGCAAGAATGCACAAAGCAAGAGAGAGCTTGTTGATTAGCCTGCTATCTGAAAAGAGATTTCAAGTTGGGGATTTCTGCATGATTGATTCCTCCTTCCCAAGGGAAAGATTTTCTCTGGGTTTCAGCTCAATCAGTTTCTCCCAAGAGAAATAACATACATACGGTCTAAATATTTTCTAGTTACTTGAGCTAAAAATGGGTGGTGATACTGAAAATGGAAATTCACTTCTCGCTGGAAGCTCACTTTCTGCAAGGGAACCAAAGTTTATATACTTCTTTTTTAAGGCACTTTAAGCATGTTTTTATCAACAGGTGAGATGCAACAGGGTAGCTGCTCTGCATGAACTATAGTTGTCTTTATAATGTGGTGGTAGGGCTGTGCAAGTGGGCAAATATCTCATGAGTGGGTACATAAATCTGTTAGTGCCTCATAAATCTCATCAAGAGGTCATTTTCTTGACATCTCCTGGATTCATAGTCTGCCTGACAGCCGTTTTAGAGAGGAGAGCTACAGGCATGGCAGGGCACATGAAGGTAGAACAAGCTTTAATGCTGTTCTGTAGTGCCTTCAGTTTCTGAATCCCTGCAGAAGTAGAGTGGCCTCCTTCTTCTTCCTCCTTTATCTTCCCCATCCCCTTCTGCTACTGACTTTTGGGAACTGTGCAACTTCCCAAATGACTTTCAAATTCACCAGCACAGCACCGTAATTGAGCTCAGCCACCTGAAATGGGGGACAGAAGCTCCTCTTGTGTAACTCAGCTCTAATGAGGTTTTTAGCACCAGGCCACAAAACAGAAGTAGGTAAATCTGATTGTTCAGTGTAGGCAAAATTACAGACCTTCCACACCTAACCCAGTCTGGAAACATGTAGCATAGCTGTGTATGTAAGAGGAACATGTCAAAACAAGCGCAGCTCTCCAATAGGAAGCAAATCTTTGTCTGACTTGTGGCTGCAGCAGGTGCTTATGTATGTTCCTTCTCAAAAGATGGGCTTTTCCAGCAATGCAATGATTAAGCCCTGATGTTTCCAGGCAGAGATCTGGCTTAGCCCAGCATTCCACCTTTAGTAATAGTCAGTAGATGGGGAAAAGTGTTAGTAAAAAAGTGGTCCCTCCCAGCTTTTGGCAGGCTGTAGTTCAAGGACTTTGAGCAAGAAAGTAGTGTCTGCTCCTTTGTTCAACAATCCTTGACAGACTTTCTTTTGTGAATACATCTAACTATGTATTAATCTATTTTAAATTTTTGCCTTCATAACATCCTGTGACAATGCCATTAATTGTGGTATGGAAAAAGTGCCTCCTTTTCCTCTTGTTTTTAAACAAGCTGACTGATAAACTTCATATTATGCTGCCTAATTCATTTATTCTGAAATGTGATTTCCTATTTTCTTTCTCTTAATACCATTTTATGTAATACCACTTTATGTCTGTCTTTTTATCTCTTTCCTCCTAATCTAAATGCACTTGTTTGCTTAGTTCTCCTTAGCTTAAAGTTGTTTCAGACCTCCCATCGTTGTCAGTCTCTGAATCTTTTCTTGCTCTGCAGAATGCTTCTCTGAAAATTGCTTGGTGCAACAGCTGTAGGTACAGAGCTACTGTGGTGTTCCCTGTCAGGTCCCTGAGCTGCTCACTCCTGGTGCTCCCTTTGCTCTCCCAACTGGCACTGAACTTTGTCATCTGTGAGTGTGTAGTTCCTGTCTTTAATTAAATTGCTGTGACTCCAAGGTTTCCATTTACTATATTGGCTGTGACTTTGTGGTGTGTGTGTGAATAAATACCTGACAAATCTATCTGCAGCTCAACACAGTTAGTTGACTTTATAATACTGCTGCTTGCTCCATTTTTCACATAAATAATTAATATCTTGAGTAGCACAAATGCAAGACCAGAGCTCTTGTGAAAAACTGGCTGTATACTCCCATGCTGTTACTTTTAATCTAACCAATTGTTAGTTCACAGGAGGACCTTCCATTTTATCCCATGACAGTTCAATTCCTTTAAAAGCCTGTGGTGAGAGACATTGTCAAAGGTTTGTTAGAGATCCAGGCATGTTATGCGTATCATACATACCACACTTAGATATGTCATGGCAAGTTTGTAAAAGGAGTCACGCCATGATGACATTCCTCTATCATGTTTATTTGCATACCTGCTAATCTGTTCTACAATTTCTATCAACTTTCTCAGTGTAGAAGTGAGCCTGTAGCTACCAGCCTGTTGTTCCCTGGAGTCCTTTTATTGAAATTGGCAGCACATCCTCAGCTTTTTATATCTTGTGTTTTGAAGTTTGTTTTAGAGGGAAGCTGGGCAGCATGGTTAATAGTTTTGCAGTGGTATGTTGAAATGCCTCTAAAATTTCTGGGTAAGTAGCATCTAAATCTGGTAGCCTGCTGTTGGTCCTAAAGTCTGATCTAACAGTGCTGTGGTTTTGGCAGTCTTGTGCCTGTACCATCTTCTCACTCCCATACACACCTTGCGTTTTCCTGAGTTTTGGGAGAGTGGTGGCCACGTTGTCTCCATTGTCCCTTGGCCCTGCTGGGTAGGTGAGCAGACTTTCCTTCTGTGCCCTGAGTGCTTCCCATGTGAGAAGCAGGAGCTGGAAGGGAGGAGGTTGCTGGAAGGCAGCAATGTACAGCCATGGGGGAGCACCTCTTTCTGCCTCAGTCCTAGTTCATGTTGGCTTAAGCAGGTCCACAAGCCATGGCAATAATAATATATAGATAGATATAAATTGGCATTTATTGCATGAATTATTTGCATGGACAGTGTAGTTGAATGTAGTTGTTTAACAGTTCTTATCACTCAGAACAAATCTCCGTTTCAAATAAAAAACTTACACAAATGGGCATTTTCAAATTTTTGCATTGATAATGGATTTATGTAGTATACTAATGTAAACTGTTCTGTTTTTGATTGTACTTATAACAGGATTTAAGTACAACTCTTCAAATTTTTAAGACATGAATAGAATTGAGGATCAGAATTAAGGGTAAGGTGTTTATTGTTCAGGAGGGTTAAAGGGTGTTTTGATTTTGAAGCAGTTCACAATTCAATGTTTCATATTAATTCCTGCCATTTGATCTTCAGTATTTGTAACAAAGATCCTCAGTCATATGCAGGCTCTATTTTTGATGAGGATCAGACTTAGCCTTCTGTGCCTCTAATGGCTTTCTGGCTGTTTCACTGCCTTTTACTCCCTGTAAAGAAAGAAGTAATTCATTGTTCTAGTCTTAGAATACTTGAGGTGAGACAGCAGTGCTTTTCTCTTTCTCTTTTACCTACTTCATTTCCCCCTTTCTTCTGTCTTTATGTACGTGGTTATTTTTTGTTGTTCTTCAGTTTGTGTGTGTGTCCCCATGGTTTTCCTTAATTGCTTTTTCCTCTGACTGCAGGATCCTGGCTTCTGTGTGTGTGAGGTCTGTGCAACAGTTTTTATCTAGATTCTGCCTTTTTCAGTGGCTCCTGAATCAACTTCCCTCCCTTGAATCAATTGAGGTAATGTGGCGTGGTGTTGCTTAGCAATGCTGGAAGCTGATACCGCCTGGGTGATGTGTGTGCTGTAACAGCACTGAGCAGAAGAGACTACCTGTCCTCTGTGGTCTGCGCAGAGAAGAAATCCTGCATTTTCTAATGTTTTCAGCATTCTCACCTTTATGTGTTTGGGTGGGGTTTTTTTCCTTTAATGTTGCCGAGTAACAGTTTTACAGACTTAGGAGATGTTCTTCCCTCCTTCTTTCTGATACATGCAGAAAATTTGATAGCATGTAGAATCAAAATGTAATTGGGATGTCAGTCTTTAAAGAACTGGGTATCTAATTAACTGTCTTGAGATATGTATGTTTTCTGTCTTCCTCCCCCACATACCAAGCAAAGCTGTTGTGAAGGCAGAGCTGAGCTTTGTAGGATGTTTCAGTCCTCCAAAGCAGCATAGATTGGCAGCCAAATTGGTGTGCATGGTCGCGGATTAAATCCAGCCACATAAGAAGATAGAATGAGGTATTTTGGCAGCAGAGGGAAAGTTGCTCATGGAAGTTATTAGCTCTGAAATATTTCTTTTAAATTGTTGAAATCTCTAAATTTTCAGCTGTGGGTAGATTTTTTTACTCTCATTTAAATGGCAAAAGAGCAAAGTATTGTTTCTTCCAGCTTTCTTGTTTTGTTGTTTCTTACAAAGCCAAGGGAGTATACATTTAAAAAAATTTGAACTATCTGCTTTTCTTTTTGTTCCTTCTATTTAATAAGAAGTACTAGAAAAATTACATTTAATGAAATCAAATAACTTTGAGGCATCTTTTTACCAGGTGGTTGCTCTCATTTTCACACAACATTGAATAGCATGTGAGATAACCCCATGTGTAAGTTGTAGGGTGGGATAACTGTGAAGGTGTTATTTTCCTCTTTTAAACAGATCAAAATACAAACCAAAGTTTATTCTGGGCGTAAGAGAGAGGGGGTGTTCTCCATCAGCCTAGCAGGAGTGTGGACCCTGACATATTTCCTTTCTTTGATGGCAGTTATATTGAGTATATCTGAATAGCAGGGATAAAAACTAGATCAGGCTCAATTTCTTTGTTCATCTCATGCAATAATGTTTGTGCTTCAGTAAGCACAAGCCCACAATGCTTTTGCAAAAACTCTGCCTTGGAGTTAGAAGGATTGCAAACTCCTTACAAAGTTCTTACAAATTTTGTGTACAGTTAGCCAAAGTAACTGGGAAAGCAATTGCAGCCCTCAGATGCTGGGTACGTGCTGTCTCAGTGAGGCTGCCAGATCACCTGTTCCTTTGGGCCTTAACCCCAGCACTGGACTGCTGATGGGGTGGAAGAAAGGTGATGGTGGGGTGGGGACATGGACCTCCACAGCTGGATCATGAGGGCCCAGCCTGAAGAATGCATCTGGGCACTGAGGGTGCGCTTGATGATGTCAAAATACGCTCAGAAGTCGAGGGTGGTGGAGGTGGAGAGATGCAGTCTGGAGGCTGATCCCACCTCAGTGCTGTTTATTGGGGCTGTAAAGGATTGCTAATGAGGCATGGGATGGTCCAATGGGTTGGTCCCTCTGATCAGCTGCTCCTGCCTCTCTTAACCGGTAGTTTTCATAACCTACAAATGCATTTCCAGTAGCCTGATAGTTTATTAATTTCTGCTTTAGACCGTTTAATCCATAGTATGCACTGATTTATCCTTGTCTGTAAGGAAACAAAACATCGAGCTGGTGAGGGGATTTTATAGCAGGTTCATTGCCATGGTTTCAGACAGCCTTACATAGCCTAAAAATAGATTCAGGAAAGAATATTCTCTTCCTTCCCTGCCTCCCCCAGCTCTAACTAATTGGAATTTCCTTTTTTGTTTGTGTATTTTTGTTGTTGTGGATTTACTGACTGACAGGTCAGGCAAATTTGTTTGATGTTTTGTTTTAAATAGGAAAGTTCATCGCAGTATCTAATACCTTGGGGAGTGACTTTCCTGGTAGTGTGCCAAGGCTATTACCTCCTGCTCCTGTCTCCCACACTTCAGTAGTGCCACCCTGGTAGACTGCAGCTCATTACAAACCGGTGCAATAGTCCGAGATGTGTGAGGGACCATCTTGGGGATACCTTGGATGATTATAACCTTGACATTGCTTTGTGCTGAGCAAGGGAAATGTAGAGAGTACATGATGATGTGCCTTTAGCAGCCTGCACTGCTGCCCGAACAGCATCCTATTCCAGAGTCCGGCTGGCAGCTTTACTGTGTCTCCTGCAACCCCACAGCTAGGATGTTGCAGACAGGTTAAGGATCCTGGATGTAACTAGCAGGACAAGTTTTAAAATGCTGCTGTGTGTTCAGCAGTGCCTGGGCTGCAGCTGCAAGGAGCTAGGGGAGACGAACTGGGTGACCTCTGCTTCCCATTCTTGGTGTCCTTGCTGAGACAGCATCAGAGCTACACAGCCTTGGCTGGCATGCCTAGAGCTTGGGCATGGCTTCACTGTCTCTGGATTGCAGTGTTGTTTGTTTTTGAATGTCAGAAAAGTGGAGGTGGAACACAGCTTGGCAATTAATATGGTCTCCTCTGATGTGTACTGGCTAAACTATGTTTAGCTTCAGGCTGGGCAGTTGAATTTCTCCCCCCCCCGCCTTCAACAGAGGTGTTGACTGCTTCTGTTAGCGGGAGTCCTAGATGCTTTTAGATCTCTCTCCCCAGACAGGAAGGGCATGGGTTGGAATCACAGCGATGCCTTGGATTTCCTGCATTGCTTCCTGTTGAATTGCTGGGCCAAAAGCTAATGGGGGGAGATGCTGTACTCAGTGTTCAACTCCTGAGGCTCACAGCGTGCCTATTTATGTTGGAAAGAAAGTAAATAGCCCCATAGCAGCCTTATCAACTCATATCTTTTAGTGTCAGGTTTTGGAGCAAAGGGAAAGTGTTCTGGGTTGAATAGCGAAGGAGAAAAATCACGTGTGGTCTCTTAGTAGGTTGTTTGGTGAACAAGGTGTCGGTTCTGCTGATCCATTTCTCATCACCGTTTTTCTTTGACTGCCCAAGAGAAACTGCAGTAAGTTTATTTGTTTGTTTGTGTTGCTGCTGGTACCAGGGCCTTTTCTTTCTTCCTGCTGCTGCTTTTGTGGCCAGGGTGCCCTGACCTTCCTCAGTAGGGACTGAATGGAGAAGGGCTGAGGTGATGTCAGGGTGCAAATATGCCAGTGAATGGGCTTCAGTGTATTGCTAATTCCTTCTCTTCTTGGTTTATATACCGGTTGTAAATACTTTCAGACTTTCCCATGTTTCTGAATCGATCAGAGTTATGTCTTCTTCCATATGCCATGTTGGACAAAATTTGTATATTTAGGAAGAAGGTGGTACCAGATAGATAGGACTGTTTAAGGTACGACTGCTATCCAGAAGAGATTAAACTTTTTGAAGTATTTTCTGTTGCTTGTATGCTGTGCTGCTTTGCATTTGGTAGCTGCAACATGTGCCTATGCTTCCCTGCTCCTCCCTGAGACACTCTGCAGTATTTATATGCCTGCTTTGGCAGCTGGAGAGCAGAAGAGCAGCCCCCAAGTACAGATGAGGGAAATACGCCTTCTCAGCCTTCCACAGAGGCAGGAACCTGCCTTGACTTTTTCATAACCAGTACAGGGCACAGGGTCTGGAGCACGGGTGGGTCAGGTTGGCTGTTTCTTAGTTCTGAAGAACATCTCTGTTCCTCTTGGAGTGGGGGTGAGTTTGCCATCCTTTTGGAGGATGCACACTGGGATTTTCACAAAATACAGGGTTCCTGGTTTTAAGGGGTAGCAATGCATTTTTTTCACATCTGATGATTTTTTTTCAATGTCCCAATCCAAACTTAAGCTGAAGAAGTTCCTCCAAGGATGAGAGCATGACTACCATCTGTGTTCAGTTGTGTGCTCCCTGGGGAGAAATGCAGACTGCTTCATGCAGGCCAGCCCATATTGCAGAGCCAGGCCATGTTTGTGACTCTATGAAAATATAATCCTGTCTGATGCTAGAGGTTTTCCATACCTGGCAGATGTTTACATATTCTTTAGGTGGACCACCTTTCTGCTGTGATGATTTAAACCCCTGAAAATATTCTATGCATGAATTTACATAAAATAAAGCAACCTGCATAACATGACATCAATGCACAGTAGATGATCATCTCCTTCCCTTCCCATCTGTCCAACGCTTATGTCATTTTACATCCTTTTTTGTTCCCTCCATTACTTCCAGCCACTTCCTTGCTCTGCTCACTAGGCACCAGTGTGCTCCGCATGGGACAGCTTCTGTGTGTGCACGCTCCTGAAGCGTGCTGAGCTTTGTATGAGAGCTTACCTCCTCCGCTGAAAGATGAAGAGATTGGGGTGTGTGTCTGTGTGTGTGACTGGGAGTGGTAGATGGCTGGAATCAGAGACAGAGGGTATATATGTATTTGGAGGAGCTCTCAGGTTGCTGGTGCATCTACAGGAGTAGAGCAGTTGGGGGTGAGGTGAAAGCAATGCCAAAAGCAGAAAATCCTATACTGTTTGTTTTGTCTGGATAATGTGGTGTAATTTGAAGGCAGATGCTTCACTTACAGACCTTGTAGGAATTGAAATATTCATATTCAGGAGTTACGAAAATTAAGGATACTGTTTTCTGGACACTCAAGGTAACGCCAGTCATGTGATTTGCTTTCTTTAAAGTTCACATAAGACAGCCACACATCTTAATACTTGGAATATCATTATAGATCAGATGCTGCTTGAAGAACAAGATTAATGTTGCAAAGCAGAAGTTCATAATGTAAAGATGCAGTTCTCCCTTTTTGCACCTTAGGACACAAGTGTAATTAGTAGTATTTTCCCCACGTAACAATCTTTATGTTACTTGTTGGGTGTGGTGGTAGTTCTCATGCTGCAGGGCACTGTTGTCTGTTACACTGTCTGAGAAAGCTCTTGTTCCTTGCCTTTTGCAGATGTTGAAAGGGAAGGGTGGCTCAAGTCAGCGATGGCCTTCTGCTTTTAAGGAACTGGACTCAGTTCTCAGCAGAATTCCCTGCGTTGTTAGTAGTGATTTAAACACCCAGGAAATGGTTAAACTCTTGATAAGCTTGAGATCCAAGAGCTAATTTTCAGAAGGCCTCATGCTCCTGGATGTAGCCTGCAATCATGTCTGAAGCAAGCTGTGGCCTGTGAAGTACTTGAAGCATGATTCAGCCCTACGAGTCTCACTTAGGGCATACAGGATCAGTGGGTTTTCAATCTGTTTGGCCTAGATCAATAAATGGATTTAGACTACAGACTCCTAGTGGAGCCAGTATCTACATGTCTTGGGTTTTCTGGGCACCTGGGTTTTCTGTCTGTAATTCCCTGTATAGGAAGTAAGAATATTGTGATGCCTCCTCCTCAAACAACCACGAAGTTAGAGTAAGTACTTTTTGAGAGAGTAAATCAGCCTCCTCTACAGAAAGCACAGAAAGAGAATTGTTAATTCTGTCTTAACAGTAGAGTTCAAGTAGTTAGTAAGCCTTAAGGATAGATCAGGGCGGAAAAAAGAAATCCTGAGTGCCTTCCTGTACCTGGCTGTGCTCCCTTGTGCAGTGAAATAGGCAGAGTGGTTTCTGGCAGGTCCAGGGAGGGAAATTGTTTAAGGCTGTGGTGTGCAAGAACAGGAAAGGGTAACTTGTAGTTTGATGACATGCTTAAACACAAACAATTCCTGATTCTCATCTCTTCCTGTAAGTTGTGCAGATTTAACTTATTTAAAGAAGAAAACGAGAATCTGTTCTGGTTGAAAATGAAAGCTGCCATAGCAGCTGTAAGGTTTACCCCCTTCAGTGGGGATTTCTGGCACTGGGGTGAGAGACAAGAGCAGCAGTGGCAGCAGACAGTCGTGCTCCTCTGCGCTGCTCTCACCCTGAAAGAGGGAGACCTCTGAGTTGTTGTGTACATGTAGGATAGGGCTGTTGACTTTGGTCCCACCTCTGGAAGGAAATCATAGAATCATAGAATATCCTGAGTTGGAAGGGACCCACAAGGGTCACCGAGTCCAGCTCGTGGCCCTGCACAGGACAGCCCCGAGAATCACACCATGTGCCTCCTGAGGATGTTGTCCAAATTCTTCTTGACCTCTGACTGGCTTGGAATCAATCCTGAGTAATCTGTCAGGAATAAAACCTGATGTCATTGTTCATGCACAAGGAAATAAGCTATTTTCTATCAGATGTGGCATACTTTTCCTCTCCCTCTTGTTTGTCTTGCCCTTCCTGACGATCCTTTTGCACTTTTTGGGACACCTCTTCAGTTTTGGCTTCTTATTCTCTTATCTTTCACCTGCAGTTTCACCTCCCTTGCAGAGTCATCGGCAGACACCAGACATCTTGCCTGTCCTAGCGCCCCTTCCCCATCCTTGTCCAATTCTGTTCTTGCATTTAGTCAACTCTTTCCTTTTTCCTGCCTCGTTTTGTGCACTGCCTAGAGATCCCTGGCTCCCTTCCCTGCCTGTTGAGCTTGCTCTCCCTCCTGTTTTGGGCCCTTGTCCCAGTCTGCTCCTTCGTCTCCCTCAGGTCTGGCATTTGTCCCTGCTGCGCTCCAGATGCACTCCTTTCGCTTCCTTGCTGCCCGGGTGCCGGCAGCCCATCCATGGCCAGCACAGGAAAGATGGGCTCCCTCCCCTCCGGGGCCTGGGCCCGCGCCAGAGCCTGGACCTGCTCCAGTTGGGCAGCCATGGAAATGAAAGGAGTCTTGGGCTCCTCTGTTCCCAGGCCGGCGCGTGCTCGCCCGCTCTGTGGGCAGTCACCGGGGTGCCACTGGGAAAGTGTGCGGCGTTCGAGCGTGCTCAGCAAGGAGAGGCTCCGGGGAGATCCCGGTTACTGACTCTCGAAAGGTCTTTGCCTGCCATGAATGTGCTGTCTGCTACCATCGGATATGGGTATAAAAACTGATTTCCGTGTTCAGCATAATCTAAAGTTACTTGAGACTCAGGAGCCAAGAAAGGAATATGAGGAGTATAGGATGTTCTCCAAGGGGAGGAAGAGCAATCTAATACCCAGTGTGCCTGCTTTGCCCAGCACAGCAGAGTCCTCTGCTGTGCTGCTTTACTGGGAGCCTTGTATTGAGTGAGAAGACCTGTTAAAATCTTCCAGGCAGCATTCACGTTGGGTTATTTGAAATGTGCTATTTATTATGTCCCTCTTTCTGCTTGATATTTCACTGTCAGCTTCTGCCTCTTGATATCTGAATTTTAAAAAAGGAGTTCTACACCTCTCTGTCTTGCTTGGATTGTAAAGGCTGTTTCGGAGTGTTGCTTCCAATGACATTTCAAGGAGGTCAGTGCAGACTGGTGGGCCACTTTGGCAGTATTTCTTCTTTCTCTCCTTGCCAACGCTGCAAGGAAGAGAACGGAGCAAGAGGATTGGTGCATTCCACTGTCCTCTTTAGTAGTAAAAAGTACAGATTCCACAGATAACGCTTTTTCACACCTCCAAGCAGGTGAGTAATTAGTTTTGAGGTGTAACAAGAAACCACAGGGATGTAATCGGTACTGAAACAGGTTTGTTGATAAAGAGACAAGGGTGTGGTTGAACAGGAAAGCCCTTCTCTAGGTGCAGCTTCTAAAGCTTGCTCTAATAGTGCTGTGCTTTGGACTGACTTGTGTCAGTTTTCACAGTGAAGTTAGTTACAGTGGAAAAAGACATTTGTTCTGCAGACACAGCAGGACCTCACATGGCTACACCTGTCTTATGTGAAAACTCACCCTTGTCTGTCTTCATGCAGCATATATAATACTGACATTTTAGCCAAACATAAAATGAGGAGGTACCTGTAGCAACAGCATATCCGTGTATCTCTCACAGTATCTCTGATAGCTGTTCACAGAACAAACGTAGTGTTATCAATTATCTAAAGACACAGAAGTACCGTATCTTGAGAGATCAGGAGAGCTGTCGCAGGACAGACAGTGTCTGGACTGTGATGCTCTGCACAGGCAGAGTCTTTCGCTGATGGAAGTATTTGCACAAAGAGAAATGGGTTACGGACCTAATGAAGTTTGAAAGTTTTGCAGTAATTTTTAAAAAAATTTTTGAAGGAAGAACAATGGCATAATTTTAAAACACTCTAGGGTACTTGGATATGAGTATTATACAATCACGCATCATGACCCATTTTATCTCCAGCAGGATGCAAATGAATGTATTAAGTTGTTTTCTAAACAACAGTACATAAAACAATTATTTCTTCATGGTACAAGTATTTCTTGCTGGTACCATGTCATTATTAAGTGTGGTATTTCCCTGGTCAAGAATAATAAAGGCTTATATAAAAAGACTTAATTAAAAAAAACCCAAACG
This sequence comes from Machaerirhynchus nigripectus, assembly GCA_013397975.1. Lineage (NCBI taxonomy): Eukaryota > Metazoa > Chordata > Aves > Passeriformes > Dicruridae > Machaerirhynchus > Machaerirhynchus nigripectus. The sequence continues at coordinate 592,864 of VZRQ01002060.1, forward strand.
AAACAATCATTGTATATTCAATTATAACAAGCAGTTTCACAAACTTATAAAAAATATGTTTTGGGAACAGACATTTAAATATTTAAAAACATCAGGAATTCTTTGCTGGTTTTATAGTGGGTTATATACTAAGCGTAGAACTGTGGCCATAAATATGTTTTTCCTGGTGCACAAGCTACATAATAATTTTGTGGGAGCCTGATCACAAGCTTTGTGCATAAAGGAAACTAGTCAAGGCCATTGTGGCCTCAATTTAACATGTTTGGATAGGCATAATCTGTGGCTGCCCAATCCTGAACACAGATGTCATCGTCCTCTGTGGTTTGGAGCCACTGGGCCCCAGGGGTACCTACCCCTTGAGTGAGCACAGCGTGCGTGCTGCGGCTCCTGGGCTTCTGCTCCCTACTCATGCAGCACACCAGCACAATCGTGGGGGTACCTGATGGCTCTCAGCAGGAGAGAGAGCGTGCCAGGCACACTGACCACGGAGTTTTGGCCCTCTGGTAGGGGTCTGTGTGCTCAGGGCAGCTCCTCTGAAGGGCCACTGAATGCCTGAATTAGTCTCTGGTGCTCAGCAGTTCTGTGGAGGATCTGGCTTGCATTTAGGCAGTGTGAATACCTCTACTGTATACTCATACTTGGTTCAGAGAAATAGCATTTCCCTGAGCTGTTTTATTTCTCAAAACCAGGACTGTATCAGATTTTCCCCCAACTGCTGAACAGTAGTATTAATGTAGTGTGTTATTTATTTTTTTGACATGTTTTTATTTCATGGAAAACGTCTATGTTATGCTTGAAGCTGGGTATGAGTTGCTGGATCCCTTTCAGAATTCTGTTAAATCTGGAAGTAAATCAGATTACTTTGTTCTACTATAAGCACATTCGGCTTGGCTTTCACATGAGGTGTTGTATGGGTGAATGAGCCCAGAGCACTCCAGCTGGTGCAACAGCTTTATTTATGCAGAGTGATGGCATGAAAGGGTTTTGGAAAATGCTTTTAATGGCTTCAGGATTGATTTGTACCACTATTGAACCACCAAAGTGCTTTAAGTTCTTACCCACTTTGCTTGTGTTTTCTAATGACAAACTGTGGGCTCAGGTGATGACCCAGTTAATCAGGAAACTGCTGGTTGGAAACAAAAGAAGTAGAGGTTTTCTTAGACTCTCTTTATATGTTCCTAGCATTTACCATGAGGCAGTAAAGCTTCTACAGTCTTTCTGTTCATAATGTGAAATAGTTTTTTGCCCACATGATGATGTTTTTATATCTCAACTTTAAAATGCTTTAGGTCTTCATAAAATGGTAACGTACTTTCTCACTTCTACAAAACGTATTATCATTAGTGAAGGATTAGCTGGCTGATTTCAGCATGTATTTCATGCACTCTTTACTCTTAATATTTTTTCCCCCATGTTTTTGGGTTTTTCTCAAATCACAGTTTGTTACTGGTGCAAGCGTGTTGAATTTTACTTTTTTGTAGGTTTTAGTGACAGAATTGGCAGTGGAAAGGGTATCAATAAAATGGAGTATTTAAGTGTAGGATACGTAGCTTGCAGCTTCTTCCTAAGCATAATTTCTTATGCAGGCAGTTTTGTCAACGAGTTGAAAAAGTTCTCAGAAAGCAAGCTGGGAGTTTCACAGTGAGGAAGAAATATCCTCCCCCTGGCCCAAGATAAAGCAGAAATTTTGTAGAAAAGGTGTGGTCTTGTCCAATTGGGAAAGTGAAGTGTCAGGGAAGTATTTTAAATGGAAAACAGTGTTGAATTTCATGTATAAGTATGTTATAAACACATACATGGTAGTTAAATGGTGGTGCAGTAAGTGCAAAGCAAATGAGCAATATTTGATTCAAATTTTAACTTGTCTAATAGCAAATGAAGCATTTGTGTGGAAGTACCTCCTTCTGGTCTATTAAAGGATTCATGGCTCCATGAGGTCCCTGTTTTGCTCAGACTATGCCTTTGGATGTGAAGCAAAAACAGTTGTTGGGTGAGAGTCACTAATTGAGCAATTGGAGCTAATCATACCCTTGGCTTAGCAGATGAAACATTAATTTTCCTTCCAGGAATAGCCAGAATTACCTGTTTGTACGGTGTCTTCAAGTTGGCTGATTTAAAACCTGAATTAAAAACTTTAAAATGGGCCGTGTTGGTTTGAATATGATGTTGGCATTCCTGATTCAAGTAAGTGACGTTGATCATGGTGCAAGGGTGCCAGGTAGGGGTGTTGAAGAACAAAGTGAAAGCAAGTCTCCAGAGGCTGGGAAACAGTCACAATCAGTCCAAAGAGTAACTTGTATGAAGAGGTTTCTGAGGAGTTCCTTTGAGAGGGTGAGTGCAAGAAGCTTTGCTTAATTGCTTACTTACATATGTACAATGGCTTTGCTTGCTTGTGTGAGATGCAAGGGAGAAGAAATGTTTCTTGTCTGCAATCGGTTTCTAATGCAGTGTTGTTCAGAAACATAACACATAGTGAATCAATATGTCTACTGACCTGTTCAATATCACTGATGGCCATCAAAAGTAATTGTAATGTTGTGGGTTGAAATAAAGTATTTGTAGACCAGATTGGCTTAATTCACAGAGCAATCTGTATTTGTACTTAAGGGATGAGGTTTTTCAGAGAGGCAATTGGAAAAGCATAGATTTATCTATTGCTGCACTTGTTGATCTACTGACAGGTGTGTGGCTGAGGAAAAAAGTGTCACATCAGATTTGTGCAGGAAGGGACCGTTCTTTGCTGACACCTGGCAGAAGAATTGGAATCTGGGAGAGCTGCTAGTGCCACAGAATTGCAGACAGTTTTAGGACCTGCATGCAATGAAGATAAATGAGCTCCAGTTGGAAGCTGAATGGCCCTAAGGTCGGAAATGAATGTGGGCACTCTGAATGCTGTACTGATAGGCTTGCAAGAGGTGGTTTTTACCCTGTACAGTCGTAAGTGCTCATTATTCTGGACTTCAGGCTGCATTATTGGCATACTGAATAGTTTGAATTTTTAAAGCTTTGTGTTACTGCTCAGGTCCCTAAATTTGACATCAGTTTCAGGCTCTATCTAGTTTGGTGTTAACAACTAAGTGTAGTCTATTGCTTTAGCAACTGGAGCGCTTAGTCTGTCCATCTGCATAACCATCCCACAGAAACTGGGTCAAGGGATAAAACAGTGTTATTTAGAGGTTTTCAGAGTCTGACCAAGATAGGCAACTTTGGGGGCTCTCTTCGTTTTCAGTACAGGTGGTGAATTTTATTCTTTTAGGGATAGTCTTGCATAGTTGAGGGAATTTCTTATTGCTGCAAATTTTAGGAAGTCTGCAGAATGCTGAAGAATCCGATTCTGAGTCTTGCTTTTGCAAGTCTCTGTCTTAATTTTTGTTAGATGGCCATGGTGTTTTCTTGAGCAGGCAGGTTTTTCAAGGTTAATTTTCTACGTCTTTAGGGAGAGGAAAAAGAAAAAAAATCTGTGTTTAGAAATTCAGCCTGGTTAAGGACCTCACCCTCCATTCTCTTTTGCACTGACTGTACAGGGGACTGGACATGACCTATCTTCTTGCTGATCTTCTTGACCATACCTTACCTTGAGCCTCCCTACTTCTGACTTCATGAAGCAGCTATCGCTTACAACGTTAACTTTTTTTGTTTTGAGCTAGAAGACAGCCTAATGGTACAGAAAAACTGAATTTTTATTGGCTTCCTTTTCTGTCTGAGTATTGTGGATGTGAGCAGAAAGGACAGACAAGAAACTGAACGCAAATCCCTTCAGCTGCAAGGTTTCCTTTAGAGTCTGTTGGGTGCAAGCAGAGAAACAGACACCCAGCACCTGTGTCTGTACTACTGCCCTTCAAGCTTGAGCTATTTTTCTATTAAGAACTTTTCCCATTTCTTTACTTCCATGAAAATGCTGGGTTTTTGCTAAGAAATTGTAGGCTGGACTTCACTGATCCTTTTAGGTCCCTTCCAAGACAAGATATTCTGTGATTTACATGAATAAGTTAAATTTTTTTAAACATCATATTTGCTTTGTACAGTTCTGCCAGGGACTTGAGGAAATTACCCGGATAATGTTTCACAGTATAAAAACCCTAACTATATTGGCCCTCTGTGTGCTTCCCATAATTTCAGGCTGAATTTTAGTTTCAGTCTTCCTGGTCCTGTTGCCTTGTTAGGTTATTTCATTATTATTTTTTAATATGCGTTCAAGATATACTTGATTTCATTTTTATGGTAATTCTGATGTAATAATGAAAAGGCAGCATCACTGGCAACTCATGCTGCATGTGTAGAATTTTCTCTTGCTGAAGGTGTACAAGCCTGCTATGTGCTTTTGGTAGGGCTATGCTCACACCATCCCACTGTGCCTCAGGCTTCCCTACCTTTAAGAGGAGTGTACTGAGCACTGTGCTTCCTTCTGTTTCATGCTCTGGAAATGTGTCATAAAGGAAAGCGAAATAAGTGGAAAAGTCCTAGATACGTGGTACCATTCTCCCCCGTGACAGGAGTCTTCAGGAGCCTCTTGCATCAAATTCTGAGCCCTGGTCTGATGCAGAGTAGTTGAGAGTGGCATCTCTTCCAGCATGAGGTCTGCTCTCATTTCAGTCAGTGGCTTATTGCTCTATTTTACTCAGTATTTTGTAATTTTTGTAGCCCTTTATTCGTGCCCGTCTTCCTGCCCCAGACCCAACAAGTGCTGTTTATACTCGCAGCTCCCTTTAGACTAAGTAAGTTTGATACTTTTTTCATCCTGCCAAAGAAATATATGTGGAAATTTTAATTGGCCAGAACCTTTCTGATGCTATAAAATGTGCCTGCTTTGAACATGGAGAACTAAGGTGGCTTTATGCTGAACCACATTGTGGCCTTTGTCCAGCTACTGCTGTAAGTATACACAGACCTTAAATTTTTGGTCTAAGCCTTTAGTATCTGTATAAAAGGGTTATTAATATGTGATTAGAACAAAACAACATCTCCTAATCTATCTAATGGCAGTTGTAGGGTTTTTTTGTGCCTTCCAGGTGCTGTAAGTAGAGAAAGCTTGAGTCAGCCCAGTGGTCTGACAGCAGCTGGCTGGGCTTACCTCACCCTGGCCTTGGGTTTTCCAGCCTGCCGAGAGCTGATTTAATTTGCTAACCCAGCCAAGAACAAAACACTGAATTGTTTTCTTTTGAGTTAGAGAGGTGCTGTGGCTCAGTCTGAGGAAGATGAGAGTCAGTGCATGGCATCAGGCAGGACTGTGTGGGTGGGAGCTGGGAAGTGGCAGAAGGGGACAAGACTTCCCCATGGGCAGCTCTGCTCTCTCAGTAACTTCTGCCCTCATACGGTTAGGATGCAGGTTCATTCTCTGCAGTGGAGTCTCTCCATCTTGCAGGTGCTACAGCACTGCTGAGAAGGGCACTGACATCCAGTGAACCTGCAGCAGAAGCAATAGACTTGGTTTTGGCCCTGAGTTTCAACAGCTGTCAGAAGGAGCAGGCAGAAACTCTTAATTTTCAGAGTTCACATGAGTTTTGTTCGCAGCTCTCTGCTCCTGTACTGGTTGTCTATCTCCACATGTTTTGCTTAGAGCTGCATATGTTAGAATCTGGTGGCTGCTGCTGTTTCTTCTTCATTAATACCTTCCTCAGTTTACTGTCGTCTTTCTACTAGAGTGCCTTTGAATTTCTCTATCATTTGTCCAATCCTGATCCATCTCTTCATCATGACAGACATTAGGCGTCCTAATCCTCTTGGGTTTGCTCAATGTTTGCTTAATACTCTTCTGTTGCCTTCTGTGACCTTAGTTCACTGTCTCCTAGATCAAAGTGATATGTAGAGAAAGGTATGCAGCTTGACTGATGTGCTGTGTTATTTTAGAGATGGTAATTTTTAAGGCCTCTTACATAAAGGTATAGTAAAAATATTATGCTGATGTTATGACAGCAGCGTAGTGAGACTAGTGTAATGCAGAAAAAAACCTTAAATAACTTCCAGTGCAGCATGCTGATGTTTAGATGTATAGGTTAAAAACATCAAAGGTCTGCGTTTAATTTTCTAAGTAGCAGATGCTTGTGATCAGGGTGGCCAGTAGTTCTTAGATCTTCGCTTCCAAAGGAGAGTGTGTGTGTGTGTAACTGAATGGTTCTAGACATATGTAAAACAAGAATTTCTGTATTACTAACAGTTAATAAGGATAAAAAGTCTCTCAGCTGTATATATGGAGTGGATTTGCTTGTACCTTTCCTCCATTATTTTTTTGGCTCCTTAATTTGGGTGGTTTTTATGTGTTTCATCGAGTTTATTGGCCTGTCTGATTGTGTGTGTGGGCCACTAGATCATCTAGTCAGAAGAACATTTATAGAAGGGTTCCATGTCTGCAATATTTCCTTGCGTTGATTATTTATGGTATTACTTGAACTGACTGGATTGATTCCTCTATTTATGATTTAATGGAAAGAACATAGCCAAAAACTTCTGTAGTAACAGCAGTTTTAGAGGTCCTGTCTGCCCTCTTGGTCCTGTCTGGGGTATGTGGTGACTTCAGAAGAGCTCTTAAATCAGCTTTGGAATTATTATGAACTTGGACCAGAATCTTTGTGCACTTCTAGACTGGGTGCCTGTGCTACTTTTTTAGGTGATCCTGTGTACTCCACACACAGGAAATCAGATTTATTTGTAAAGGGGCCTGTAGTCTTTCTATGTAGACCTTGGTGTCTTTTCTTCTGGAGTTCCTGTCTTCAACTCCAGCTTTCTTGTCTTATAGAAAGATTTAATTTAATTAATTTTAAAGAATAAGGTAAGTATAATTGATTCTTCGTAGATATTTGGATGGTATGATAATTGAGGAAAAATTTACCTCTCTGGTAGTGTTTGACATGGACTTGGGTAGGTTTTACCGGTATCTTTCCAGGCTTGATGGGCAGGTTAGTGCTGAGGCATTGCAAAAGCTTGCCTGTATTTTTTTCTTCTCCTTCACTTGTGCCCATTGAGCCGATATTTAGAAGTGTGGGATCCATAATTTTTAACTTCCTTCTCAGCTAACGTTTCTTTTAATCCAAGTGCTGTTGTAAAATTTTTTACGCCTAGGTATTTGCTGTGTAAAAAATCTCTGTGAACAGATTAGTCAGGACATGGAAGAGTAATGTGTAGTAAATACTTTATCCTACCCAAGACAGGGCTGTTTTTATTCTATCCTTATGGTGGGAACTGGTGTCTTATTACCTGTCACTGTTCTTTACAGTATCCCGTAGAAAAGGTGATGCATTCACTAATGCATAGGCTGTCTTGTGCATCCTTTTTTTTCCCCATACAGGCTTCTCCGTAATTGTAACCTCAGAGTTAAAGCCAGGCAGTGATTGACAGTACTCTTCTTGTGCCTCTGTTCAGCTTGAAAGTTACATTTCCATTTGTGCCCATCTGTGTGCAACATGTTTTGGTCGCTGATCACCGTATAAAAGTCGTGCAGAATGAAAATGCATTTACCAAGAAAGATAAATGGACAGTAAAAGTGGGTTTCATCAGAAACCCAGCTAGAGTGTCAAGGGTAGGAAAAGTGAAATAAAATCCTAGTGTGATGTGTAACATTCAACAAGTAAAACTAATGGTGGCTGAATTAAAAAAGAAGATTCAAAATTGTGCCAGGTAGTGAAGAATTTCCCAATCAGTGTTTTCTTTTTTTTTCTGGCCTTCCCAGTAGCATGTCCTCATAATCAGACCAGGCCCCAGGTCTAGAGCAGCTCTGGTCCCCAAAATAAACAAAATATTTGGCTGTCCAATTGGTGTCATCTTGTACCCCTTGGCCTTCCTGCTTCACAGACCCTTACCAAGTTGGCAGCTGCAAAGGGCCAGAGAAGGCTGAAGGAAAAAGTGCTTATGGAGCCAAGAGGGAATGATGGTCAGCAAGCGCTGACCTGTCCTACCTGCTCTTCTTGCCTTCCTACCTTCTCTGGGAATCCTGTCTGGGGCTGGTAACAGCCTGATTCATAAATAAGTAACAGTTGACATAATTAATTGAAATCTGGGTTCTGTCGGTTCAATGTGGTCTTGTTTACTTTTCCAGGAGAAAAGGAATAATTTTCCCTTGTGTAGCCTGTCAGCCTTACCCCCAGGAGGCGATTAGCCTGTGTGTTTTGAAAAGTTTAAAGTTTGCCTGATTTTCTTGTCTTCATATGAGACATGAAGAAAAAATTGTGATGGCTCTTACTTTTTGTTAATGGTCAATATGGTTTTCTATTTGTAAGCACACATACCATAATGCTTATGTCCAAAGCATCTTCTTTATCACTGATATGGTCTTCTTTGCCCTTATTCTTTTATCAGATATAAGAAACGCGTTTCCCTAAACATGGGTGAAACAGAGCAGAGACCAACAGCAGGATCCCGCTTAGGAGCTCAGGAAAATGCTGGGATCAGTACTTTGGAGCATGGACAGAAACCACCTATGACACCTCCAGGAAAACTTGTCTCTATCAAAATTCAGATGCTGGATGACACACAAGAAACTTTTGACATTCCGGTAAGGATGTGGAGGTTGGGGTGGCTAAAGATTATTCAGGCATTTCTGAAAATGCATGTTTCAAACCAGTTCTCTTTTTTATTGCAGCTGTGATCCTTTGGCTAATGAATTCATGTTGCAAAGAAAATGGCTGTTGTGTATATCAGCATTAAATAGATGATGGTGCAATAGAATAGCATTAAACAGGGAAGTGAACTGTAGATTACAGTTCATTAATTACTTAATTCCATTTCTGTTTGAACAGCTTCAGGAGAGGTTAAAGTCTTTGGTGGTTTTTTTCTTCAAATACTACATCAGTGGTTTCCTCTTCTTTCTGAACGGTTGATACACTTCCTTTCTGCTGTTTTGCTCTTGATCCAATAAGCTGTAGATCTATACAGATTTTTTTGTCTTTCTTCTGGCAAGTCCTTAGGATAGTAACTCAAAATCATCAAAGTTTTCAGTAATTCATATCGCTCTTACATGCACCGAGTGCTCTCCCCCAGGTTGAGTGCAAGGAAAGAAGAAAAGCAGTCTTATCTAAAGTTTCTCTGTACCCCACTGATATTAATCTAGGTTTGTGCTTGCCAAGGAGACAGAGTTAATACTGCTTTTGTGTGTGTTTCTGATCAGTAGAATCAGTAAGAATTAGTTTTGATACCGAGACCGATCTGGTTTCACACGATCTATCTTTTAGTAGCCACTAATGATTTTAACATGCCATGCTTACACAATTAACACGTAAAGTGGTTGAACAGTGTTGCTGTTATGGAAGTGTACTGGAATATATATTTTTCAAAGTCTTCAGTGAATAGGAAAGTGGAAAGCTATGGTAATTTCCATGCCGTCATTGGTTCAGCTTTCCCTGCTGTAAAATGGAGGATCACCAGTGAGATACAGAGGTCTTAGACATATAGCACCCTGGAAAAATGTTATCCCTGTATTAAACATGAAGGAATTCTGATTAGGAAAATTATAATTTAAAAATGATGCCTGTTTATGAGGTTTTGTTTGTCTGTTTTCTATGTGTACATGCACACGCTTTTTGATCTGCTCTCTGCTGCTGTTTGTGATCCAACTACAACTCTTTGTTGAGTCTCAGACTTTATTTTAGTGGAAGGTAAATTCTCTGGACAGGCAGGTTATATGTGAACTGAACTGCCATCAAGCAAAATGCCCGTGTATGTAGCAACTTGTTATGCTTTTGTCCCTGTCAGAATGCCTGCCAAAAATCCATAGCAAACAGTCTTTAGGTAAAAGCTGTCTTTAGATAACTGTTGCTGTTAAAAAGTATAGTTATAGTTTAAATTATCAAACCCTAATAAAATTTTGGTGCTCTTTTATGTGGTATAAATATTCCTATTATTCCAGAGACAAGTTTGGGTTTTTTTTAACCCATGTGTAGATGCTTTCAGATACAGATATTCCACTGTATTTTGAAAATTGAAAATGATGTGCAGACAATTAGCAGAAACCATTTTGAGGTTAGGTCCCTTTCATTAAATTGTTTACAAGAAAATATAAGTGGCATGTGGATGCAGTGCACCCTATAGCTCCAGCTTTGCTTCTGGGAGTTTGAGAAAACAATATTTTTTGGTCTTTAATATTAGAAGATATCAGCATTTCATTTGTTTTTAACTTCAGCAACACCTGGAAGACCTGGGGATTTAAACAACTCTCTGTTGAGATCACTTCAATATGATTGTTTTCAGACACTTTTATTTCATAACTATCACTACTCAAGGAAAGCCTAGTTGGTTTGAAAGTCAAGTCTTGTGGTGAAATATGCAGGATGCTTAGATACGAAATCTTTTACAGCAGATTCCTAAAGCCTTTTGTCTTTAACCAGTGCATAGTCAAATGGAGGAATACACATTGTTTTCAGTCTGGTGTAAAAGGTATTACTTGTTTTAGTCCCGTCTCACAAAACTGAGTAAGTTTTAATACAATCTAAATTGAGATGTTTATTCATGTTGGAAACCCCATGTTCCTATTTATAAGCTTCATGTTTTTAGCCAGATTGGTGCAGTATACACAGAAAAGGAAAGTGATACCATTTCAACAAAATATTTTAGGAGCAGCAAGTGTGTCTGTGGGCAGAAGATGTTAAACATACATGCCTAAGCACATCTGTGGGCTTGCTTTTCAGTGGAGAATTAAAGACTTTTTGCGTGGTTGAAGATCTGAACTACACTTCCCAGAACTTGAGGTGCTACAATTATGAAAATAACTTTGCAAATATGATACAAGTATAAACTGAGAATGATTTGTGTTTCCTATAATTTCAGGAATTTTGCTACACAAACCTTTCTGTGTTAGCAAATGAGCCAAACTTTGGGTGGTTTTATTGATGCTTGTAGTGTCTTGTAGGATGCTATGAAGTTTAATGATGCCAGTTTATTATTTGTTCATGAAGTCTGCATAAAACCAGAAACAGATACTTGTGGTACTTCTTCCTGAGTTTGGGGGAACTAGTGAAGTAGCTGGGACTGTCCATCTGTCTAGTCCTGCCTCTGTGCTACTCTTGTTATACCTTCAGCACCACCACCCCATCAGCTGTAAGACCTTACCTGTGTGATATTTTTATTGGTTTCTGTTATTGTTTTGTTTGAACATTGTCCTGGTTTTGGGTTTTTATTGTGTACTCGTTTATTTTTTCTTGTTTATTGAATTTTGTTTTGGTTTGTTTTTAAATTATGTTCCAGGAGACGTGATTCAGTATCCTTGCTCTTAAGCAATCCCTTTTCTCACATTGTATACAGATGACTTGTTACTGTTAGTGCCAAATCCATCAGATTTCTGTGTCTGTTCTGTATATAATAAAACAGGAGGAAAATATGACCTACTTCCACTACCCCCCAGTACTGCTGCTCTTCGGGCTGTTTAAAAGTAAAGTAACTCCAGTGTCATTTGAGTTTCTAAAGGAAAATTAATTCTTTTGGTGTTAGTGCTTTGATGCCATACAATCATACCATGTTTGGCTCATTGTATTTACTTCTCACAAGGAAAAAACCCCAAACGAACAGAAAAGCAAGAGGAGAGATCCACATGCCTATATATGGGCCCATAAATTGCATTTTTTTAATAGGAAAAACCCCACGAAGTGTGTGGATAGTGTATGTATGGGAGGCTTAAAAAACAGAAGGCACAATGAAGGCCTTTTCATCAATTGTTGCAAATGCAGTATTGTAAAAGGAAGGGATACATAAGAAAAATCTTTAATTCTGCATGCTGTTAACACATAATGTTTCATTGCAGAACCTTCCAGTTATATATAGGAATATATAATTCCTATATGCCAAAAAGCTAGTGAAAACTTGAATAGATAATCCTGGATCTTTTACACACATCCAGTTAGCTGGTTGGGTATGCATGCTTGGAGGAGGAGGAAAGGTAGGCACTGCTGTTTAAAAAAAAAAAAAGATTACATGACTTTGACTTTGTATATCCTGCCTTTAAAATATAAGGAAAGTATAAAATTCATCAGTTATCTTTTCTGAGCACATTTTTGGCTCTTCAGCTATGAGAAGACAAATGATGTAGAACATCCTTCCCTCTTTTAAGTTATTGAGCATTTTATGACTGAGTTTCTGTACCTTTAGTTTTTTGTCTGCCACAAACTCTCAGACAAGAACTAGATGACTGCTGCAGTTGCAGGTGATTTTAGTGCCTGAAAATCAGGCCACAAGTCAAGAGTTCATGATCATCCAGCACTTGCAGCTGTTGGTCATGATGTTTCATGCAAGTGTGGAATATATTTCTCCCTTGCTTGTTGTTTCTAATTTCCACTTTGGCTGCATTTACTGAAAAATTAGTTAGATTAGCTAACTGGAGACTGCCGAGGTCCAAAATACAGCATTCTGTTCCAGCCAGTGTTTGGCTGTGTTACGACTATGTGATAGAATGAGCAAATACGTTTCCTTTTTGCTAGGTAGGAGGATAACAGCTTTAGCTAAAATGACTAATGTGAAGGAGGAAGAGCATTTTTCCACCTGTGTACACATAATGATAATCATAGATAGATAGATCTTGGGCATATTGAAAGGCTGACACTTCAGCCTGAAGACTTGCAAAAACCCAACACTGCCAAGCAGAGGTTGTGTATTATGCAACAGTGGTTGGAGATGGACATTTCTGTACTGCTTGATTCTCCTCTGCTTTTATTTCTACTCACCTAAGTTAGTTGAAATGGAATATGATTGATTCCATAAAGCCATAGCAAAATGTAGAGATTTTCATATGTTTGTTTTGATATGATCTCCCCTGTAGATTCAAAGAAGTTTAAGTGAAAATTAAATACAGTTTTTAAAGAACAGTAAAAATAGCTGATGATTGCTTCTACTTCAGATCCTTCTGGGAAAAAAAATCCTTTCATGTTTAGTGTCTATGCCATTTGTATTATATTTACTTTTATAGTTGTTTCATTGCCAGAAGTAATCGGTTTTAAAACTACTCCTAAATGTAGAGTCAGTGTTTTTCCTTTCTAGGCAATTCTGAAGACAAGACTGGTTCTGTTGTTAGACTGCCAGGATGATTTGGTGACTCAGACCAAGTTTAACCCTGACTGATATGGTGCTTGTCACTGATCATATCATACTCTCTGGGTGAATGAAGATGATGTGACTGGAATGATATTATTGATGCTAAATAGCAAGTGAGAGCTGTTCCTTTCTTTTTGGCATCAAAGGTGGGATCAAAGTATGTCACAGGAGGTTAGGATTCGTCTTTGGGTTAGGATGTGATCTCTTTAATTAAAACCAATCCAAATTCCTCTTTATTGTGTCTGCAAGAAAATAGTTGCTTCCTTTTTGTGGCTGTCTTTTGGAACGACTGAAACATGCTTGCCTGTCAGATTACTCAAGTTTATTAAACATCTGTTTTTTGTATTGTGTCAACTTCCTTTCCCTTTGAATGTATTCAAGCTTTGTGAAGTATGCAGGGTTGGAAAATGTCATCTGCTTTGGGGGATTAGCATGGGTTTCTTAAGCAACAGGAGTCTCTTAATAGAAAGCAGGGTAAAGGTGTAATCCTTCGTAAATATCACTTGTACACATTTCATTTCAATTTGCCCTTCTCTTGGAAGAGAAAAGCTTTAGATTACCTGCGAATAGAGAATAAAGCCCAAATGGTCTTGATCTACAACTGTTTTATCTTCCACTGGAATTTGGATGTAGTACCTTGGCAGGGAATCCCTCTGCCTCGATCCCAAATTTTTCAGAGAGAAGGACTTCACAGTCCTGTTGGGGGTCTTTTTCTTAAGGATAATGTTCTGGCTGGGGTTTTTGTTTGTTTGTTTTGTTGGGGGTTTTTTTGTTGTTTTTTTTTTTGTTTGTTTTTTTGGTTGGTTGGTTGGTTTTTGTTTGGCTGGTTTTGTTTGTTCATGCAGTCATATGATGGTGGTTCATATTCCCTTTGTGGGGACAATGCTGTCTATTAACTGTGCTCCCCACCAGCTTCCAGCCAGTATGTGTGCCAGAAAAAGCGAAATGCTAGAAAGTCTCAGCAGTTAATAACAAACATTACATGCGTTTTGTTATAAATTCCCGCAAGTACTGTGTTACCTATTAAATTCAAAATTTCAACCCTAGTTTTATAAATGTTTGAATTATTTTCTGTTACATTTATGGACGATGATAATTGCCTTGTCCTAGGTATTTACGCCTCTCCTCAATATGCAATTATAACCAGTGAAATAAACAATTTCTTAAAAATAGCATGAGACAGTAAGGCAATGCAGAAATGTAAAACAGTGTTTTATGCTTTCTTAGCCAGCTTCAACTTCAGTTCAATATTAATTGCTTTTTTCTCCAGCTTAGGAAGTGAACAGCAGGTCAAATGTCAGTTATTCATCAGTCTGAGACCTTCTTTTCTTCTTGTGCCTGAGATTATTTGGCCATTGCCGTCAGACTATTTCCAGTGAATATCTAGCATTAAAATATTCACTAATTGTCACGCCAGCTCTGCTAGATCTTCTGAAATTACAAGAAAAGCAATTTTTTTTTCTCAACTCTCAAACACATCAGTTGTATTTTTCTCAGCAGAGTATTGTTAGTGGATACCCAGTAAACTGATTTTTGTTCACAAATGTTTAGGATGTCTTTGTTGAAAGACAGGGTATTTTAGTGATGTGTGTTAATAATTTGTGCTTTTCAAACTGGGAGAGAGAATAATCCACAAGTAAACTTCTGTAACCTGGGGCAGCAGACTGTTTAAACTGCTGATTTCTTTGTTAAGATTCTGTAGAATGAATAGAATAAGTGGGAATGTAATTTTGAGTGCCAACAGATCCAGTCCACTCTCAGACTAGATTGATGTATTTGAAGATAACTGGGAAATGAATGTAATTTTCTTGAATGAATTAGCCTAACTTGTAATCAGGGAAGGCTTCTCAAATATTGCCTTTTCACCTCTGTTGCTGAGCTGACTCACCAAGTCAGGCACCAGTGTGTGAGCCAGCGCAAAGCAGAGGATGGAGCTGGCACAGGAAGGACAGCTGTGGCTGCAGAGGCACTGTGGGAGTGTTTGTGAACGCTACTGCCCTGACTGAAAGGCTCAGAGAAATCACGCTGGGAATTTTGGTAGTAGTGTCTATGCCTGTAAGCTGGTTTGCACAGTACTGGTGAGGCTGGATTGATGGTCTGTGTGGGGAGTGTGGGCACCCTCCCCAGTTATGGGGCATTTCCTTGGGCCACCTGTTTGGAGGTGACAAATGTGCAGGGAACAGTGGGAGGTATTAACCATCTCTCCTCTTGAAAGTGTACACGTAGGGGTGGCTAGTGGTACAACTGGAAGCTGATTTTGCTACTTCTGTGTTTTCCTGTTTCAGGGGTGATGGGAGGGATGTTCTGCCTCTGGTCAGAGGCAGAAGGAGAGCTGAACTGCCTCTTGTGTGCATCCTTCTCCTTGAGACTGAGGTTCACCTCTTCCATCCTTGAAAATTTTAAAAGCTAGACGTGAAAGCCTCAGCTAATAATTTTCATCCATAGCAGGGTGAAAGCATGGTACATTGTACAGGCTGCTCATCATGCCTTTCTCAAATGTGTATTTTAGGATGAGATTAATTGCTCTCTGGAGGTGCTTGTATATCCCTACATGTTGCTTTTTCTCTGTTCTAGTAGTAATGGGGAATCATAGAATCATTTAGGTCAGAAAAGGCCTCTAAGATCTTTGAGTCCAACTGTGTTTATGTAACATTTAACTATAAAGCAGTATCATGCAGTTTAAAAACCTTAAAGGAAAAATGCAGTGGTATATTATTTGTAGATCCAGTATAGATGTTGGTCCCCCATACCTGAAACAGATCAGCTGGGTATCAAGATAAGGAACATCCTCACCATATGCATGCAGTCAAATGACATGGATATAATGGTTATAATCATCTTTAAATCCAAGCAGAATCAGCAGCCAGCCAGGGTTGAAAGTGTAATGGAGGAGGAAATTTCTCTTCTTTTTCTTCCAGCGGTTCCCGCTATGGGGATGGTCCTCTCACCAAGCCCCTCCCCATATCACTTACCTTTGGTAGGAGTGTAAAAGTTGCAAAATAAAGTGTGCCATGGAGGAAGAGCGCATTGGTGCTGTGCTGCAGTGGTAAACATGCATGACATGATTTACTTAAGCCCCTTCTTTGTTAACACAAGGTGGTCAAGCTCAAGTTACTTCCCTTGAGCTCTTTATGAAAAACAGTTGTCCGTGCTTCTGGACATATGTTCTGGAGAGGCATAATAAATGAACAGGATAAACTTCTGTGAGAAAATAGCTGCCTTTCTCCACCTCCTGGATTGAAAAAGTGTGTGTTGTCCACAGTTAAAGAAATGCACTATAAGTACATGCTTTGCTAAGAGCACAATCTCGTGCTAGACTTGAGGCATTTTAAAGCACACCCAGTGTATAATTCTGCATTGAGTAAAAGAAGAGAGAACTTGGGCTCATATGTAGAATTCTGCTGGTACGTGATTGTCACACAGCATGGTGAATGGCCATTCAGAGCACTGATTTTCAGTATCTTAAACTGCAAAAGCATTTCTGGCTGTAACTTGTTCTCTAACCTGTTTGAGGGATGAAGGTACCTTGATTTTGGGATCCCTGTGCAGCTGCTTTCCAGCATTATTCTGAAGTGAATGGAAAGCTATCTGTGCAAACAAAGGCTCATGTAGTGCAGGATAAAAGAATAGCAAAAGGTTCTAAATTGTCCATTCGTTTCCCTTTCAGTTTATTCTCAGTTGATCATGATCACCTATTAACAGTTTTTGCCTGGTGATAACACAGCCTGCTGACATTAGTTCACGTTTTAGCACTTCCTTGGTTTTCTCATTTGGTACCTCTTGTTCCCTCCTTTCTTGGCACTAGAACATGCCCCCTTATATTGCTTATCCTTTCTGTCCTCTCTGCCTCTCCACAGCTCCTTTGTAACTGCTGGTTCAATTCCTTGCTATTGGTGTTCCCCAAAGAAACAGAAGACAGCACTGTGGAAAGGTGCAGGGGTCCAGGGTGTATCTCCTGCATCTTTAACCAGCTTCATTCTGCAATGATGTCCTTCCTCAGCATAGTATCAGGTCTTTGTATTACAAGCCATGTGTAGTGCTGCATAGGGGAGAAAAGTGCTCTTCACTGTCAGACCTGGGCATGCTTTCTGCAATGGCATAATCACATTCTCATTCATACTCAAACTCTGAGAGTGGGAGGAAATATCCAAATTTTACCTAAGATAATTTGGGGTTTGAAAGTTGACTAGCTTAAAATAAACTAAAAAACCTTTACAGCTAGGATGCAGTGATTAAAGCAGTGTGTCCTACCTTGGTACAGTCTAAAGGGGCTCCACCAGTTTCCAGATTTAAAAGCCTTCAGAAATCAGTAATATGCTGCTTACCTGTAAACTTAATCTCCACTGCTCCAATGAGCTGCTTTGACTAGGCTGTGGTTACAACACATGCACACAATTAAATGTTGTCTTTTGCATGCGAGTGTGTAAATCACGAAAAATGCATGGCTGAAAATGTCTGCCAAAGCTTTTGTGCATATCTGAATAAGGTTACCGTGTTAAATTCATTCTTGGATAAATACGTCAATTTTTGAATAAAAAGTGATGCATGAGGCAAACATCAAGTGCCAGATAACTCAGCAAATACAAACAGCAGTTGCAGAAGTAGATTACAATTTCTCCTTTTCTTATCCCCGTCCCCAAAATGGAGGCTTTGATAGAAATTGCACAAACATAATGCTGCCAGAATATAAATAGCAAATGGTGAATTATGAGTTAGTGCCAATTTGCTTTTTGATGGCCTGTTGGCAGATGCAAATATTCATGCAGAGCACAGCAGCAGGGAGTTTTTCTTCTCATTTCTTTCACTGTTATCTTCTCACCTAGTTTTCTGGTTGAACCCGAAATAATTTCTTCTTTTCTTCTTCAGTTTGCCTTGCTTTTAAAATTCTGGTCTTGTTCTCATGTCATTATATTTTCATATGCTTCTTATTGAATTTACAATTATCTCCATTTAGTAGACAGTGGGCAGTATGTATTTGTGTGTAGATGGTACTTAGCATTCAGAGGCTAGTTCTTCATGCATAAAGGGGGACCTTTTGCTCTTCAATGGCTCTTCACATTTCATTGCTTCATTCCCTGGTTCAGATGCTCAGTTTTATTCCCTACTGTCATCTCACTCCCATCTAACATCTCAGTTTTGTCCTTTCTTGTTAAACATTCATCTTGTAGCCACTGTATGGACAGGTTGCATAGCTCTTTGTAGAGTTCTCTTTCTGGTCTTTCGCAAGAAGCGCATTTTGGCAGAGCAGCAGGTTCTGGATCTGGAGTGACTGGAGTTAGGGGAGCACCTTGCCTTTCTGCTTGCTGGCAGGGATGAGCTGGATCCTCAGCCACTTTACATTGTCTCTGGTTGACTGGAGCTACTGGACATGAGCTGGGTTACATTATATGGTGGTGTCATCCAGGAGTCTCTTCTGACAGTGCTGCTTTTTGAAATGAATCTCAGATACAACCATTTTGGGGAACAGAATTGAAATAAAAGGGATTTTGCAGAATTAATTAAGGTAATACATGTAAACTGATGTAAAAGAGAATGCTTTGTCAAAGCTTTCATATAAATATATCTCTCAGCAAATGTAAGAGGACATTATCAAGTAGGTTTTATTACTGGATTCACACAGAGTAGTTCTGCAACCAGAAGTGTATGTAGCCCAGTATTCTCTGCTTTTAGATGTTCCAGAGTAATTCAGAAAGACCTCTGCAGTCAATGACAAACACGTGGTGGTTGGCAAAAGAAAAGGCTTTTCATGAAAGCACTTGTATACTCAGCAGATACAGAGTGGAAGGGACTCTGCAAGTAGTCTGGTCCAACTCTTGGCCCAAGGCAGGGCCAGCAGTGAGCAGGTTGCTCAAGGTCCCTAAGAAACATTTAACTGCAAGAATTCAGGAATAATGTGTTAGAGAATTTTTTTTTCTTTGAGAGCCTTAGTTGGACTTCAGAGTCACCGGTTGAAGATCTGTCACTTTTAAGCCTGTGACTTGTAGTTCTGAGGTAGAAACCTTCAGGTTTTCTGTGTGGCAAATGAGTGTTTGCAGCCATATCTGTGGGCTTATAAAAGAAATGAGGCAGTAGTCATTTTATAAATGAGAGACATGTCATAAGCTTACTTATGTTCGAGAGTTTGTCAGACCCTTCAGCTCTCCGTAGATTTTTACTTCATGTCAAAGTGCGGGTATGTGTGCTTTGAAAGACTGTGGGAGATTCTAAAAATAAAATTAAAGTGGAAAGGAAACGCTTCAAATGGCTGATTGTGTCACAACATACTCAACTCTGTGACTCTGGCAGTCTCAGGAAGAGCAAGGTAGAAATAGCAAGCTGCAGGAGAGCAGCCTTTGTGAACAGGAGAGACTTTCATAACTACATCTGCTTTAAAAAAGTCAGCAAACCCTTCCAGAGATCTCCTGAAAACCTGGATTCACACCAACTTTGGAAGAGCTAAGTTTTCAGACTTTTTTTCGTGTGAAGGCATTGGTTTGCTGTTGTTACAGAAATAGAATTAGGAGCAGGTAACCTTTTTGTTTCTCCTTCACAGGCTGAGTCTAGCCATTGCCGTTTCTTTCCGTATCTGTTCCATGAAACGAGTAACTTTGAGCAGATCTATCTGCCTTTGTAACTTTGAACAGGTATGTATGCCTTCGAGTGGAAAGGTCACTTCTCTGCAGAGCATTTCAGATCTGTGCTGCTTACGTTTCATACAGGAAAGATCATATACACAAAACTTAGCTAGGAGAAGTGACAGAAGGTTACTGAGGAAACAGTTCAGCATTTCCTTGGGCTGAGGGAACAAGTCTTTGAGGGTCAGCTAAGGCTGCTGTTGCATGTTTCACTGAAATGACTGATTTCCTGCATAGGTATAGCTGTGAAGTAAATTCCAGCTATGTGTTCTCGATGGGAAGTTGGGGTTTTTTTTTGTTTTGTTTCTCATTGAGCTTCAATTTAAGATGCAGTGGGGGAAGAAAAAAAACCAGACCTCAAGTCCTCAACCTCAGTGGTAGTGTTTTACTGAGAGTTAAACCGAAAGTTAACTCCTTCAACACACTCAAAATTCACTAGCTACTGCCTGTTAAATAATCACTTGAAAATGAAACTTGTTCACTTGACAATAAAGTAGCATGAAAGGATTAAATAACTAAAATAATCAACCCAAACTGATTTTTTTGAATATGTTGGTAGCTTAGGTATTAATGTTTAAATTTTAAATTAGCTAGCCATTTTAACAGAAGCCTGGCTAATTTGATGGTGAATTATGATTATTTCTGAAGATAAATAACTTGTCCTCCTCTCTTGAAGACATCACAGTACCACTCACAGGTAATCCATTTGTCCTTCATAGCCATCAGATCCTTACTCACATTGATATATCCCAGGTGAATGGGTGTTACCAATTATCGCTGTTTTCCTCTGGGGCATTTGAAGGCCCCAAAAGACTGGCTAGGGGCGGTGCAAGTTCCTTTGGAAAGGTCGTGCATGTGGAAGGCCGTACCGTATCAATGAATTCGCTTCTTGTAGAAATGATCCATGGATTTCTGGGCGCTTGCTGCCATCAGCTGAAAACCACTGCACTGGGACATGAAGTGCTTGGGTATGTGTATAGACCTATACCTCAGCATATAAGCTGTTTTTAACTCTTCTTCTTCAGTCACAATTGTACAGAGTTATTTGTCATTTGCTGAAAAGCACTGTAGCAACAAGTGGAGCCCTGTCTGTAAAGAGAATGCCTTTGCCTTCACTTTCAGGCTTCAGTCCGGGAGTGGCTTTTTTCTGCGTTCCTTTACTGGTGTCTAAGAGGACCAGAGAGTGAACTGGGGCCCTAGGCCCATGATTTTCTGTGTTCCTTAGTTGTTAGCTGGATTTCTGGCTGTGTTTTAGGCTGCTGTGAGGAGAGCTGTCTGAGATGTGGCTAGCTTTGAGTGAGGGCTCATCCTGACCTGTGAGTCAGTGTGTCCGTTTCTGGTCATTGGGGCTGGGGTTGCTCCCTCATCCTCTTTTATTTGCAGCTATGAGGATACAACTAACAACTGTAGGCATACAAGTACATCTGTAAGGATAGTCCTGGGGTACAGCTGAAGATGTGGCAACATCTTCTAGCATGACAGATGGTAAGCTTGTTGGCTTTGTTTTCTTCTTTCATTTTTTCTGTTTCCCTGTCCTTCTCTGATAAAATCATTTCATGGAAACATAAACACTGCACTGAGAAAGACTGGCTTAACATTTTGTCTTCCAACCTGGCACAAGAGCTCACTCCTCTGCCTTTCTCTCCTTATTCCCCAGCATCCAAAGCCTCTTTTGGATCTGCTGATGCCTCCTATCTCCACAATCTTTCTGTGGCAGAAAGTTCTAGCAGTTTGTTTCTTCTTTTACTTCCTCTAAATTAATGAAAGTAATACTAATCTCAGCTTTGTAAGGTTTGAGCTATTCAATTTAAACTGCATCACAGATATGGGCCAGTGATTATTATCTGTGACAGTTGTGTTCAGATGATTGACTGACCAGAAGAGGGTTAGGTGAAGAAGATGGATTTGTTTAGGGAAGGGCAAATCTGCTTTAGTGGCAGATCAAGTGCAGACAAGAGAGTGATGGAAAAAGGGTAGGATAGGTGGGAAAAAGGAGCTTCTGAAGATGCAGAAGTATAAGAAAGCTCACTAAGAGTAGGGGGAAAGCATTGTGCTGGATTTGTATAAATCTCTAACTTACCTGAATTAATATTTTTTTGTCTGTACTTAAAAGACTGCAGGTCTGGTGCTTTTGTGTCTTAAACATAACAGCATGACACAGTCACATAAAGGAAGAGCACTAGAAATTAACAGTGACTGCCCAGTGCAGTCTGTCAGAATTGGAAGCAGAACCCCTCACTTGCTCCTCTTTTTAATTGCTGCCTATCAGTGCTTACATACAGCAGAAAGTTAATGAGGCATCTCTTAAAAAATTGCTGCAAGTTGCAAGTCTGGTACATAAATACGATTAATTTGAACCAAAAGCTAAATTCTGCTAAGGTACAGTTGCATATTAGAGCCATAAAGTTGTATGTGCAGCCATAACATAACTGCCTGCTCCTTTCTCTCCATGTTCTGTAAGGGCACAAAGGGACCAATCTGTTAATTATTTTTGGCATTATCAGTGTTGATGTCAGGAGAATGGTCTTTTAAGAAATACACTGAATCCAAGTTACAACAGTCTAAAATATATTTGAGTGAGGAAAATACCTTCATTAAAAATATCCGAAGCAACCAACTCAGCACAGGCCATTTCACATATCCCAAGACAGTGGGCACTTGACTTCCAAAGTGAAACTAAGTGGTAAATTTAACAGTAAGGTAGTGTAAGTCAGCTTATGTCAGTTCCATGCTTTTAAATATTGCAAGCTGCAGCAGTTTAAAAAGAAATCCAGGCTTCTGAAAATGCAAGTGATCGACAAAAGAGTGATTTGGGGTTGTTTTAATTTTGGAACCTGTTTGTTTGAGAGGCAGTTTAATGTTTTGAGTTCTCAGAATGGAGAAAGATTGGGGGATTTCTATTCCCACCAGGCACTTCCTGCCACAGCTGCTTGAGTGAGTTAATATACTTGGCTTCACATCTGTTCATTGCCTCTCTCTGCTGCCCCCATCTTCACACCAGAGCAGGAGCTCCTGGCCCCTTTTACCCATTCCAGGGCTCAACTTCTCATTTCCCAGGCTCCTGCCCTAATTTCAGCCTGTTGCCAGCTGCCAGGGAAGAGCTGCCATAGGATGCTGAGTATTGCTTGCTGTGTGAGTGCTGACCCTTGGGCAGAAGAGGGACGAGGGTGCAGTCTGGCACCTGTAGGACAGGCTGTCTCTGGAAGGGCTGGGAAACGAGGCAAGAGTGAGTAGCTGGAGCAAGTTTTCCAGCATCTGACTGAAATGACCAACAAGGTCATTCCAAATTACTGGAAAGGTAGGCTTCCTGCTGCCATGGCAACAGAAGTTCCAGTGCTGACTTAATTTGTTATTTATGAAGAAAATAAGGTAAGAATTGGCAAGTCCTACTTATTCTTCCACGCTTTCATTTTCACTTTCTTAGTGATGCAGAGTTTGAGATGGAGACACTGAAAGGGAATATTCACGTTTAAAACAAAATTGGAAATGGTTGGTTTTCTTGCACTCTTTTTAAGAGAATGGAACTGTTTTCACCCTCGATACAAGAAAGCTTTTACTGAGCCAAACTTGAGCTAAGTATGATGAGAGGACAATAAAACTTGTAAGTAGCTTGAAGGTTTTTCAAGTTCGCCTGAACTTTTGTCTGGTGAGCCTTTGTCCTGGAGAGAAAATGTTTGGCTTGAAGGTTAAGATGAATTAGGTGACTTTTGATTATCCAAAGAATGAAGGCTGTGTTTGTGCCCTCATTCCTGTTTCTTTGCATATGGTTCTTTCATCCATTCAGTCTGTGCTAGTCAAGGAGGAGGACTGTTTGAAGAAGGCACTGTAGAGCACTCTGTCTCTCATCCAGCAACAGCTGAATACTTTATGGAAGTATATTAAGTCCTTGACAGGAGAAGGTAGCCAGCTGGCTGCTGCAGCAGGATATTCTTGCTCTCCCTCACAACTGAAAAGGAGGAGTTGGCAGAGCGCCTGCCAGGCTTGCCGGGGAAGAGTAGAGGCACAGACTCTTTCAGTAT
Source organism: Machaerirhynchus nigripectus (assembly GCA_013397975.1). Taxonomy (NCBI): domain Eukaryota; kingdom Metazoa; phylum Chordata; class Aves; order Passeriformes; family Dicruridae; genus Machaerirhynchus; species Machaerirhynchus nigripectus. The sequence continues at coordinate 616,502 of VZRQ01002060.1, forward strand.
TTTAACTAGGTGGGCTGTTAACCAAAAAGTAAGAGAAGAAAGCACACATTTCAAGTCTGCCCAGGCCACCAACTAGAAAGTGGTAAAGGGCTTACTGAAATGTGAATAATTACCACCCAAGAGCCTCCATGCTTTGGGATAGCTTAAGAATGTGGTTACTTAAAGGTTGCAAGCAAGTGAAGTAACTACATCCATGTTTGTTCTGCTTGAAACAGCACGTGGAATGGTGGTGTCTCACTGGTTAGAATAGTAATGTGACAGATCTACAAAATCTGGAATCTGGCCATTATTTGATTGTCCTTTCTTATCCTAGTAAGTACAGCTCAAGTCAAAATGTCTTTGTGGGTCACCAGAAAAGATAGTTGAAAAGAAAGGAGTTCATGTTAAAATTAGCAAGTTCAGAAAAGAGAGAACACAGGAACAGTGCTCACCATTTCATTAAGCCAAGTTTTGAAAAAACAGGAGACACTATCCAGTCAATCATCCATTTCTGAGAAGCAAGCAGGTGAAAACAGCCTTGAGGCACAACCAATTAGCACAAAAATAGATGTGTATTTTGGGTGTGGATGACCAAATATGCTGAGGTACAAGTATTTGAAACAAAACAAGCCTCAGGTCATTATTTTATAGCCTGTTCTTCCTCGTATGCTTCCTTTAATGAAGTCTCCCAGGAAATGCTGTGTGAGTGCTCCATTGACTGATAAGTGAGGCTTCTCCTTTAAGCACTGAAACTGGTGGTCCAGGAGATATTTTTAGTAATATAATGAAGGAATCCTGACCTCTTATATAGACTCAGAGGAAAAATCAGATCTGGGTTCTGTGTTTGTAAATGCTCTTCAGTGATCTCCACTGTGTTTTGGAACAGACCTTCTCTCAGTTTTTCCATGATTACTGAAGATGATGATATTAACAATAACTACTGAGGCCTATATGGATTTTTGGTGATGAAGTTTTGTGTGCTTAAAAGGTATTTGAAACAAGTGTCATAGGGGTTCAACATGCATTACAAACATGCATTGGGATTTTATAGTTCTTGGAATTCACAGTCATACTAACCTTTGATGTCCAAGTTCCAGGTCACCATTTATGAAGATAACTAAATATTCACATGGTCTGGACTGACCTTTCAAAAGACAGGAAATACTGCTCTGAATTGCTTTCCCCTAATTTACTCTTGATGGATCTCACGGGTACAGTTGGAAAAAACACTTGAATTGCTGATATCAGTTTACTCTCCTTTCCCAAACTGGCAAAATTAAATTAAGCTTTGATTCCTTTGTTCACAGTGAATCATATGTGTTAATTTAAAAAAAAAACCAAACACCACACTCTTGACCCCTAAATGAACTAGTTACAGCTCCAGTTTAAGATTACAGGTTATTACAATAGGTGCTGGCTCTAGTGCTATCTTATTATCCACTTCACAGAATTAAAGGTTATCTGGCACCATTTGATGCACATAACCAGTCTGCCTTGAACACAACAGAACCTTAGAGAGCTGGGTGAATTGTGTTGTACATTCATCTGAGGTCTGTTTTTCCTTAACTTTGCTTAGCAGCAATCATAGTCAGCTGGAATTGATTAAAAATACGGGAACACTTTATATATAAAATGTAGATGCATGATGTGGACGTAACTACTAATTGAGATGTTGAATGTAACTGTGACTTCTTGTCAAGCATACTGGGTAGTCTTTGCTTGCAGGTTTCTTTTGCAGCTTGCAGACCCGCTTCAGCTGCTCGTAGAGCTCCTCGGGCAAAGGCTGAAAGGGGGGTTGGGAATTTATTGTGCTTTTTCAGTTGTTCAGAGAAGAGGCAATGGATACATCTCAGGTTTCTCTTAGCAAGTTGAAGGAATTTCAGTCCTTGTTTTTAGACTTGCAACTGCTTGGGGCTTCAAAGCCTTGTGTGAAAGAGGAAAAGAGGGAAGGAGGAATACATAGCACTGCTAATCTTACGTTAACGTAAACGTAAGGGTTGAGATCCCGGTTGTAAGAGAGCAGCTGCAGTAGCAGAGGGGCCACTCAAAACACATGCATTCACAGCTCTCAGAAACAGGTACTGCGCCATAAAGACCTCGGTATCCTGTTCAGCAGGATATCAGTTGCTTACTCATTTTTTAAAAAATCTGTAGCTATTTTAAAGTTTTGCTTCCAAGAAGATTAGTATATTTTTAGTTATAAAATTTGATTAGCAATTTGTTACTCGGTAATCTGTCTGTTATCTACAATAAGGAAAACATTTTAAAGAATTCATCATACATTGAAGCATCAGGTATAATGGGAGAGGTTAACTTTAAAAAAAAAATTACCTCTAGTTTCATTTGGAAGAAGAAAATAGGAAGCTTTAGTTGCTTATTTTTATTTCTGGTCCAAGTGTTGGGAGCACTTAAATGTCTCTCTCTCTGGTATTTTTTTGCTCGGTGTGTTGTCAGACTTCTAACGTCCCCAGCTGAAAAAGGAAATTAACCAGGAATCCCAGTTCTGTCTGTTCTTTTGTACAATGGCACTTTCTCACAACAGGACAGCTACTTGAAGCAGAGCAAGAATGTTCTGCCAGTTTGTCTCAAGCTCTTGCTAACCACATGGGAAAAGCTCAGGAGCAGAGAGCAGAATCTTGGCCTTAGTCTTTTTTTTCCCCTTTGCATGGGGGCAGAGGAAGTCACAGACATGAAGAAGCACTCATTACTGAGGGCAGGAGCCAAAGCTCTTGATTGTTCTTGAGAGGGAGGTAACTTTGCTGTAGACTTCTGCAACAAATCTAACTCTGCAAGTTGCATTAAAAGCATACAGTTAATAGGCAAACTAAACCTGACAATTACCGAAATGTGGCGTTTTTCTCCTACACTTAGGTAACCTGTTCTGAGTTCCAGGTCACTGAGCATAAAATGGTTTGAGTTGAAAGGGACCTTAAAGATCATCTAATTCCAACCCTCCTTCCTTGGGAGGATCACCTTTCACTAGACAAGGTTGCTCAAAGCCCCATCCAACCTGGCCTTGAACACTTCCAGGGATGGGACATTCACAAGTTCTCTGGGCAAGCTGTGCCAGTGCCTCATCACCCTCACAATAAAGAAGTTCTTCCTAATATCAAATCTGAATCCACTGTCTTTCAGTTCAAAGCCGTTCCCTCTTGTCATATGACTACGTGCCCTTGTAAAAAGCCCCTCTCCAGCCTTCTTTCAGGCTCCCTTTGCTTAGTGGAAGGCTGCTCCAGGGTCTTCCCGGAGCCTTGTCTTCTCAACAGGCTGAACAACCCCAACTCTCAGCTGTTTGTCCTCATAGAAGAGATACTTCAGCTTCTGCTCATCTCCTCTGTACTCCCCCTAATAGGTCCCTGTCCTTCCTGTGCTGAGGACCCCAGAGCTGGATGTGTTTCTCCATGTGGGGTCTCACAAGAGTAGAGTTGAAGGGGAGAATCACCTCCCTCAAATTGCTGTTCACACTTCTTTTGAGCAGAAGTAGCTGGATTTTATATCAGTCAAACAGTTATATTAATATACTATTTAAAGAGAAGGTGAGAGAGAATGTGTGTATCAGTAAATGACATTACAGTGTATTATTGGTATATAACAGAATCACAGACTTTCTGAGATTGGAAGGGACCTGGTGTCGTCTAGTCCAACCTTCCTTCCCAAGCAAGGCCACCCAGAACAAATGGCCCAGGACCACGTCCAGATGGCTTTTGTAAACCTCCAGGGATGGGGACTCCTTAGCCTCTTTGGGCAGCCTGTACCAGTGCTTGGTCACCCTCACCATTTCGAGGTGGTTGATGGCTGTACCAGCAGTCACTTTGCTGGGCTCCACATGAAGCAGAGTGCAGTAATCACATAATAACTGCTCTCTCTAATTTGAGAAATTGTGGTTGTTTTAGCAGAGTTCCTTGCCATAGAAGATTGAGCATTTGCATTCATTTCTAACAGCTAAAAGATATCTGGAAGCACCAGTGTAATCCTCTGGGATAAGGCTTCGTAAGCTACAAAACCTTTTGATAAATAGATATTAGGCTTGGTTAGGACTTTTTTCCCTAGACCTATACTAAGCTTGGGTTTATCTCATGTGCCATTTGTTTGGGATGCTGTTATTCAATAAACTGTCTCTGATTAATCATAACATTTACTCAGACCCACTCTGTTTAATGTGCCTTTGTCTTCCTGCCCTCCAGCTCGCAAGAATATAGCACTACGGAGGGATGTAATGCCCCTTCATAGCAGAAATTCTTTTCTGAGAGTCCAGAATAGCTTGGGTCCAAGATTTTTATTGCAAACGTTCCCAATAATGGTTTTAGTAAGTCAGAAACATTGGTTTAGTAACTTCATTGATTATTTTTGTCACATTAACCTTGACCTACTAAACCAGGCAGCAGTTGCTGTTTTGAATGCAAGCAGAACCATAGCTGGCATCAGCAGCTATTGTGCTGTTCTGCATTCTCTGTCTGTAGCCAGATTCTTCTGTTTCACTTCGGTACCTATGGCATCTACATTCCCAAGTTGTTGATTGGCACGTGCACTATGACAGTCAAAAAAATGTATGAAATGGAGATGATAGTTAAATGCCTTAACAAGGGAAGTGAACCCCAAATACAAAGCCAAGACATGATCTGTGTAGCTTGATACTATTAGCAGCTATTGGCAAGGTCAGGAAAGTTATTAAAAGTTAAGTGTTTGTAAAGCATCTAGTATCCCACTACCTGAATAATTTAGAAAGAAAGTGTAAGTATAATTCTTTTGAGATATCTGTAGAACAGGGTAATAACAAATTCTCAGACTGCTCCTGTAATTCTTTAAAATGTCTTGAAATTTTTATGATTTAAACTGTGATGCATATACTTTTTCTTTATATTAAAGGGGTAGGCAAGTCTTTTTCCTTGTAGTTTATCCACTACCCACTTTTTTGCAACAGGGCAAAAAACTGTATCTTCTGTTTTTAAAACATCTCTCTCTGGCAATACCCCACTGATTGACCTCCATATGGGACAATATTTGTTTCATTTTTAAGTGAGAGGAAAATACAGCCAAACTCAGGAATCTTTAGCTTTATCATTCTTATTCCAGTGACTGCCAAACTATTGGTTTCCCATCACAGATCTGTTTTTTAATATCCATCAGTTACAATTTCATGAATTCTCACTGCTGGCAGTGACACACATGTTTTCATTTACTGCTTATGGGTATTCTCTAGACAACCAGTCTGTTGAAAAGAAATTAATTCCAGCAGTGAACTAAGATACTGAATTCTCAGCAGTTTATGAATTCATGTTTTTACATTGAGGCTATTTATATCTGGATTGAATTAATTTGAATATGTAACCAGGTGGTTGTGGTTATGTCTTTTATTATCCACTGGATTCGAAAAGCCAGCAGAATGCCACTGCAGAATGGGAAAACTCACTAATTGTAGTTGGTAAATATAGCATTGTATGGTTGAAATCTCAGCTTGTATTTCTCTCATTTCTGTTCATGACTATGAAGAAATACAATATAACGTACCTAGAGTATCCTAAGTAAGGCATGCTAGGTACAATTTTTAGATCTGACTCATTTTAAATTTTTACTAAAGATAAAAATCTAATAACTTGATCCTGTTTTATCCTGTGGTCCCCATTTCACCAACAATGAAAAGTGGCACAATATCCAGGCAACATCTTAGACAAGGTCTTTTGGAGGAGAGCAGAGACTTTATAGAAAACTTGCAAAGCCTGTCACTAAGCTGCAAATTCATACTCAGCAGGGTTATGCTTTTTATGTTTGTCTTCTCCAATGAACATTCAAAATTTGTGGCTCAAGGAAGAAATGGGCTTAGTCCTGAACTGTACTTTACATGGAACAAAGTAAGTGAAAACTCTTAAGTTGTTAGACAGTAAGCACTTTACCCCATCAATTTTTTTCAACTTGGTTGTTCCTTTTAAGAGGAAGCTTGCATAAAATGTGACTTCTTAATCATCATCTTTATTTCAGTAAAATGGAAAGGATTTTTATCTCAATACCTGATTTGGTTTTGTGTAGTTTGAGAGAATTTCATAGCAAAAACTGCAGAAAGTGACAAACTTGGAAGATTGTAAAGGCAAGTAAATTTCACTGGCAAATTCTTCAGGATTACATTAAGGCCCAGTTAGGCATGTCCCTGTGATGTTGGTCTTGACTGTAATATTTGGTCATTCTTGCTGTAACTAAGCAGCACAGGGCAGATAGCAGTGATTGCTGAAATCTTCGCTTCTCTCTGTCACAGGAAGTACCTGTTTTGGAGGTTGTCTTCGGTAGGACGTGGGTGATACGCTTCCTAAGGCTGAGCAGTTTCTGATCTTTGCACAAGAAGGGATTTAGGATGATCGATACCCTGGGCTTTTTTTTCCCAGAGGTTGCATTGGAACTAGCCTTGCTTCCCTCTCAAAGACTTGAACTGTAAATTCACTGGTTATGATGTATTACTTTTAGTAGCTCTCTGTGAACACAGCCTGCCTTTTACAAGATACTGTATCTGGAATAAAAAAATTTCTGAAGCATTATCGAATAATTGCAGTTTGTTTGCAAAGAGGTATGCAGGCAGTGAATCCGAGTACATGCAGGTAACCCAGCGTTTTTAATAACAAGAGTATGCATACTGGAGGATTAGAAAATATCTGTTTTAGAAAGTGTTCTGTTGATTTCTTTTTTTCTATATTGATTTTACAAATTCTTTTTATCTAGTGACTAATGATATGCATGAAGAATATTTTTTGTAATCCCTTGTGTCTGAGGGGCAGCATCTCTATTGAAATGTGTTTCCCAGATCAATCTCAGTCACAATATTCTCTTCTATCTTGAGTCAATATACCAAGGAGAGGAAAGATCATGCAGTTTTATTTTGTAAGTGGTAAAGGCAGTAGCAGCTGTGTGGTTGTTTTGATTTGGAAACACTGTGATGACTTTTTTCCTGCTATGCATGGACACATACATGTTGGTAAAGCAATACAAATGATTTTGAGAACACCAGTCAGGCTTTCTGTAATCTCACTGAAAACATTGACGTTTATTTGCTCCAGAGGACACTGTAGTGTATTCTGACTTTCCGTCCGCAAATTGCGGTATTTGAATGCAATCACTGTCTTTGTTACTCATTCACCTGCTCCTGTGTCTGTCTTTTTTGGATTAAATAATTTCCACAAGAGCAGTTTGAGAATGTTGGTTATGCTTTCTTACACCTCAGCAAATAACATTTAATACTGAAAGTACATTGGAAGAAACTTTTAAAATAAGAATAGCTGTTATCTCTGTAGTAAATACCTCTATATACAATGCGGCAATGCAGAGAAAAGACATCTGACAGAGAAATCATTTGTTTTGAAGTTTAATTTATTTGTGCTTCAGGGAACAAGTAAAGCCCAGCAACTCTGACTTGTGCTGCTGCCGGGCCTCCCAGAGTTTTCTCTCCATGAAGAGCAGCTCCCGGCCTTGGCTGAGGCTCAGTTCCCCTTGGTGGAGACCGCAGGTACAGAAGGTAGCTGCCAGGATATGGCCAGTCCTTCCATGGAAAATGCTAAATCAACAGCCACAAGCCTTCACCACAGGTTTAATACAGACACTGTTAACAGCAGCCCTGGAAACTGTGAGATGCAGAAGAGCATAGAGGAGTTACTCTTTATATTTTCCTGGCATTGCCAGCAGGGAGGGTCATAATTGGAAGAGCTGTATTAATTATAGTACGTGTAGTGAAACCAAAGCTGAGGCTGATGTAGGGATGGGGAAAGGTCAGAAAGCTGATTTGGGGATGGAAATTGGGCTGTTGCAGCCCATCGTCTGAACAGAAGCTTCAGCCTCATTCCCCAGGAGCTCAGCAGTGCTAAACCATCTGGCATGCCCCAGTGGTTCAGAGGGATGGGTGCAAGTAAGGAGCTCCTAACTTGTGTCTAGTGCTTCCTTCCCTCTGCCTCTCACAAAGTTGCAGTTTCACTCCTGGCTGAAAGATGAACAGCAAGTTCTGTAAACTTATATACTGCCTTTCGTGGTTCTGCAACCATCATCTCTTTCTGCTGTCATGTTTAATGCAGTGACTTCTCAGAGAGTATATCCAAGAGCTTAAATAAATAAATAAATAAGTTCTCTGCAGTTCCAGAGGTTCTCTTTGGTTCTTCTGGTCTCTGCAGGAATGCCACTAGACTCTTCCCATTTTATCTGTAAGAAAGTGTATGCAGGGTATACTAAAGCACTGCCTGGAAATGCAGTACAATAGAGAACATACGTAGAGCAAAATTAAGTTGTTCAGAGCAATCAGTTTTGGTTTTCTCCCAATTTACGAAGTAAGTGTTGGGGGTGAGACAGGGGAAGGCTCCCACAGTAGGTTGATAGACGTCACATGTGGATGCAATCCTGTAAGTGTAAAAAGCAAATACAGATAACCTCTAATAGGTACCTGTGAAATTCAAATCTCTGAGAGCTTCTGTATTCTTGCAGTTTTCTAGTTAATACCCTTTGCTTTGGGAAGGGAAAACAGTCTGGGAAAAATTGTGTGTTCATGAAACTGAAGAGTGACCCTAAGCAGCTCTGTGTAAAAGGCATCAATTGTTTGCACACCAATTAAAGACTGAACAGCCTATTTCTTATTAGCTAAGTCTAATTTTGTTTCTAATCAGGAAACCAAATATCAAAGCAGAAAGGGTTTTTCTGATTTCTATTCAGTGGCTTTTACATCACATTTCATTTCAATGCACCTATCTAGGAAACAACACATGAATGGAGCCGTTCTGAATCCTTCAATTGTTGCTAGAGTCAGTCTTTTTACTGCTACCACTGTGATTTAGAAAAGCTTCTAACTTCTGAAAAATGTTTAACAGATGTACCATCTAAGTAAAAACAACATTCAACATAGCTTTTTAAAATAAGCTCTGCTTTTTCTAGTACATTACTGCGCTGTGTTTCTCTTGCAAAGTTAAAATCTCACCCTTCTAATGCTATCAGCAATGTCACATTTTTTCTTCCAAATCAATCAAAACAAGCTTTGTTTAAGAAGAAAAATCAATTTATCCTATTAATTAGCTGAACTCAGTATAGAGCCTGAAGGCCAGAATGTCATTTGCCATAAGATTTGCTTTCAAAATACAAACAAAATTGGCGCACTTGCAGGTTGTCATCATGAAGGGCTCCTAATACTTCAGAATACACTGGTAATCTTTATCCTACCTGATACAGACCTATTTAAATATTCTGATTAAATGTTGTTGTATTTGTTCTGGTTTTCTGTCTGCCACATGTTATATATAGGAACTTTAGTCAGTCAGTGTAGTCAGTGCCTGGGCAAAATATTACTACAGCAAGCTACCAGAAGGTTGTATCTGATAATGGATTATTTTCCTGTGGTATAAGGCTCTTTATTTTATCATCCCTCAACAAAAGAGATTATAAAATTTAGATTACCAACTCATAAATAAAGGAAAGCAAAATGAAAAAAAGTTATTAAACGAAAGTGGGTGTGTTGTCACTGTTACTGTATATTCATGGTTACCAGGGTTCCTGTCTATCAAAGCTGCATTGAGAGAGTAATACTTCTTAGTGAAAATCTGCTTCACTGTTGTTATCTTTTTGTTGACAGTAGTAAAGTGTATTGCAATGAACATGCAGAGTGATTTGTCTGCTGAACTCAGTGGTTGGTACGTGCAGTGTGGAGTGAGTGACCCTCAGGAATAGAGACAGTAAATTCATCTCAGTGCCAAAGCTCTCTACAGCAAATCCCAGCTAACACTCGGTATCTTTTAGTCCATGAGGCAGAAGGAATTCAATTGCTATTCAGAAAGGCAGTGTAAAGGTTTGTGTGCCCCTGCTTTCACCAGGAGCAGAACTCGGAGCTAGCGCGGTTCTTGTACCGAGGCTTGCCAGCCTTCCAGCCAGCTGTGGGCACTAAACACCACACTGGTAGTGGCAGCAGCTCCGAGCTGGAGTTCTCATTTGCTGAGCCTGCCAGCTGAATGCTGGAGGAAAAGAAACTTCTGTGTATTCAACCCCAAGCAAACTGCAACTGCAAATGTACAGCCCGTGCTTTTTGTGTGTTCTTGCAACTGCTCACCAACTAGCAGCTTCTAAAACCTTTATAAGAGCTGAACTATGCTAACACCAGCCATGTAATGGGCTTGGCAAAGTAGAAGGGTCCTACTCAAACAACAACCAAAAAAACCAAACAAAAAGAGTTTCAACAAAAAAACCACTTGATTAAAATGTTTATCTCTCAATAAACTTTTCTTTCCTTCTCACTTTATTATGAATTTTAGGGCATGTTTAGGACTTCAGCAATTCACTTAGGATAATCTTGAGCAATGAAGCTTAGTTAAGGACTGTATGATTAAAGTAATAAGCTCCTACTGTGGACATGCCCTCAGTATAGTCTTTTGTCACTTTCCCATGTCATATTGTTTGAAGGATTTAGTTCTGCCATTTGCCCTGATTTGTGTCTCTATTGTGCAGTGTTTTTCCAGAGGTTCACCTGGCTTGCACTGCTTAAAATGAGAAAGAAAGAAAGAAAGAAAGGAAACCTCCAGAACTGTTTATCCATTAAGTTCATATTAATCACTTGAAAAACTTCCCTCTAAGGAAATGCATCTGAGTATAATTTAAGCAAAGACCGTGTTCTGCAGCTGATCTGGCCAGGAGGATGCCAGTGGGATTCTCCATAGCCGCTCACAGGGCAGCTGTTGGGATTGTAACTAAAGATTCATTAAAACCATTCAAATATTAAAATCACATGCAGGAGGAAACAAGAAAAGGAAAATGGAAACCACAGTAGTTGCAAAAAGTTAAGCTTGTTGTCACTTCTTTAGTTTGTACGTTTAAGAAAAGGCCTTTGCAGAAATATTCTCAGGTTTGCCAAACCCAAGAGTTTAAACATCCAGTTGGGAAGACTAAGAATTATGTTGGTAGTTCTTATGTTCGTAAAAATCTTTCTTTTTCAAGTGTTTAAACTTTCTCTGACCTTCTTGGCAATAGATACATGACATTTAGAAACTGAAAAACTCAACTTGCAGCATATACAGAATATCCACATGAAGATTCTCCACCTTTTCTGAGGTGCCTTCCCCACCTTGTCAGGGGTCAAAAAAGTGATGGCACCCTTCTGCCTCTTGCCTGTGAAAGGATTTGATACTGGGCTGACTCTTGTCCTCCCACATGGTGGATGAGAAGTAGTTCAGGTTACTGCTACCTAGTTCAGAATCGTGTCTGCTTTGGAAGTGACTGGCCATGGAAAGCTGCCCTGGCTACATAAGAACAGTTTACACTGTCCCCTGTTAGGCAAGTACATCATAGTCCTGTTACATTCTGACAGAGTTGTGGTTTTTTCTTCAGTCCCTTCTGGGGAGAGAGCTATAGCAAAGAAGATAAACTTTTACATAAAAAATAATGCCTCCATGGAGTAATGACCTATGGTGGTGTAAATGAGAAGTTTGTTCCACCTATTACTGAATTTTAATTCTGTTTTTAAAATGAGACCATTTTAATTCACTTGTTACTCTACTGGGTTTTTAAATATGCACAGTGCTTTTTGTTAAGGGTGTTTGCCTGACCCTGAATTTTTCTCTGAACTTTTTCAACAAAAATGGTTGATGAAGTCACAGAAATTCAGTTAAGTTATGAGGTGCTGTGCATCATCATAATCATGTCCTTGTTCATCTCCCTAGTTTGTAACAAATGTAATGCAAATGCAGAGGCTTCACTGAATTTTAAACTAATTCATTTTAATGCATTTTATTCTGGGGTTGGGTTTTTATTTTGGTTGTTCTGAGATACCGGTTCTGAGTTTTGAGCAAGAGAGAAAGGCTTTGCTATGCCTTTTAATGTTTTTGGTTTAATTGTTTGAGGTTTTTATGTTGAATGCTCCTAATGTCACAGAGCTCTACAGCAGAAGGTCTTGAAATTTGTGAATAGAGGGCTCATGGAAAAAGGTTTGACTAAAGGGTTAACTACTGATTATCTCAACTTTAGCAAAGCTTTTGATACTGTTTCCCTTAACATTCTCATAGACACTGGTGAATTTTGAGTCAGGTAAGTAGGTGGGAGAGTGGACTGAAAGTACTGAAACCTGTCTGAACTGCTGGTCCTTAAAGATCAGCAGCACAGCGTTCAGCTAGAGGCAAGACACTGTTTCACACCGAGAGCAACACTGTTAAAATTCTTCTTAAGGGCTTAGTTGATGGGGCAGGATGCACCCTTAGTTAAGTCTGCAGCCAGTTCAAAATTAGGAGTGGTGATTAATGCACCAGTGGCTTGTGCTGCCTTTTAGATGGACTGTGACAGGCTGGAGAAATGGGCCGACAGGAACCTTATGAAGTTCAGCAAAGTCCTGCTGCTGGGAGGAATAACCCTGCACACCAGTACAAGCTGGGACAGACTGACTGGGAAAGTTTTACAGAGAGGCCTCGGGGGTCCTGTTGAATAACAAGTTGAACAGGAGTCAGTACTACATCTGGGACAAAGAAAAAGCTTTGCCCATTAAGGTGGTCAAACACTAGTTACCCAGAGAGTCACCCAGAGAGGCTGTGCTTGCTGTCTCCATCCTGGATGGAGATACTCAAAGCCCTAAGGAACCTGATCCAACTTTAAAACTGGATCTAACTTTGAAGTTGGCCTTACTTTGATGAGATGGGAGGAAGGCTGAACCGAATGATCTCCAGAGCTCCCATCCAACCTAAGTTATTTTGTAATTCTCTGATTGTAGCACAAATGTTATAAACAGTATTCCTTTCCCCACAAATAGCCCCAGGGGAAGATACAGGCAGTGGGCTTTCATGTTTGTTTGCTGTAACACAAACTAAATCAAAACAGATGTTTCTGCGCCTTACAGTTTAATAAAGATTTTCCCACGTGTTGAATGTATTTAGACTAAAAATGTGCAGTTTACTCTAGTGTCATCTTCAATGTTATATAGTTTCTTTGCTGATTTCTATTGTTTACGTTGTGCCAAATGCTGTTCCAAGTCAATTTTTTGTTTCTCATGGACAGTGTATTTTACTCTTTTCTGTTGTAAATGGTTCTCTTTCGAAGAATTCAGTGTTACGGTTCTTCAGGACAATCATTGGAGTTGTTATTGCAGTTCTCTTCCAAAAGGAAAAAAGGCGTTGCTGAAGATGTTGCAAACCAAGCTTTCCTCAATTTTTGTTGTGACTTAGCTGTAATGGGGGAGTATAGCATAATTACAAAATTTCTTCCTCACCACTTTTTTTCCTCACCCCTCAGTGAAGTTGGGTTGATCCTGCTTCCACCATCTAACCTGTGAAAACTAACTGTAGACCATACATTGATGTTCCGGACTTGAGTCTGGAAAAGAAAAGGCAAATTTATTCTGGGCCGAGCCTGCATTTAATATCAAATAGAATTCTTTTCAGTCTCTCGTATCGTTATTGTTCTCTGAAATCCATGAAGTCTTAGTAAATGTTAGATTTTTGCTTGTGTGCAGTTCTCAGTCTTGGTTATCTAGATATTTGAGTAGAATGAAAGTTTTGTAAAGAAAGATTTTGGGAAATACTGCATTTGTTGAGTCAGAACAAAAACAAGAGTTTGTTTTAATCCAAACCACTCCATGTCTAACAAACTGTCCTAGACCAGGACACCCAAGGATACCTTTAATTTGTGCTGGTCAGTCTGAGGGCTGGAGGTAAATTATTAAGATACAAAGAATTATTTAAGGTCCTAATTTCTTGTTGATCTCCAAAGAAGGTTAGGATTATTAGCATTTCACTGGACTTAAAACAATTTGCTTGTTAATTTGTTTTGATGGGAAATAACATTAAAATTACCGAGGTGCCTGGAGGAAGGGATTGTAAGGACTTTGCATAGGTTTGCTCTGTTTTATTCTTGAGATTAAAAGAGGAAAGAAAGTTTTGGGATGTGGATTCTAGAAGTACTTTATCTGAAACTTTCCTACTGGAGGAGGGGAAATGTTGATACTTGGGATCCAGTAGGTGCTAACTTTGCCATGAGACGTCACCATAACATCAGTTTGCATGAGATGTGTTTGCTGTTCCTCACACTGGGAATGTTAAGTGTTATTTGGAGGTACCCGCTGTCAATAAGAAAACCCATCCTCAGGTTTGGCAAATTTTAACTCAGATTATATTTGCCTCTGAATTGTTTGTTTTATTAAAAGTTCAGCCTTGTGCATAACTCTTTGAAGAGTTTGGACCAAAATTTGTTACAGGTAAAGCAAACAGATTCTAACATGTTGGACTGTAAGAAATTTTAAAACATTTTGGAAATCCGGGAAGCAGGTGATAAAACCCAAGAAAGTATCCACTTTTGCTAAACAGAACTGGAGTCTGCATGTTTTCTTTACCCACACTGAAAAGCTAATGATCTGTGGAATGAAGAGGAGACATGCTGAACACCCCTGCTCAGTCATGTCATTTATGGCATCCTGCATTTATCTGCACTGATGTCACCCTAGATTGTAACCAATTCTCATCGTGGACCCAGTAAATAATGTTTGTCTGCTGCTACATATAAATACTGTTAGAATTTTGACCCTTTCAGACACCATTTTTTAAAAGATAGTATTTAGGAGCCAACACATTTTAACATTCCAGTTGGTATTTATGTTAATTTGAGTTCAATTCATTCCCTGAGCATTTGAGATCAGCTATTTTTAGCCTGGTTTCCTGAGGAACTGAAGTTTATAGGATGGCTGTATCTATCCATCTGCCTTCCACTGAGCTTTTTGAAGCCAACAATCGATTATCTTGATTTGGCAGAGAGATTGAGGTTTTAATGCTGCTAATCTCTGGCAGGTTTCATTGATAGCCTTGGTTTGTTGGAAGAGAGGCACACAAATAACCACCCCATCTAAGGGAAAAGGTGTAAGGTAAGATCACCACTGGTGTTCTGTAGGCGTTGGTGGGAAAATGGCTGGGCCACGACTCAGTGCTGCTCCTCACTCATGGGGCAGTGAGAGAACATGAGCCTGAGCTGATACTGCTGTGGCTGGGGGGCAGCTGGAAGCATGAAGGTTGTAAGCACGGGCTGTGGAGGATCACAGCTGGGGGGGATGATGCATGGAGATTATGATCAAGGACCCTGTGTTCCTGTGGTGCTGACAATGTATGAATATGTAGCAAGGAGTCTGTTGGGCATCAGTTTTATTGCTCTGAAAACTACTTGCCTTTAACAAGGGAAGCTATTGTATGGACACTATTCATATCTCTGGAAGCCTGCAAAAACATATGGCTTATTCTTTATGTGGGGAGGGGGTTCTTGGGCATGGCACACAGGCTTTTTTATAGAGAATGTACACCTACAAAACAAATGATCTCAAAGTCCTTCAGAAACAAGTTGGGCTTTGTTTCTCCTCAGCCCCAATACAAATAAAGTTTGACTTTATTTCTCTTTGGGAATCTGGGAACAGGCGAAGAAATGAGACACAGAATTTTAGTTATGAATGGTAACATGATTGTGGAAATGAGCTCTGAGCTCTCAGACACTATACCTAGAGATCATTTTCTTAAAAAAAATTTCTAGCAAAGGCTTTTCGAATAGCCAAGGCTTTTCCAACAGAGTTTGCTGCCAGAGGACAGTTCTTTGGTGTCAGGGACTGAGCTTAAAATACTTATGTATTAGGTATTACTTATGCTTAAAATAAAGCATAGGGTTTGGGGGTATTTTTGGGGTGTTTTACCTTCTTTTCTTCAGTATTTAAAACATTTCTTGAGATCAGCATCTATATAATCAATAGTCATAATACTTACTAGAGGAAGAGCATTTTCTCTACATGGAAAGACAAGTTGCATGTGTCCCTACAAAGGGAGAGTTAGCCCCAAGAATCATTGTGTGGCCTCTGCAGTTGTGCTCATCATAAAATACAGGACGTGAGTTTTGTTCAAATGCCTGTGAGCTGAAATACTCTGTTTCATAAGCTGTGTTACCAGCACAGTCTGATCATCTTTAAATCTCCAAAAGACTGTCTTGGGCTTTGCACTGCCATTTCACTTTATATGAATACGTATAAACAAAAAGCAGACACAGGACTAGAATGCTGCACTGCATTTGTCTGTCTCCTCCATAAAGTATGTATGCATGTATCTGTCTGCTTACAAATAAGCTTATACTGAAGCTTCCACAGCAGGTGGACACTGTGTTTCAATCTGATTTAGTAAGCTTTGGTTTACTTTACAGAAGCCATTTCTGAAGGAACAGAAAGTACAGATTTTGGTTATAACAAACTAGCAAAGCAAGACACCAAAGTGTGTTTTGGTTTCTCTTCTATAAAGCTGATAAGCTGATTATCTCTTCAATTTTCAGAATCCAAATCAAAACCCCTGCTTATAAGCCTTAAGTCGGCTTGTGTATCCATTCACACTTGAAGAAGGGCTGGATAATTTGTAACAGAAACTTAGAGATCACACAGTAATCAGCTGGAATGCAGAAAATGAGGTCATGTTTCGTGACCTACAGTTGATTCTGCATTGCCCTGTTGCATCACTGACGTGCATTAATAAAAGTCATTGCATGCATAGTTTTGACCATTTGGAGTTTCTGAATTATATTTTTTATTACTGTTTATTTCTGCAATCACACTTGGGATATTTATCCTAATTTACCTTTATGTATACCTTGTGTAGAGAACACAGATTCTATAAAATATTAGCAAATCAATCTGCTGTACAGATCTCTCTGCAGTAAAGATCTGTTGTGATCTTGTATTATGGAATGTTGTCATTTTTGATAGTGACAGGGTATTAGAAGTTATGGTTTCGATGTGCCAACTCCTAGAGTCAATACTTTTTATACTTATGTTGTGCCAGCAAAGCTGTTCCAGCAGTGAAGATCAGGATGTAATCCATCCCAGTCATAATGCCCCTTCTCTTTTTTTTCTTCTTCCTCCTCTTCCTTCCTCTTCCTTCCTTCCTTCTCCTTTTCCCTTTCCCTTTGTCAGGCTGTTGTTTTAGCTGAATCAGTTCCCTGAATCACTTTGACAGCTAGAGAATTTCTGCCACGTATGTGAAGTTCATGAGGCTAATCTGCAAAGCTGAAACTTGAGACTCATTGAGAAGTGGGCTCCAAGAGCCTGTGGGTTTGACTGCCTGTGCTCTCACTGCTGAGAGTTTGCTCTGCCCTTCTGCCATTGCATAGCCCCACTTGCTGAGTGACCTGTCTCACTTGGAAGGCCTCTCCTTTTTGTTTCCTTGTTGCTTTCTCCAGGAAAACATCCAACTGTCCATCAGCTGGGTCTAAAGGTTTTTATTGACCTTCCAGGGGGGAGCAGCAAGAGCTGAAAGGAGAGAGGTGTGGGATTAAGCCAGAAGAGCTTTGGGAGGCTCTGACCCAGAAGAGCATCTGCAACTCCTGCCCTGGAATTGTCTGGCTGTTTTTCCAGAGGAAAGGAAGGTGCTGAACAGTGTAGTTTGGAGCGAGTTTATGCAGGGGGTGTTACAGGGTCAAGCAGTTGTTGTGGTGTCATGTTTTGGGTAGAGCAGCACTTCTGCATCCGTGTGCTATGGTTCCCCCATTCTGCTGTGGCCTTAAGGAGTGAAGCCAGGCTCTTTGCTTTTGCCTTGTGCCACTTTCAAAATACTTTCCTTATCAACAAGTATTAAAAAATCAGTACTGTATTACTAACAGAATTTCTCCCTCATTTATTTGTGGAAACTCAGGTAACTGAAGTTTATATTTAAATGCCTATTTGAGAGTTCATTGATCAAATTACTAATGCACCAACTTGAATTTTTTTTAAAGGAAATTGAATATGCTAAATATATTAGTATTTCCTGGGCTATCTGAGTGCATATGGAACTCTGAAAAACATTTTTCGCTTTTTATGTCAGATAAATGTTACTGCAAGAGGATAAACACAGTTATGTGCAAATACATTGGCAATTAAATATAATTATAGATGTGTGTACTGGCTCGGAGGGGCAGAAAATGATATTTAAAGGCATGCTGAAATCCAAGAGCTAAGTATATACTGACAGTAATAGTGCATTTGCCCCAAAGCTTGATGTCATGCTGGCAATGTATATAGGCTGTACACATTTGTACTTTATGCAAAAGTAAACATAAATAAGGATGACAACTAGGAAAGTTTAAGGGTCTTAGCTTGACATTTCCTTGCTAATTAAGTGTCTAAGCATACCATTGTTACTTTGCTTCACAAAGGAGCCTCATGTGTTTTCAACACTGGATATGCATAAAATCCATGTCACTGAATTTCCGCCAGTGTATTTACCTAAACTGTAATTTGTCCCAGAATTCATATTTGAAGTCCACAGCTACTCTCAAAGCTGCAAAATCAGAATCGAACTGCGTTTCTTTATCAAATACATCTTCTGTATCGCACACCTTTACATTTCTCTCGTTCCAGTTTATACTGCCCGGAAGCTGAAGAGGCATTTAGCACAGTAGTGCAATATAAGCAAGAAAGTTTGAAGCTTTCAACAGCCACTACTTACATTTAATATCTTTATTGAAATCTTTACCCTTCCTGCTAGGCTTTAAAAATCCTTTAGGTAATCAAAAGCTTAGCCAACAAAATTAATTGTATTTTTTTCCACTACAATACTTGCTGCTACAGGAAGATAATGAATCAAATATTTCTGCTGTTTTTCTAAGCGGTAGGTAATTTTTGACCATATCAAGAGCTATGCTCGCTAAGGTAATTATAGCAAAAATCAAAATTTAATCAAAACTAATCAGGGCGTAAAGTAGTTGTGCTAGGAGAATGAGAAGAAATCTGTGGTCTCTTGGACCCCAAGCTTGGTAAATCATAACTAGCTGGGAGGTGACTAAAGACTTCGTTGTCCTCTGCAGGGTCACATTAGAGACTGGGTATTGAAATGGATTGACTGTTGATAGGATTTGCCATAGTGGATCATGCTTTCAACTGTGTGCTTCTCTTCTAGCCTGTTAGAAGCAAGCAGACTGGACACAAAGGCTGCATTGAAATATAGGTTAGCTTATATATAGCACAATAGATAAAAATAGCCTCTGTTTCATGAGAAGTGTAGTCTGAAAGCATCATTTTATTGTTATCTGCAACCTGGATCTGTTCAAATCAGAATCTGTATCGGGGTGTTTCACAAGAATTTTTCAAGTATTTCTGGAAATTTAGACTGGAATCCACATATATATATAAAAGTTGAAGAGATACATTTTAAGAGTTTGAAGCTTATTCTTCTGCATCGGAAAGTAGATGAAGTACATGGAAGGCAGAAAATAATAGCCCAAAGTTTGCTGTTCCTTATTTCTTCCTTCTGGAGTGTGAATATAGATTGTTGGTTAGAGCTTTAAAAGCTGACAGAATGCATTTAGAGATTTTCAAATTACTTTTGGATTTGCATTTAAAAAAATCCAGGACCTGGCACTTCAGTGGAGTTTAGAGATCATAGACTTTATTTTTTTCGACTACCTTACATCATTGGTCAGCTTCATCTAGTTCAGTAATTGAAAGACTATCAGCATGGCAAAGCAGGCTGAAGTTAGCAGAACAATGGGAGAGGCAGGTTGACCTGCTAATGACCGAGTTTCTTAACTGCAGTGTTATATTCATGCTGCCTGTATTGTCAGTATTTAAGGGACAGAGATCTCTGGGATGGTTATAAAAATACCATCGTTGCAAATGACAGCTGTTCTGCATGGAGTGCTTTTCTGTCCATGCATGCAGGGGCACCACAACCATGTGCTGGCTGCAGTTCTTCTGTACCTTACAATTCTTTTGCATTCTGAAGGGTGTTCAGTCACCAAACTCAGATATGCCTTTCAAGACAGTCAGTAATCTGAGGCAATTTGATGGTGATCCAGGTGTGTTCTGACTCTTGAGGCTCAAAGCAAGAACCTCAGCCAAAGACAGAGGAGCGAGTGATGCCCAGTAGAAATGGGCATGTCTTGTCAGCTCCCATCTCAGTGTCACCAGAGGCCACGGCACCTGGAAGAGCTGCTGAGATACCGAGCTGTGTCCTGGCCATGATCTGGTGAAGCACTCTAATCCTACAGCTCTTGCTAAACTGGGAAATACTGCTGAAAACAATGTGAGTGATGACAGTGACAAAGTAAATGCTTTTCTGACAGCTCATTTAAACATCCAGCACATTTAGAGAATGTACAACAAGGTTTTGTGTGCTAGATAAGAAATGGTGGTCTGAGAGGCTAAAACCTGTGTGATCTGCTTATATGAGCACCACAGTCCTTTCAGGATCTAACAAGATAATTAGGTAATAGCCTTCCAGCAGCTGCTTTTGTTATACCTAGTCACGAAAAGAGAAAGAGGTAGCCTGTAGCATATCAGAAAGTGACGTAGGAATAAACTGAATGTACAGATACAATCAAAAGGCATAGGTTATCATGGAAAGGACTGCACACAACAACCCTAAGCATTTTGTTTACTCAGCATTATGTTCTTGGCTCCAGGAGACTTATTTTACCAGAGAACAGGGTGACATAACCAAGCAAATTGCTCTCAATCAGGGAGTACCTAAAGGCCAGGTTTCTTAGGCATTAGAAGTCATTCCTGACAAGGCAAAAGACATCTCTTGTCCTAAATGCTCCTGTTAGTGTGAGTGGTTTTTTGTTTGTTTGTTTTTAGTAGAACCAAATGCTAGTAGCATAGATGAAAAAAAACCCCAAAAAAGTCATCAGTAACTCCTTTATGCATCTGCTGTCTTTGTATATCTGCTTCATTTCTGCATCTGCTGCTTTTTCTCACAGAGCATTTAATTTTCAGAGATTAGACAAAAAATGAAAATGCACTTAAGCACTGTTTACCATCCTTTTTTCCCCAAAACCTCCTTTCAGGCTTTCTCTAGTTGCATTTTCATAGTAAGTTTAGCTTATTACTTTCATTTATTAGACTTTCTTTCATTCCATTCAAAACTCGTATGCATAAAGCAGTCTCTCTGTAGGCTCCTTATTCTGGGTATATTTAAATCTCTCTTAACTCAGTTGGTGGAAAGGGAATCTTTGAATTATGTATTTATTGCCATTTTGTTCCATTTCCCTTAAATTCTTTATAAATTCTTTGACTAGCTTTAGGTTTGGGCTTCTTTTAAGACAGTAGGTCCTATCTTGAAAAACTAGGAAGGCTTCCCACTTGTTGTTAGCTTTCATAAAATGACAGCTGAACACTGAAGCACTGTTGAGGCAAATGGGAGCACGACTGAGTTGTTTCCCACTGAAGAAAAAAGAATGGCAATGGTGCTCCAAGACAAAGCTGTTTGGGTTATCATGATAATTTTTCTAGCGAGCAGAGTTGGTTGAATAGAATTACCAGCTGCAGACACAGTAAATGAAGCACAAATCATGCTCACTAGGCTGGATGGTTTCAGGGAGGAGGATGAAATTTGCAGTGACATTTCTGCGTGTAATAGAGCAAAGCTCTGGTCTGTAAAAGAAGTGAAGGTATCTGCTCGCAGGTCCTGCCCCGTGGTGAAAGCATATAGGAACTTGGGAAAATTACAGTGGTCCCAGATCTGTGAGTCTACATATGCATGTGCTTCAGATAATTAACGAAGCAGAAAAAAAAGTGCCTTTTTTCATATAAATAATTTGTTATTTGAGGTGACTGGTGTCACTGGGTAGCTACAAAGTGTGCCCTTTCCCTGGTGTCTCTTAGAGCTTCCTTTTCAGATCCAGAATGATATTTTGAAGTTTTTGAATGATATTTTGAAGCTCCTGTCTCATGTCCGTCAGCTCGCTACAGCTGCTGCCGGATCTGAGTTTGACCTTCGGGCAAACTTGTTGATGGGCCACGTCTTGTCCAACTTGATCATACAACCTCAGGAAATCATTTGTCCATGTCTGTTTGCCCTGTAAGCATTTACATTACTTTGCTGGGCAGAGCACAGGGGGCAACTTCCATTCTCTGTAGCCTGTCCATTGAAAAATGCTAATTCAGAGTAGTCTGGCACTGCTCACCTGTTACCTTCAGATCTGGGCTCTTGATTATTTAGATTCACTTAATGGCTGCCTGCCTGAGTTGTGTCACCGTCTCTCTGCATGAGGATTCCTCTGGGAGCTTTACTCCATGCAAGTAAGATATACTGCAGGCTTTATAAGAGGCCTGTCTTGTTGTCTGTATTTTGTGTGTTATAGCTCCTCAGGGATTCAGCTGCAAGAGTTAAGTATTATAGTAGTGACTTACAGCATCCCGATGTTATGTATAGATCACTTAATTACATTTGAATGCCTGAAGACTTAAGAGATGCTTCCCTTTAGCAAAACCACCAGCCAAAAAGAGGTATTTTCAAATTAAAGCTCCTCCCAATTAGATATTTTTAAAGCCTATGCCCACTCTTGGGTAAGTATCATTTGTGTGAAATGTTACTGCACATACTGTAGCCTTTCTCAAGAGCTGTATGAAAAGATGATACTTTGTTCTGATCTGAGGTTGGATCACTTGGAGAAACATTTTCTGCATGAAATGGAGAATTGTTCTGCGTCATCAACGGAAACAAATTAAAAGGAGATTTTTTTTCAGCCTCTTTTAATCCAGTACACAAGAAGGAGCATTTATTTCAGTCCAAAAGTATAAGATCTAGTCAGTAGATTATGTGAGTGTTGTTGTTTATCCACAAAGACTGTAGGGGGAAAATGTGATAGTGAATGCTTGTCAGTGAGATCCTTTTCTCTTGGAGAACTGAGACAGAGCCTAAAGTAAAAATGGCATTTTCTTGTACTTGTGAATTTAAAAAAAAAGTCTTTTAAAATGTGAAAGAATTTTAAATAAAACTTGCAACAGCAGGTTGTAGTAGGCAGGAATGTAACTTCTGGTTTAAGTGTGATAGTGTATTTAAAAAAAAATACACCCCAAAGCTGAAGAATTATTTTCTCTCAAGCACAATAAAAGGAAATTTGCTAGTAATATGGACCAAAATCTCGCAAGTGCAGCTGAAGCAAAAACTGTCATTGACCTTATTGTTAAGATACAGCAGTGTTTAAAAGTGTTCCAGGCAGGATTAATTCCCACTTAGAAGCAAATTTCAGGTTTAGAGGGGGTTGGTTGGAAGTAGACATACATAAATAATTGCCTCCTGATCTGGAATTTCCGCTTGGTTTCTGGCCAGCTGAAGGAGTGGACGTTTTTAGGCAGGACAGCAGTTGTTAGTTTTTCTCATCATTAACAGTCAAGAAAGTTTGTCCTTCGACTTGCAGTTAACTGAGAAATGATGTCGGATGGTAAAAAATTGAGCTGTCCTTGAGTATGTTCTGTTTATGCAGCAAGCTGCATCTTTTAAATGCATTATCTTAATTTAGTCATTAAAAATAGTTGCCTTTGAGGGGAAGGAGGCGTATTTTATCTACATTGTTTCACTGCATATGCAAGACGTATTTTACTACACATTTAGATTATTATGTAGTATAGTATTGCTATCCCAGACTTGCTGGTGCGCTGCATGCCGTGACGTGTGCGTACGTGTGGCCACGTTTGTAGCTCTGTAAAGTGATGAGGCCACTGTTAGGGACAGGCCTTGCTGGATCAGGGCCTGGGGAACAGGTTGTCTATTAGCACTGAAATAATAAAGGGACTTTAATTTAAGAAAAAAAAAAAAACAACAACAACCAAAAAACCAACTTTGCCATTTTTTTCAGTGCATGTTGGAGGAATGTCAAGCTTGGTTTGTTGTGGGCTACAGGTGCGGCTGCATTCCACTCACATCAGCCCGAGTGGCATCTTGAGCTGTGTCCGTATTGTTAGTGCTGGGAAGGATCTCCCTGCTGGGCCTGGCTCCCATGCCCTGGCTGGCCCAGCAGGGCAGGGGTGCTTCCTTTCTGCCTGGCTGCCAGGGCCCCCGGGGCACCACCAGCCCTGGCTGTCCCTGCCCGTGGTCCGGCACCCCACGCAGCCCTTCCGCAGCCGTGCCCTAGCAGGGCTGGTCTCCCAGAGCCTGGTGTGGCCATGGACCCCCTGAGCTAGGCCCCTGTTGATGGAGGAGCTGTTATCATTTTCTTTCTTTATTGCCTCGTGGGAGTAGTAGGAATTGAGGTTGTTTTCTGTTGTCACACAGTACTTTCAGTGCCTGGAGCCCTGCTTCTCCCTTCATTTACTCTGAGTCAATGTCTGACTTTCTCCTGAGCAATTTCTGTTTAATCCTCCCCCTTAGTCTTCAGGAAAAAGTTGTCTTTCTCCTCCACTACTCACCTCCCCCACAGTCTTTAAATGAAAACTCATTCACTGGCTTTCCATCCCTAGCAAAACAAAGAGAAGTTTAAGCCACTTAATTATTGAAGATGTGCTGCAGTAAATAAAGGGATTATCAATAGCAGAATTAAACCTTGGTGAGTAAAAAACTTGCAGTTCATGTGTGGAAAAATTAATGCTATGTGGGTCTCAAAGCCAATTAAAATAAATCAGTGACTTCTGTGAGCACTACTGTCTGCTACTAATCAAAGCTGTTATTTTAGTAAAAACCCTGATCATTAAACAAGTTCATTTTTACATGGCAAGACACCATTGCCAACATACTTGTATCTGCAATAGTCTACTTATTCATATTCCTCCTTTAGTTCTGTATTGCTAAAACTCCATGGATTCTAAGAAAAAATGTGCCACAATACTGTGTATTGTGGTGTGACATAACCTAAAACAATGAACAAGAGGTCCAATGAATGACCACCTCATTACAAACCTTTCTGTCTTCCGTCTTTGGGAATAGGAATAATGACTATTTAGGCTGCAAATAATGTGCTTACCCAATAAATTGCCATGAGAAAAGTTCTTCTGTATGTGTCTGTTTGCTTATGCCTCCCTGCAGGGCATCATGTATGCGTAAGATCCTACATAAAGAACACACACTTTGTTGTGCATAAGATTTATGTAGTAAATTTTATCTATGCCTGTAATCCTTCTGTTATTAATGATTATAATTATTAGAGTGTGTGGGGCCATAGCTGCCATTCCCACAGGCAGCAGTCCCTCACCCCCACCTTCACATCCTTGCAGTAGAATCATCCCTTTAGCAGCAAACTCAGATTTCCAGGTTTCTTCATCTTCTTCTTTCCATCCCATCTTTACTTTGCCCTATCACCAATCCTAGCTCTGCCCTGTCCACTGCCCAGTGTTGGCTCTCTAGGCATGGGTGGTATCATGCAGTTTGCCAGTACTGCATTGCAAACCATATTTGAAATGGTTTTCCTCTGTGTATTTTCCACTTCTTCCAGGGCCCAGCTATCAGTTTGTGGGATAAGCACCAATTCCTTTTCAGGTTATACTTGGGGAGCCATAAGTTTTTGCAAGTTGTTTTCATGTCAGACTTTTTTCAAAATCATATGCTTTTAAAATTTCATTTTAAAAAAGAAGGTTCTAAACAATTTCTGGTATTCTTCCTTCAAAAGCAAAGTCACAGAAAAGTTTTTGGTTTTCTCTTGGAATTGTAGACTTGCATGTTACGACTTACCTTGGATACTCCAGACTCTTCTTGATGGTTATGTGTCAAATTACTCTGACAATGAAAGTGTCAGGGAAGATACATGCCACTTCAGAACACTTGTACGTGAGACAAGTACTAAAGAAACAGTTTTCTTACAACTATGGGAAAAGTCAGGAATGGTGCTGCAGAAAAAGAAAACCACTGTAGAAGTGATTGGCCTGTGTATGCAGGAAGTGCTAACCACTTTCCCTGTCCTTCAGGCTTCTGATTGAGTAGAAAAATGAGTAATACTGTGAAAATCAGAGGGATAGTGGGAGGCATCTTCGCTGGTGCTCATTTACCTGTTGCACTAAGGCTATGCTTGTTATAGATAAACAAAATGTTGACTTTTTTGAACATCAGAGGGTGTCAACAACTAGTTCTCCGTTAGCATTGTCAAATCCAGAATACTCACTATTTCTCTCTTTCTCCTGAATGTTTGTTGCATGTTAGGAGTGCAGATCTTGAGAGTGAGCCAACCTGGCTCCGTAAACCTGGTGAGGGGTCCAGTCTCCACTTCTCCCAGACCTTTGTCTCCTGGTCTCTCTAGTGGATGTCTGTGTAGGCAGTGTGTTTTTGCAGTGGGACACGGTGTCCTTTGGTGGAGTGTATTGCAAGACCTGAGAGGTAATTTTAGCTCCAACAATGGCCTCATTTGGTGCCAATCTGATAGCAGCCATCCTGGCCTACGGAGATCACAATCTATTTTATGCTTGGTGTGCTGTCAGTCTTTTGCATGCTAAAAATCAAATACTGTTTATATAAAGAAACAAAGTGGAAAAAATAGTTTTGTTCCTGTTGAAAACTTGTCAATTTATGTTACTAAATGTCATGTTTTTCCTGCCTGCAATAATTTTTTGCTTCGTGAATTTGCGGGGGAAGCACTGCACAGCATCTCGTGGAGAGGAAGCTGCTCATTCACTGCCCTGACCTCGGAGTGTCTCCTGGCAGCCTGGCCTGGGCCTGCTTCCTATGTGTTTTCCCACTGCAGAGCCTTTCCTCTGGGGACCAATCACTCTGGGCCAGTGCAGCTTTTGCCTCAGGATGCACAAAGTCTGCTCAGTCTCTGCACAGCATGGGAGGTTTTTAGAAGCTGTTTGCCAAGTGACATCAGTGCAGTGGTTCCTCTCCTTTGATGGGAGAGCTGAGGATGAGTTCCCAACCACAGAGATACAGCCTCTGGTGATCTTGCCACCCACCTCCAGCTGGGTGTTTGGCATGACATGCAGCTGCTGTGAGCCAGCTGGCCACACCTCCCACATCGTCTCCAGCTCCGGTTGGAGAAACACTGGTGGCACAAGGCAGAGGAGAGCAAGAAGAGCAATGCAGAGGGTACCTGTGCAGTCGGGTTCCTGGGTCCCCTAGCCAGGTCCTAGACTGCAGTCTTATTAAACCCAAATTCTCTTAATCCTTCAGCTCATGCTCCTGTATCTATAAAACACCATTGCCTATTCATGAGAAGAAAAGCCTCCAAAGTCTTATTTGTGCCCTTAAAGTCACTCCAACCCAGCAGCGTGCAGGTGCTCTTGCCTACTCCCCCAATACTCTGAGGTGTAGCCAGACACTGTTTCTGCTTGTGCTGCAGAAACAGCTGGTGAGCAGGTCTCCTGCTTTTTCTCCATCATTTAGTAATTAAAGGCTAATCTTACAGCTGCCTTAAATGGCAGAATGGAAGCTGACTCTGCCATCTTCAGATTTTTTTTTAATTAAATGGATTACATGCAGCATGCCCTTTTCAGATATGTTCTTTGCTGTTTGCATAATACGTATTCTGTGGTCTTACTATGTGTTGATGCACTCACATCTTTAGATCTTTATATAATACATGAGAATATTTTGCCAGTGTGAAGGAATGGCATTGATGTTAGAGGTCTGGTGATTTAGAGTCTCAAATTGCATTCATGTCAGTAAGAGCACAACATTTCTTTCACGGCCCTCAGGAAGAGGAAATTAAATCGAAAAGTCTTTACATTTCAAATATTGGAAGATGGTAAAAGGGCTACTGTGAATTGCCTCAGGAAAAAAAAAAAGACATCCAGTCTTTTTTCATATAACTGAGCATAATTTTTTAGGTATCTAAACCCATTTCTTGTTGGACAAAGACTGCAGCATCAAGCTTTACAGTCCCTTGTTGAAAGTCTGCCACAGCGTCAAGGTGTGATGTGATGAAATCAAGACAAAGAGCACCTTACGTGGCCTTTATTGTCTCTTTTTTGGGGGAGATGTTTGGTGCAGTCTATTCCTCACCCCTCCACACCAAGAATAAATTATCAGAGGTTTCTTAGTCTGCTGAGTGTGATTGATCTCAGAGCAGTATGTGGTGTTTCATTATTTTCTTCAGTGCTCCTAAGGAGGTCTGTAGGAGAGGTGGATTTACTGTTATGGTGGCTAAGTAGTTTAACTTAATCCTGAATAAACAAACAGATGCTCTCACCAAGGACCTGGCATCTGGGGCTGTCAGCATTTATTACTGCAAGGCTCAGAAGACATAAAATTATCATTAGCCTTCACAGAAAGACCATGGATATATTTTGAAAGGCATGTTCTTCAAAGCACAAACTAGCCTCTCAGAGAAACTAGCTTAGATACTTACTAGATGCCTGTATTAGTAATGATACAAGCAAAATGCTTCTTCTTCACTTGATTTGTGCTTCAGAGCTCTCATTTTACACGTTTGTTGTCCTTCCCCATGGGCCAAGACTGAAATAGGTGTGTTTACAATCGCACGTATGTGCATTTACAATTGTACTTGTAATTGGGCTTGTACTCAAGGGTTTTGTGTATGACTTCTGCCGAAATATCTCCATGAGGGAACTTGTATTTAGTAATTAACTGAGGTTTGGTGGGGTCTGACCATCTGGCAGCGTGCTGCTGTTGATAAGCAGACTGGGGTGCAGTGCCCACAGACTACCAGGTCTAGGGGACTGTGTCGAGCGTCATTATTACAGACGCTTGCATGAAATACCAGGGTCTAGGATTATTCAGGCTTTTGGACATCAGTGGTAAACCTATATCCATCAAAAACCCTAAATCCACAACTACACATTTTGTTTACTGCCATAAGGTGGTGGGTTTGTTTCCCATTGTTCTTGTTAGCAGTTTAAATAGTGATCTTCAAACCCAGACTTCATTCCAAAGAAAGGAATTGTAGCAAATTGCACAAGTATTTGGAAGTGAATTTGTAATAAAAATAATAGGTTTAAAATTTACTCTAAGTATTTCTCAGAGGGGGAACCCCAGCCCACAACATTTAGATTTCAGTGAGTGGACTAAGACTCCTTGTAAGCCTGGGCTTAAGAGTCATTACTGTAGTTCCAGTGAGAGGGAGAATGTTTTCTGAAGGAATCTCTCTTCGTCCAACACATGCGAGCTCCCTCTTTTACAGTCCAGCTAAAATTTTCAGGACTCTGCTAGGAGCACTTGTGCAGAAGGATTGCTGACCGCTGCTGATTGCACCTTGCATGCTGCAGTCTGGGTCAGAAAGCTGCTCTCTGTGTTCTACGTGGGAAAGCCAAATACTCCGTGGAACTTTATGCCATCCCAAGGTCTCATCTTCTATTCATAGCTCTACTTCCCTAAAAGAAACATACATACATATATATATATATATATACACACCTCAAAGCAATTCTGTCCTTCTCAAAGGCTGGAGAGACGTGTGTGGTGCATTCAAACTGTGACTTCACAGCAAAGTTTCCCAGTAATGTATTAGGTGAATGAGTTTTGGAAGGGTCAAGTTATCCACAAGAGGGAAGGATGACTTTCTGGTCAAGCTTGTCATGAACAAGTATGCTTGACAGAGTGGAATGTATTTTTATTACTAATTCCTCCAAGATTAGGCATTAGGGTTTTTTTGAGAGAGTATCTGTAGCAGGAGTGTTTCAGGAGGATACTGAAAAATGGCTTGAATTCAAAAATAAGGGCCACATCAATGGACTTTGGTTCTTGCTTTCCTATTAAATTGAGATTAAAATTTGTTTCTGAATTGCCTCTTTCAAAGAATGACCATAGAACAGACATATTGAATTGAGCAGATCAGAAAAATTTGGATAAAACATTTGGAAACGGTGAAATTTCCTCCCAGCATCTGAGAGCTCTCTGGTCTGCATTGCTTCTGTTTTCTTCTTGCTCACAGTTGGCAGTACCTTATGCCAGGGGTGGTTGAATTAAAGTCAATAGGCTAGATTATGTCCTGAGGACTTGACCCACAGTAATTGTGGTAGGTTGCTGAGCAACCTCGCAGGACTCCCAAGGAATGAGCTGTGCTTAGGGAGCCACAATTTACTCTTTTTTTTTTTCCCCAAGGGTTTTAGCGATTTGTTGCCAGTAAACTTCTACTTAGCTTTGTTCCAGTTCTTGCACAGTTCTAAACCTGTTAGCTGTTCTCCAGCTACCTGTCCCAGGAGAAGCAAATGGGGGCCTGTTCCCTGATCCCCCACACACTTAGCGAGCGGCTGCTTAGAGGTCTTGTTCAGAAGCCCACCACATCAAAATGAATCTTGACAGCACTGAGTTGCTCATTAGCTGTAAAAAGACAAATTACAGTCTGGGTTAATGTTGTGATAAAAAACAGACTTTTCTTTTTTTCTGTGCCTACCAAGGCAACTTTTTAGTTTTCCTTTGAGCAAGTTATTTGCATTAAGTTCATATTCTGTGGTTCTTTCTGTTATGAGCTGAAAAGAGCCAGTTCTTTCAAGGCCAGATTTACTGCTGAGCTTTGTGAGGGAAATAATTATTTTCAGAATAAAGTGACTTTTATTTCAGATCAGCATGTCTGCAGTGGGAGTGGAGCTACTCCAATTTAGTTTATTTTTCATTACCTCTTCCCATTAACTTCTCCATATGAAGTGGGCCTCCAGTCTAGTATTTTTCAGGAGTTGTGCCACCACCATTTAAACTGGGTGCTCATCAGAACAGTTTATAGAGCAAACCAGCACCATAATTAGAGCGTTATGGCATAATTTATCATAAACACTTACTGTATGTTACAGATGTTTGTCCACAGGCACAAATCAGTATTGTAAAGAGCTTACAGGGAAATCTTTTAATTTTCACAAATAATGAGCAAAGATTTTTAAGCCTTTCTTACAGAATCATAGAATATCCTGAGCTCGAAGGGACCTAGCAAGATAACTGAGTCCAGCTCCTGGCTCTGCACAAGGAAATGCTTGGACAGAACTGCTAGGCTGAGAAACGGTTTGGCAATGGGGCTGTAAATGTTTTAAAATACTTTTGCTGCAAATCCATGGTGCATGGTATTAATACTCGCAGGGGAAAACAAGCCTCTGTAATATTAATGTTCTTATTGCCCACGTGAACTCTATCTGTTAGGACCTACAGGTAGTGACTGCTGTGAAGCTGATTTTTTGTTCTGTTGGTGCACAGAATTTCATGTCTCCTGGCTCTGTGTAAGCTGCATAAACTTGCAAGAGGTATTGTAGCTTGTAAGAGTAAATTTTAAAAATAGCTGCTTTGATGATGGGTATGAAATTTGCACCTGAAAAAGGTGAAATCTCTCCACTGATATCTTTCCCTTGAGAAGCAATACCATTAAACTGCTCCAGATGAGACTTGGTAGACTTGGGGGCTTTCTGTGTATGAATTTTACTTGATAGCACACTTTTTGTAGGTATTAGGTAAGTCATCCTTTGGGAAGGTGCAGAAGAAATCTCGGGAAGAGCCTTTCCCAAAGAAAGGTTTGGAATCTATAAACGGGTAGTCAGGAGGCTTTTTGTTTAGTGATGCTAGAATCGCCAATTATAGCTTAGTCTGCTCCTATTTTCTTTGCAAAACTTTGTGTTTCTTGGCTTCAATAAAGAGGCAGTAAATAGAAAACTGAACGGAACGAAATGAAGGAAAAGATATAAAAGGACATTTTAGGCCCTGACGTTGGCAAATTCATCCATTACACAGTAGAGGAAAGGAGTAAAGAAACACTGATAGTAGAAATGAACTGTAATTAGCCAGCTCCACTGAGGGAGGACTTGGGGGTTTCCTTTCCTTGCACAAATGGCCTGAAGCTGAGCATGTGGGAGCTGTTATTCACTGCTCTGATCTCCCACTGAAGCACCACTGGTTTTGTTCCTTACGAACTGTGGACTTCTGTGACTCTGTTCAGCAGCTGGCTGTTAATCATTATGGTCTCTTATCAGGTTTGGGTTTGGGAACCTGTAAATAATCAAACTGGGGTTACCTTTAGCTGTGTCTACCTGTTGGTCAGTTATCCCCACTGTCACACAGGAAATGGGGAGCAGCTGGCCCACATCCCATCGTAACCTGCTGTCTCATTCCACTCATATCTGCTATATAGTGCTTGAGTGGGGAGACTGGTGACTGTCTTCTTAAATGGATGCTCAGTTGTATTCAATGAGTGTGTGTGTAGTGGGAGGAGGGCAAGAGATGATCATTCGTTGCTCAAATTGAGAATCTGTTTAGTCAATCCTAACGTAGTCAATCCTAGTAAACTTGAGTGAAATACTTGGAAAAAAAGCCCTGTTTGCAGGTTCCCTGCAGGTTCTTTACTGTTGTATTGCTTCTATACTGCGTTCCCATCACCATTATAGTCTGTAGAAAACAAAAAGCCAACACGACATGGTGCAGGATCACAATTAATAGTCAGGTAAGCGAAAGCTGCAAGTGTGGTTCTTCCTTCATGACGTCTAATGTGCTCCATGAATCCGTCATCAGGAAAATGCCAGGCAGGTCTTGGAAGGCTGTACCACATCTGAACTTGGCATTAAGAGAAATACTGCTGGAGTGGAGTGGCTGGATTTGGTGCATGGAATTGAAGATATCTGACTAGTTTGCAGATGTCTCAGAAAAGAGCTACGAGAGTGAAAAAGGGAAAAAAGAAAAAAAAATAAAAGCTCACTGCAGAAAAAAGGAAATCTTTTCAGAGAGAAAGCTTGACATGGTGTTTGTGTTGGGGTAGTAGAGGAAACAACACAGTGTGAAGTATTCTACTGCAGGGCAGGAGAGGCAGTGCTGGCGTGCAGGTGAAGTACAAGCAGCAGGTGGACCTATCCAAAATATTGCACAGGGATTACTCAACAGCAGTATCAGAGGTAACAATGAGGATTTGGGACACCTTTAGAAAGAAGCTGCAATTGGAAGTTTTTCCAGCCATCCATCAGAATTTTTCCTTGTGCTTCCTAGAAACTCGTTCTCATCACTCTGAAGCGAACCAGACCTTTTCCAACCAGTGTCAGTTTATCAGAAGTTCACAATTGCATCCATAAATTCTACTCCATATTTGCTTGGCAGAACTCCTCTGGGTTGTCTGGCTTCTGCAAGCTTAAAATAATTAATCGGTTTCTTGCTTCCAAGACTTCAGTCAAGCTGAGATTCACTGATTTGTGATGCCACCAGATACTGGAGTGTGAATCCATCTGCTCTCCATGCAGAGGAGAAATAAAGGAAAGTACTAAGTTGAAAGCTTGGCAGCTGAAGAAATATTGGCAGCTGAAGCTTCCTTGGTGGTATTTTTTCTCATGTCCATTCTTTCATGTATGTGGATCCTTTCTCTTTTCTGTGAGACTTTGAACATTTCAGAGAAGATAAACTGGAGGAGAAGCATAAGTACAAAGTAAAAGTAGCTGAATTTACACAGTTTGCAGAATGATATAAGGGTTTTTTGGCCATATTGGCTGGAAGCAGATGGTGGTGTCCCTCTGAAATCTGCTTCTGGCTGTTAGATTTGGAGACCTCTCTTGATGTTTGAGGGCTTTTTTTCATCAGGAAATGATTTGGTAAGTTGCTGTCTCCTACTCACAATACAGTATTTTATGCATATCAGTATATGCATATCAGCATAGTGTCAAATTACGCCTTACTACAGATTTGTTGGTATCGTGGCAGTCTCTCTCTCCTAAGAGACTGCCCACACAGTGTGTTAACTAAAGAAAAAAATTGCATAAAGTAATAGGGACACTTAAATCTAAGGGTGAGGGAAAGCAGATGTTTTGGTGCAGCCATTACAAATTTAGTTCTGGTTAACGTAGTTTACAAATTGCTCGACACTAAATTACTGCAATATTTTTCTTTTGCTTAGCTTTTTCAGCATTTCCAGAGAAGTAGGGAGAGGGTTGTATTTTATCAGCGTCTCCCCTGTGATTTTGCCAGAGAAGCATTTTATAAGTTACATATATTTTTCTTCTACTGTCTGAGATGTAGATGTGTTAGTTTATCTGTGCAAAGGTCCAAGTTAAAACATCTCTGAAGCAGAAGGGGATTCTTCTCTCTGTTTTTAAAGCTGTGGTCAAGGAGGATTTCAAGGGCATGATCACCTTCATCATTTGTAAACCTCTCCACTCTGGAGAAAATTATTTTAGAGGAAGACTTTTACTCTAATAAAATGAAAGCTATCACTCTCTTTTGTATTGCTTTTTACTGGTTCCTATTAATCTGATAACATTTTAGGAATACTACGTTTTTTGACTTACTATTCTTAGCTAATGCATTTCAAACTCAGGCCAATCTTAATGCAAACTAACCTTACATGTATAAGTCCTTGCCTTAAACTTATAAGCTGCATGAAGTCCAGCTATGAAAGACACAGTATGTTTCTCTACTTATATTACTCAGTATAAAAATAAACACAGTAGTTTACTTATCTCTATGATAAGTTGGTCAATGGTGTGACTATTTTAAGAATGAGTAAAATACAAGCAATGCAATAATTAATTGCATCCTGTTACCACAGTAATAACCATGGACAGCAGTTGTGGTTTATCCTATAATTCTTACGTACAAAAGACAAATGGAAGTTTTTGTCATTTGTTGCTGCTAGATTTTGCAGTACAATAGCATGTGCATTAATGGAGGAAGGAGTAGAAAGGCAGGTTTTAATTAAAACTTTGCATGTTGCGCCAGGATAACTTAACACTGCTCATAGTTCAGTGTGTGGCCCAGAAGAGACTTCATGTGAACATCAGCACAGCAAAACCAAGTTTTTATGTACTGGAAAAGTACAATCTTATAACTGCTGAAAGGACTTATTCAACCAGCTGAAGAAGTGAACTCAGAAGGCAGAATGTGACTTTCATGATAGTTCGTGTTTCAAGCTGAGCAAACTTGCAGAGCTCATTTCAAAACAAACTCCTGGACACTCCTCTAAGCCCCAAAAGTTTAGCATGAAGCCAAACCTTTCTCTCCAGTAAAACCTTTCCACCTTGACTAGAGTACCTGCAAAATTGACTTTCCTACTCTTCCCCTTTTCAGTAAAAACCAGACATGCTAAAGTACAACAGAGCAAGGTGAGAGTGACTCTGTAGAGTCTGTAGACACCTCCAGATACAATATGGCAACAACACTTTTGATTTGAAAGGTAATCAGGTGTTTATGAGTTAGGGTAAAAATAAACTCCTGGTAATTAGGAAGATAATGGATTTTTAAATTAATAATGGCCTACAATTAGTGTATGCCTAGTGTAAGATCTAGCCATAATTTTGAAATTATTGTTCGCTGATGTGAAAAGTTGTAAAGGAGCAAAAAATGTGGTGTTTCAAACCATGCACCATTATCCTGGAAGTCCCCCTTTATCTGTTGTGTATTTCAGAAGCACTGCCTTTACTTGTGAACTTGTACATTAAACCCTCTGCCCTCAGTGTTACAG
This sequence comes from Machaerirhynchus nigripectus, assembly GCA_013397975.1. Lineage (NCBI taxonomy): Eukaryota > Metazoa > Chordata > Aves > Passeriformes > Dicruridae > Machaerirhynchus > Machaerirhynchus nigripectus. The sequence goes on from VZRQ01002060.1 coordinate 651,455, forward strand.
ATTAGCTAATGCTTGAGACACTGGAAAAACACAGAAGCAAAAGAAAACAGAAGAATCTGCTGTTTTCACTTTACACAGTGTGAGTTGTGATGCATGTAGGATGTCTGTCATTGTTTAATACTTTCTGCATTACTGTAAGCAGAGTCATCTTGACAGGAGCAAGAGCATGTCTGTGCTGCATCTGACAGCAGAGTGTAGCCTGGTGAGGTGTGGAAGCAGCAACAGCACTGTGACTGTGGCAGCAGTTCCCATTCTGTATAAAAGGAGTTGTCCTCCTCAGAGAGAATATCAGCCCACACCTCTGTGTGGTTCCCAGTGGCACATCCCTTCTGGTGCCCTCATTAGCTGGGCTATCACATAGGTGTCACACACACATATAGATTGTCACATATCTTGAACTGGCAGTGACTAACATCACTGTTTCCCAGTCATACCGGAAAATAAAAAGATAATGAGCTCCAGTGGTAAGTTTGCTCGTTGACTCCTACAGGGTCCCTAATCCTGAGAGTTAGTGTAGCTCCCACCTACTTAGTTCATACAAGAAGCTGCATTAACTTCTTTTGTATTTCATGTGAACAGGCAGGCGGCTGTTAGTCTCAAATGCTATGTGTAGTACTGGCAGTTCAGGCTGAGCAGCTTTTTGCTCTTCTAGTAATGACTTAATTTGGTATTTATGAATTTAGATGTGGTGACTAGTTCCCACAATGATTTTGATTACATGAACTACTCACCTTGGGAATATGCTTCCCCAAAAAGTTAGCTTTCTGTGCAGTCCTCCTATATCAGCCTTGATCTTTCCTAGGTGCCACTTTGCATGAACAATACTTTTGTTCCTGTTAGGGTGGGGAAGGATGCACAAATAACAAGTTGAGGTGAGATGATACTAAAAAAATGAAGTCAGTTTGTTTCTCAGAAGATGGTTCCCTAAATTTATGGATGTAAACAGTAAAATTAATATGACTGCTTGTTCTGGATGTTCTTTCCCCAACTTAGTTAAGTACCTGTAGCTCTCATTGCTTTCACTGACAATTGATTCTGGTACTGCTCCAGTTTTATGTGAATTTTGAATTCCAAACTAAGACATCTTCTGAAATTTTGTCTGAGTTGCTTTGATTTTACTATGTCCTCCCTTCTTCATTTACACCTTCTTTGTAGGAGGTATTTCTACAAAACCGGTGAACTTTCTGTGCTGGAAACTGAGATTTCTTTTTCCCCAGTGCACTGGTGAAATTTCCTTTTGCTCCATGTTTGTCCCTGCAACAATTGCAATAGAAGATAGAAGCACTGCATGTTCCGTTTTTACAGTCTTGCAGTAATGCCATTGCTTTGGGGCATGTTGTGAAAAGCTTACCACATCCTTGTTCAGTGCCTGGACTGCATTCCCACAGCAGAGAGACAGACATTCACTCCAAGTGTAAGCTTTGGTCTGGTGTTTAAATATAGCACAAATATTCAGAAGGATTTTTCCCTTCTCATGCCCTCCTACCCTTGAGCAAATCTCTTGTATGGTGTTGCTTTCCAGATGTTCTTCTGAGAAGCAGAGGGGAATCACTGGGGTTTGCATGATAAGTTGTGGGGTTTTTTTCCATGAGCTCTGCCAGGCAGCCTGAGGTGCGAGATCTCAACAAGTTAGATGGGCTTCAAAACTGGGATGAAGGAGAAGAGACAAATACTCTATCAATAACAGAATGTCTTGATGTCACTGGCTTGTTCTGTAAACTTTTTTTATTACTTTTGTTCTCCACGCAACCAATAACCACTGGTGCAAAGGTGAAACCTGTAGGAATGAAAGATCTGTAGGATTTGCATTGGTCATTTCACATTCTGGGTTTGCACTTGAATTTGTATGTATAGCTAAATATAAATGTGAAGATTTAGTTATGCCAGTCCTGAGAGTCTAAGGCATGCATCCAAACCTAGCAGTTCAGGCAGGCTGCAAGCATCACGAGTTGTTCTGCTGTCTCTGAGGTCTTTGCAGGGAGCAGTGGAATACTAATGATGGGAACAGGACAAATCCCTCCAGAGTCGAAGTGTTCTTCAGTTCACCTTCTGGCAATTTCACTCTTTGAAAAACTGGACCCTTTCCTTTTGGACATACCCTGATTGTCAGAAAAAAACTTCTAAGGTAATACGCCTAGTTTGTTCCTCCCTGCAGTTAGAAGAGGTGTTAATGGAGAACCTGCTCACTTGCACTATCCTGACTCCTTTCTTTTGCTGCCTCGCACGTTTTTACAGAGACTGAATTGTGTGTTGTTAAGTCTTGAGTTTTTCTCTGACTGTATCTATTTGCTAAGGTCATTGAAGAAATATTCCTGGTGGTATTGCACAACATTAGAATCTGAGCTGATACACAACACACTCATGCATTTTTCCTTGCTTTTTTTGGGTCAGAAAGGTGTGCCAAGTACCTTTCAAAACAGATAAGGCTATGCAAGACTTTGCAGTCTGATTTTTACCATAGTTACAATAGGTCAGAAGTAGTATATTTGCTCAGAACAGATAAGAAGGACCCTGACTTGCTGGTGTAAGTTTTTAGCTCATTAAGAAATTTTAAATATATGCATTTGACTCTCTTTTTGTGTGGATACTGTGTTAAAAAGAGTCATCCGAGAGTCTTAGGCAAGGTGAGCACTGTCTTACATGAAGAGGAATGAAAAGGGTAAAGCATAAGTTGAGAGAAATGAGCATATTGGATGCTGCAGATGGAATTAATAATGGACCTGTGTCGGAAATAAGGTACATAATTTATGTTTGACTTATAAGAGGTTCAGCACAGAATCTTCATAGTTTCTAGAGGGCTTTCAAGATTTCCCTTTATTTCCTCAGGAACCTGCAGTTTGCAGCAGCATGTTGGAAATGTGGAGTAGCTGGTTTTGTGGCTCTTCACTATATGTTACCAGAACACCTTTACTGAAAATGAGGATATCTGCAATGAATTCAGTAGTGGCTTTCCTTCTGTTCTTTCCAAAGTTTATTTTCCAAGTGAAGTGGTAACTTAAGTCAGATGAATGCTTTTTCCTTTGGATCTGACCCCAAGAGGTGTTATGTGCCATTCATTTCCACTGACTCCAAATGGGAGCAGAGAGTGCACAGGATCTTGCCAATTCTGGTCTTTAAATTGCAAATGAGTGTAGTGCTTTTGATGTTCAACACTCAGGGATACCCTTCTTTTTACAGAGTTGCTAATTACCTGGTTCATTAAAAGTAGTACTATATTGCTGTGAATACAAGATAAGCCTTCCTTACAAACCTGATGCTGAACTTCCCTAAAGCACAGTAACCTGATGTCAACCACCTGCTTATTTTACATCCAACTCATGTGAAAAACTGATGGTTTCAAAAAGGCTCCCCACCTTTTATAAACTGTATTTGAAAAAGCAGCTCTAACACCACAGCATATGTGCTTGACATACTTAACAATTCGGATTTCTGAAATTTCAGATGGTGGAATTGGTAGATACTAAAAGATGTGGAAGGTGATGGTGAAACGCCACCTTCATTCTCTTCATGTGTGTTTCTGATAAATTTGAATCTCTACTTCCCTCTAGCTGCTGTTCTGTCTGTGTCCTTATTGTTGGGGGGGCCAGCAGAACTTCTGGGGTTTTTCTCACTTGCATGCTAGGTCCTTCCCCCTATAGCTGTGTCTTGCCACCTACTGTGCCTGCTTCTGCCTCCGTCACACAGCTATTGATGTTAAGCAGACGTAACTCCCAGCTGGTGTGGTTTGACCACCGTGCTCTGTGAGTGCAGCAGCAGCTGCACCATTTGGCATCTTGATAATTCCGTACTGTAGCTCCTGAACTACACCTCAGAGCATTCAGTTTGCCTCAGACTCTGAAATATGGCATTGCATTGACACATGCTTGGCTGAATATCTGTGAAGGTATTTTTGCAGCTCTGAGAAGCCGAGAGTAATCCTAGGCTCTGTAGAATTAGTGTATTAGGTCCATGCACACAGCATGCAAAGCCTCTGAGATGTTCCCGGTGAGTTGAATTCCTGTGCACCTCAGAGGGTTTTTGTCAGAGCACTGCCAAGGTGATTTGCAAGATAGAGAACTGATTGTGCAAACCCTGTTAGGCAGAAAATAACTGTGGTAGTATACGTAATCTCACATAGCTGGCATTTAGATAATTTCTGCTCTGCTGCATGCTTGCAGGTGGTTTTTACCATCTCTTAGTAGTTTTAAGTGGAAGACAGAACTTTCGTGAGTTCAACCACTGGATCAATTCATACAGTTGGTCTGATTTATTTTCTGCTAGCTTAGCTGCTTAACTTTCTTTCAGTCCCAAATAAAATGTGCTTAGAATAAGCCTGAAGATTACTTTATCAAAGAGTCATATGGGGCTGCAAATTTAGAGCAGTGAAGTAGGCTATACCTTAGTAGCACTATGAAAGTTGCAGAACAGTAAGCAAGCACATCAGAGTGTATCAAAATTTATTGCATAGTTTCTAGATTCTTCTTCTGCTTAAAATGGTTCAAAGACCTAATGAAGGCTCCACAGATTAATGAAAATATGAGTCTATTTGGCACACAGTCATTAGATGGAATATGATTCATATCGCTACCATCCCTTAGTACAGTACAGTAGTGGCCTGCTATTTTTAAAAAATATTGAACAAATTAGTCTGTTAATTTGCACTCTCGGTGGAAGATGGGAGACATGATCTGTAAGTGTATTGGAAGTACCATCTAAATTTTCTCTCTCCATCTCACATTTGGTCCCTCTGGATTAATGGCAATGCAGCATGAGGAAATCTGCACTCTCTCTCTCCTTTGTTAGCATGTGACTGGGGTTTACGAAATCTGCCCTGCTACTCTACTTGCTTAAAACCTTCCAAAATGGCTTTTCTCTTGCACAGCATCACAGCCACGTAGTTACAACTCTGTCCTGGTGCTCAGTGATCAAGTGCAACTGATGATCCTTTAAAGTTTGAAAGCGCCTTCTGGTTTGCCAGTAGGCTGGATGTTTACTTTTGTGAGAACAATTTTTTGGCCTCGTAGAGAGGTGTGCTTGAGAAAACAGGCACCTGGGGTGATTTGTGCAGCCAGGTCCTGCCCCGGGGAGAGGGTAGAGGAGCCCAGGTGCCTCCTCTGCTGCAGGCCACGTGGGGATTTGAGTGGATAGGTGAAAATACCTGCTGTTCTAGGGACTGGAAAAGTGTCCCAGCAATTGCATGGTTTCAGGCATGCCTGCTTTGGTATGCCAGCTCTGACCTTGAGAGCGGAGAGGAAAGGTTGCTGGGATGTGCCAGGACCCAGCTCCCCAGGGTATCGGGAGCACAAATGAGCCCGGCTCCTTGCGTGGCTGGAGGGTGAGTCATGGTTTAGAATAGCTGGCATTTCTGACACTGTTGCAGCCCTGAGTTTCCTACAGCTAATGAGATGCCGGGTTCAGTGGCGGGGCTTCTGTGTCTCCCCACAGGGAGGAACCCTGGTACCTCCTCCTGGTGCATGTAGGCTGAACTGTTAAAACATTACATGTGGAGCTACAATGTTAAAAGGAAAACAATATGTCTTGGTGGTCTGCAAAAACACTGTGTAAGTACAGCTCTTTTTTTGTGAGATCTGAGGCTGTGACTTGAGGGAACAGTCTCTTTGCTGTGCTCATGCGAACTGAGTGAGACCGCGGTTCCAGCGGTGTTTCCACTCCTCTCCATCCTGGCAGCATGACTGCCCACAGCTGATGCTCAGCCCTGCTGTCACAGCCACCCCACCGAGGGGGGAAGCTTGGCTCAACCTCCCCTCATCCTCCCCAGTTGTATGCCTTGGGCTAATTAAAAGAACCAAACAACATAACTGGTCTAATTTAAAAAAATAGCACAACACTTCCTTTTCCTCCTTACAGATCATGCCTCAGGATGAAAGCGTGCCATATAAATTCAAGCAACAATGCTTGCTTGCAACTGGTGTGGGTTTTGATGCTGCAGCCTGTTTGAGCTACTCTTGTCCCAATCTGGGTTTTTTTCCTCCTCTTTCCCCTTTTTTATATGGACCAATTACCAGTGCAGTCAGTTCTGTAAATTGGTTGCTGTTCCTATCGATGACAGAATTGATCAGCCTATAACATAATTCCCCCATGCTTTTCCTGCCCCTTTTGGTTAGTCTGTGCACTGAATGGCTCAGTGGGTGCAGATGACAGCAGCAGGGACAGCTGGGATGAGCCCGCTCCTTTCCACAGGAGGTCAGAGTGGATGTTGGTCTGCTTTGTGAGATTCAGCCTGGGGAGGATGGTGACGGGTCATGAAACATGTGAGAGAGATTGATTTTTGTCATCACTGGAAGCATGTGGGTAACTACATCCAGTATGGGTCAGATCACATGGGTTCATATCCTTAATGAACGATTTTTTGTGTTGACCTCTACTGCTAATTAACATGGAAAAAAGTAAACTGAGATGTCCCAACTTTTTTAGTATTTTACTGGTAATTGATAATGCTGGTCAAAGCAAAAAACAAATAAGCCCTTTATCAGTGTTATTTTATGTTTACTTTGTGCACATGAGTGTTTGCTGAACTACCCAGAGCTTGTGAGAACAGGAATGGGATGTGGAACACATTCCCCTCATAGCATAACTGCTTCAAATGGTTGTGGTAGAAGAGCTCCATGGCCCTTTGCAAAGGGCCTGGCTTTCATCAGAAGGGTTTTTTTCACCTTTTCTTAGCACTGTGTTCCTTTATTTAATACTCCCCACTGATCACTCCAGCTGCTTTTGTTTCATTCAGAGGAAAGCAAAGAATCTCGCCAGCTCTTCCACTTCTGTTCTGAAGTTGTTTCCTCTTCCCCCACTCACCTTCCAGCTCATGGTTTGTAAAAGTGTTTATGTATGAAGCTACTATGGGAACACTTTTTTGATGAGAGGTTCTTGTTTCATGTATTCAAGAAGTAATTACTTAAATATACCTTGGTGACATGGTCTGCAAATCGTGTTTTACACCAAGAGACTTCCTTTCAATCTCTCAGGTACCTCAGCTCTTAGGTAAGAACCGAATTTCTATGTTCTTTTTCAGGGATGTTTTATTTGGTCTTTTCTAGACTCCGCATTAGTAAAGAAAGTTGAGGAGTTGAGATGGAATGCTACTTGATACCTGGAGTTCTGTCTTCCTTTGGAAATATGCAGCTTTGCATGTTTAGAACCCAACTGCAGTGCTGAAGAGGTTGTCCCACGGCAGCTTCAGCAAGCATCTCTAAAAACTGCAAGTTTACATTCACTTAGGTTGCTTCTTAATTTTCTTAGCACAGTGTGGTGAGTGATTTTGTTCTTCAAAGACCTAAGCACTTTGCAGAGTTCATATAAATCCCAATTGTAAAAAATATTGTTATTTCTGAAAACACTGGGCAGGGAAAGAATTTAAAAGACTACTGCTTCCCCAGACCAGCGGCCAAAACACCTTCTTAGTTTGTACACAAGGGAGGCTGGATGTAAAAGATGTCAAGGAAGTGATGTGTATGGATTCCCATACCACCCCTCCCAGAAATGTTTTTTGGTTATTACTGCACTGTCAGCAAACAGTTGTTTCAGGTAAGATGGTGGCAGGAATGTCACCTGTTTACAGTCATTGCTTCGTCTGCCTCTTGAGTTTTTTCTTCTGCTTGCGTTTCTGCAAGTACCACTGTCCTTTCTCTTTTAATGACTCTTGCAGTCTCTTCTAGAAAAGTTCTGATTTAGGTGAAAAGAGAAATCACAAGCTGTTGGCTGGTAGCATAAGGGGAAGTTTAAATGATGCACTAATCTCCTTCCTTTGTCCTTGATGGTAGAGAGGTTTGCATGTGGTGAACTGTTAAAATAATCTGCTCTGCCTTTACCGAGTTTGTTTCCATTTGTTGCCACTATTAGACAGGAAAACCTTCTATATTGTTAATAGTATTTATTTGGTTTTGGCATGGTACTCAGTTTAAATTGTTTCTTTAGCTCAAGATAAAGGTGTTTTCAGTTTCCTGTTTTGGCTTCTCCCTTCTTTTTGTCTAAATCTGCACAGGGTCAAATCAATGCACTTGAATTTTAGGTTTTGTACATTTTATCTTTGAATAGATGCCGGCTTTTCCTGTCTGGGTAAATCTGGATGACTCAGTGTTTGCTTGATGGGCCATGTAAATTTTTTTTTCATGCTGAGAGAAATATGATGGTTTTATTCTCTGTTGATAAATTTGCAGTATTATCTTTATCACCTTGAAAATGTTGATACTTGAACACCACTTCTAGCTTACATATTTGTAGCATTTCTGTTCCAAACTAGGTATCCTTCATGTCAGCCTTGTAGCTTTTATTTTGCAACCTTTTCTGCGAAGGTGGACTACATGTCTTGTGAATGTTTGTATGTGTATACTTTTTTATGTGTATAACAGTAATCACTACCTCTGGAAATTTTCTCTGGGTTGTAGCCTCTGGGGGTTTTTTGACACTGACGAGCTAATTACTAGCTTCCTGTGGTTTTCTGCACAGGCTTCTGGGCTGGCTAAATAAGAGATACCAGCTTTCACCAGGGGTCTGCTGTTTGCCAACGATACGGTTCTCCTAAACCCAGGGGAGCAGTGAGATTTTGCTTCCTTAACTGTTGGTGCTTTCAGGCAAGTGATTTTCTGTTACAGCAGTGAGCAGTGAGTCCCTGTGATAAGCATCTCTCTGATGTTTATCCAGTAGCTGATCTTGCCAAAGCGAATAGACCAAGAAATGGAGCCTAGTCCAGACCGAATCACTTGAGATGCCTCTGGTGGTGCGAGCTCAGTTGTGTTGAGAAATGAAGGTCATCTTGATCTGGTAATTTCCTGTTACCATTTAAAGCCATGGTGTACCACTGACATGTATGTGTTTGCATGGATCCAGATACATATCAGCAGAAACAACAGCCAGAAGTTTTTGATCACTCTTGTTCTCTGGTTTCTGGATTCTTGGAAAATCCCCAATTCTCTCCTTAGTGCCTGAAAAATAAGAACATACCCCTTTTTCTCTTTCCATCCCCCAGCTTTTATGGATGGATGATTGTAATTACACGTTAACTTACTGATAGCGAAATTTGACACAGATGAGTACAGTTGAAGGGAAGTCACTCAGCCTTTCTCTCTGAGGAGGCGTAAGCAGCACTTTGAAGTTGGAGTTTGGAATGGGAATGGGGATTTATTAACAGGAGAGCAGGTTGTGCTCCCCACCCCATGAAGCTGAAGGCTGTAAGATGCCAGATGAGCTGTGGCAGAGCACTGCTAATCACACACTGCCTGGGGTAAGCGTGTATAGATTGGCCTTGTAAATCGCTCTCAGAAGTCCTTTTAACTGGATGATGGGCCTTAATTTTGTTTTATGACATTTGCTCTGGCAGGTCAGTAACTGTTTATGGATTTGATGACATTTCTGCTGTCGCAGGTGTCCTAACAGAAATATGTCCATTTGCTTAGTTGTCCTGAGAAGCCGTGGGCATTTCGCAGAAGGCACAACCTGCTGGGATATTTTTTTTAACTGAATCACTTCCCTTCATGACAGTTGCTCTTTCTCAGATGTGGAGGCAAGGAGCATCCCAATGGTGTATAAGTCAGGAACAAATGAGTGTTTTAAATACTGTGAGAAATTCAGTGTGTTTCATTGCCTTTACACTAAGATAAGATTTCAAGGTTTTTGAAACAGAGGTCACTTCAGAATATTTCTAATGCACCGTTATTTTTGGAGGGTTTTGTTGGGTTGGTTTTGGGGTTCTTTCTGTAAATGGTAGTCAAACCTTATATTTCTTATGGAGCACTTACTGTAGACAGTATCACACCATAATCTCCATTTGCATTACAGAATGTGGAAGTATATGTCCAGAGGAACTTGCTTGACATAGATCTTCTGTTCCCTTAAGGGGTTTAGATTTTGAGGAAGGATTTTGATTATGTTCTTGTCCTGTCAAAAGTTTTTCCATTTTAACATGCAAGTCATGGACCCTTACATGTTAAGGCTTAACAATTCTTTTACATGTGCAGCAGAACAAAACTTACAATAAAATCTTCTGAGTGTACATTTCTCCCATTTATACCATGGTGCAGAAACAGTCCTGCAAGTCTTCTAGAGTAATAAAATTATCTGCTGCTCTGGGAGAAGTTTGCATGAGTTCATTTAGAGAAAGCTGCATTTCCAATTTGATGGGGTGCTTCAACCACCAGCGTTCTGAGATTTGAAGAGGCTAAAACCAGGATGGTTGTATACAACCGCTGCTACTGGTATAAACAGCTTTGCTGCATTGGTTTTTTTCCCTCCATCCTAAAACCATGTGTTTGATCGAAATCGTTATGTGATGGCCTTTTATGTATGTTACATGGCATGCCAGACCCATGCCAGATCCCAAGTGCCTTTCTGGGAGGAGATCATCGAGTGAGCAGCTCACTTTACCCTCTTCTCACATGTACCCAGAGCTGTGCGGGGATGGAACTGTGGCACTACAGACTCCTGCAGTTTTCTCCCTCGGCCTTTTCCACCAGAAGTCCTGGGATGGGACTGAATCTGCCAAGGTGCTCACCAGGGATGCTTGATGTGTGATAGGGATGTCCACATGCAGGTCAAACAACAAGCACCTCTCCAGTCATGCCGCAAAACTGGGGAGAAGCTGCAGAAACTTGCCTGGCTCACTGCAAGGAAAGCTCTTTGCCAGAGCTGTTGTCCCTGCTGTATTTTCCTGGTTGAGAGAGAACTGGTTTTCACAGAAGAACATTTGATACTTTTTATGTCTGTTTCTGAGATGAGTTCAGAGCTAAAGAACCATGTTTTAAAGCTCTGAATGGATCAATGTCAATCTTGGGGAATCTGATAAATTCTTATTTAGGTCGGCCCTTCTTGGGGCAACCTGTGGAGAGCAGTATTTTAGAACCTGTGGAGGCTTAGTAAACCAACCCTCTCTAACTGGCCTACTTTAGGAATTTTTTAATAGACCTGACAGTACACAGCTGATTTTTTTTTTTTTTTTTTATTTGCTGGCACGGTAAGGACATCAGAGGAACAAGGGGTGCTTTGAAATGCCTTATCTCTCAATGTGATTCTGCCTCTTTTCCAGCCTAAGTACTGCAGAAACTGAGCGGGACTGGGGTAGGCAAATGTTGCTAAAAGCATCTAATCACAGCCTCAGTCACTGGAGTACCTCCTTGCTGCCCACTGTCCTGCTTCATAGACTATGAGTTTTCAAGAGCTTGAGTCAGATTTCATAGACCTGAGCGTCAGACAGAGGAGCATTTGCTGCAAAAGGGAAGGGCACCCTCTTCCTGCCTGGAACAGCCTGAGCTGGTTATGAGCACAGAGCCACTATTGTTCTGCCCTGGGAGATTGTGCTAAAAGCTTTGAAGCAGCGTTTGCATGTAGGTGTCAGTTTTCTAAGCAGGTTTTTTTTTTCTTTCTTTGTTTAAAAAAAAAAAAAGAAAAGAAAAGAAAATTAAATGAAAGAAAGAACCCTGAACCCTCACTTCCCAGCCTGTTCTTGGCATGGCTGTTTGACTTGGTAATTGTTGATCTTACATGGTGTTGTTTAGGCTTCCCAGTTTTTCTCTGGCCTGGCTATTAAACTTCTGTTCTTTGTTGGTTCAAAATCAGAGTATACTCAGTGAGTTAGTGCAGGAACTTTGCCATCACTGATAACAGAGGTGCATAATGTTATAATTTGCAGTACATTTTGTGGAGTATTACAGGTGATCCTGGTAAACTATTGTGTATGTCTAGCACTTACATTTTAAAATTCCTTTGTGAAATCAACAGGCTGCAGTATAAAATGGGCAGGAGTTTAAGGACTGTAATGCAATGCTGTTGTGTCTCAGCTGCACTGCACAGCTCCTGGGCTGCTGGAGATTGGCTTCTATGAGCGGGGTTCATTAAAGTTTCAGTCTAGTAAGCTACGTCACCCTGAAAGGTGTCATCCTGCTCTGCCTCTGCGTAAATCTCAGTCAAGTGCTAGAGGACACATCAAAACTGTTTTTAATCTAGAATTTCAGGGCTGCTGTAGTTAACATAGGATAAACAATAATCTTCATTCCTATGTAATTTTTCCCAGTCTGCTGACGTGCACCTGACTTGCATTGTATGGGGGACAGCAATCATGGGAAGCTCTAAAACATTTAAGTTCAACCAGTGTTTGAGAAGGGCTAGGGGAGAAATGATCTTCTTCTTCTTCACCATGTGATCGTTTCCTACTCTCTTTTAGCAAAGTGCAAGCTCCTGCCTAAAGTGGAAGAGAGAGGCATCTGTTTACAGACTAAGAACATGAAAGTCAGTGGGAGGGGGAAGGGTAGTATAGGAAAGAGCCTGGTATGTCATGCTTTATTACTCTTATCCCTTTCAGAAGGCAAATCTAGAGTGAATTAGAGCAAATGTGAAAAGCGTGACCTTTCTTTCTTCAAAGAGCCTGTGGGGAACATGGGGTGATTGAGCACTGGTGGAGAGAAACTTCTGAGCTGCTACGTACAAGTTACTGGCCATGCAGGACAGAGCCCCCCATGGTCTATTCAAAGACATGATATTGCTGTACCCAAAAATCAGAAAATAAATTCTGCAAGTGTAAAAAGTGGGAAAAGTAATTCCCCTTCTGTGTTTTTTTGATATTTTAAAATTGTGTTTGGCTTGGTCTTTTAGTCTTTCACATGAAACTGAAAGTAAGACAGATTTTTTTTTTTCTGAATGGATTGTCAATGTATTGGACAATGTGACTCCAGATACTGGAGTTTTAGGGAAATCACCAGGACACATATTTTAAAGGGTGGGAGTTGGCAGAGTGGAACAGGGCTTACCAGAGATATTCCCTGTAGTGATTCCTTGAAGTGAGCAGGAAAGACTTGACTTCTTTACTCTGGTACTCCCTTGGATGGTGGATAAGTATGAATTTACTCCCTTGTTTCGAGCAATGCAGCTATGACATGAGGAAGACTGACTGTGTTCCCCTTTGCCTGGGCGTGAGTGTGCTGGGAGAAGCAAGGAGGGGAAAAGTGAAGGAGATCACTGTCAGGAAAGGTGTGGTGCCCTTGCAGAGGTTATGCTGACTTTCCTTAGAGCCCTCCTGACCTAAGCTGCCATTAGGCCCTTGATTTTAGCACTCCTTCAGACAGCTGAAGAGGTGTCTGGAGGGATAGGGCAATGCTGGATGAGTTGTTGGTGGAACCGTTGTGAGCCCAGAAGCATTCACGTGGAAGGTTCCATGAGGGCCACAGAGAAGTGTCTCAGGCGGTCAAGGATTTGCAGCCTCTCATGGCTTGCCTTTACTGCATCTTTTGTTGCCATATCATGACCTTGCTCAGAAGCTGGGGTTGGTTGGTTGTGTGGCGTGGTACTGCCTCACCTGAGGTGGGTGTCCCTTCTCCCAAGTAACAAAAGACTGGATGAGAGGACATGGCCTCGAGTTGCACCAGGGGAGGTTTAGGTGGGATATTAGGGGACAGTTATTTCCCAAAAGGCTTGTCAAGCTTTGGAAGAGGCTGCCCAGGATGTGGTGGAGTCACCATCCTCAGAGATATTTTAGAGATGTGTAGATGTGACACTGAGGGACACAGTTTAATGGTGGACTTGGCAGTGCTGTGTTGGACTCTGTGATCTTGGAGGGCTTTTCCAAATGAAATGATTCAGTGATTCGTGCTTTGGCTCAGGTTTTGCCAAAAGGCTTATCAATGTTGCATTTTGCTACCTTCCCCTTGCTCTTCCAGAAGCCCCCGTGATCTGTGGGAATGTGCATGGAGCTGCATTTGAGAGAGGTAAAGGTCCTGCCTGGCAGCTGCCTGCTCCATGGGAATAGCCATTAGGCTGTTGTATGCAGTATCTGCCTTTTGTTCTTGGCCATGGTGAGTGGATCAGGCTTGTGCCTGCTGGGTTGCAGGGAAGGGAGGAGAGGTGAGGGGGTCTTGCCAGGTGGATCTCCCTGGGCAAACCTCTTACATGGAACACATAGAAAGGAACAGAAACCATGGTGGAGGTAGGGATGCACAGCCTGTGGAAAAACAGGCAGCAGCAAAATACAAAGTCATTTGAAAATGCAGTAAAGAAGCTGGAAAGAAAAAAATTAGTAATAACAAAAGCGAAACTTAGTGTAGGAAAACCAGGGAGAAGAAGAGATAGGAAAAAATTAAAATACACCTAAAAATTAAGTTATAAGGAGTTTAATGGATTGCAAGAGATTTTTGGGTGGGAAAAGAAATGATAAATAATTCTACATACTTTTAATCTCCCATTGTAGGAATAATACTCAACTGAGAAAGTAAAACCTGTGAAACCTCATTTTATGGCTAATAAATACATTTCTCTGGGATGCTGATTAAGGATGTTGAATTAACAGCCTTGAAAATGAGGCCATTTGCCACCTTCAAATGTAAAAGGTTTTTTTTTTTTTTTGTTCTCAAATAAATAATTCAGTAACTTTTTATGAGCTTTAGAGAGCAAGCACTAGCATGGCAAAGTTAAGTTCTTTATCATCTCTTTTGATCTCAGCTAAGTTGCTGTTGTGAGAAGTGTAAACTGTCCTTGAGTTGAAGCTGCTGCATGCAGTACCTAGGTACAGAGTGCAAATTTAACTGGGACTGCACTGCCTTTTCACCAGCTAGCCGAGGGGGAAAGGGGAATTCTTCGGGTACACTTTATCAAGCAGGATGTAAAGGTTTCAGCAGGAGCAAAAGATCTGGTGGTTTGTCTGTGCTGTTTCAGAAGACCTGAAGTGTTGGGGATGTGTGGAAAATGCTGAGGAAAATCTGTTTTGAAAGAATAGTGTAGAACCCAGCACACAAAAAAAAAAGTGGGTGCAAAGGCCTGGTGTATGTCTGCGTTTCGCTCGTTCAGAGAGCAGATGTGCCCAGAGAAAAGTTATCCCTAAGTGCCACTGCCTGCCCTCTGCTGAAGAGGTGCAACTGGGTTTGGCAGCTGTCCCCCAATGGGCTGATTGAGGGGAAAAATTGGTGTTGCTAAGTGGAAAGGGAGGCCGGTGCACTGATCAAAGCACAGAGAAGGAAAATATTTTCACCAAAGGTAAGACATTCACTTTCCTTTTTGTCCACTGAGCTTATTTGAGAAAGCCTTGTCAGCTTCATGTTGTGGAAAGTATGCATCTGCATGTTTTAAAAATACTGTCTTTAAATGACACCTTCATTCTTCAGTGTGATTTTTATAGTGTAGCTTCAAAGCAACCCCTTAAACTATCTTAAGTGTGTTTAAGCCATAATAAAGGAAGATCTCCTTGTGTTTGTGTTTATCTTTCCAGCATGTATCAGGGAAGATGAAGGAAAGTTCTCTAATGAGCTGTGGTAAAACCAGGTGACAAGATAGAAAGAGGAGAACCAGGGTGTCAGCAACTGGGGGACGTTTGGTAGCGCAGCCCTAAAATGAAGAAATAGTGCATTTTGAGGTGGATTTTTTCAAGCAGCTGGGGGGGGGCGGGGGGAAGTGCTTAATCTATGTGTGTCTGAACTCTAAATTTTGTGTTTGATGTAACAGAATTCTTTTATTTGTGAAGGGTAGATCAGAAGGAAGTAAACTCAGGTGACTTTCTAGAATGTGTTACTTCTTTTTGGTTTCAGTAGGAAAAAGGAGGGTGAGATTTCAGTGTTCGTGATGTGCCATTAACAAAATTTAAGTTTATTTTTGTATTTTTCAGTTTGCTGTTCAGAGTGCTGAGTACTTTAGGAGGAAGAGAATTCTAGCATAATCCAGGCTCAGAAATGTTCCCAATCTTCTTCATTTCTGTTTGTGTCATGTGGCATTTTTGCTTCTTTACACCCTACCTGAGTGATCTTCGTACATCTTAGGGAGGTATTTGACCGTAACTGTTATTTTTTTCCTCTTGGCAGCTGATTGAGGAACAAGATGTTTATCTCAGTCATTATGCTTAATTTATCACTAGAAAGATTCATGCGATGTTGGTAAAGATGGATATGTTTCTTCTTGTGCCTGATCCTGCCCTTGGCATGGTGGGGACACCATGAATCCTTGAAAGGGAAAGGAAAAGGAACTTAACAGCTGCTTCCTTAGTGGCAGTTCTGAGCACTGCACAGTTGCTCGGGCACAGTGCACTTAAGGGTTCATTGCTCAAAGAGTCATGAAACGTGGTGCTCTGCCATTTTCCCTCCTTTGTAATTGTAGGATAGGGATGACACAGCTGTTCCAATACAGAATTTTGTTTCTCATCTGTGGTAACTTTGTCAGTGAATTAATAGAAGTGTAAGCAGGTACTAAGCAGCTCGTGGTTGCTGTACAATCAGAAAAGAAGATGCAATTCTCAGATTAATTAGCAGTTTACAGTGCCTGTAGGAAGAATATTGATAAAGATTTTACAGAATTTTTTTTCCTCTTTTGTTTTTAATGTTAGGAAGGGGAGGGACAAGGGCTTGTGAACTCATTTAAGAGTAGGGTCTTCTCAGGAAAGTATGTACTTTTTTGAGGGGGCATGTAATGTTGCAGAAATGTTACAAATTTTCCATGTTGAATATGGAGTTGGTTTTTCATGAGAAAAATCACGATTCTGCACTTTGAAAGCAATGCTTCTAGCACAGCTGAAGTATAAGTGAATGCTTGCAGTTATTTTTCTGGGCTCCACAGGCGTGTCTCATCAGAATGATCAACTTGCCTAAAATTCAGCTTGGGAGAAAGCAGGTCAGAGAGACCTATAGTGAGGCAGGGAGGTTGTTTGGCACACTGGGATTGCAGAAGAGGAGCTGGCTGCGGCAGCAGAGTGGGCCGCTCAGAAAGCAGCTCTTCCACTGAAGGCCTTGCCAAGGAGCCACAGCCCAAGTGACAGCCATGTGGGGCAGAAGAAGAATGATAAATTTGCTGGTGTGTAAAAAGGCATGTCTTGGAGAGCTGCAGGAGACCAACTGCACGAGTCATGCTGCAAGTATGAGACTTAACAGGCCTGTACCCTGCTTATCCTTGAAAGTTTTGGTGTAAGAGAAATAGGGATCTCTGTTTGTGACAAATGGAAGATACTACAGATTTCTGGAGACTGTTCATTGCTCCAGAAGACAGGGAGAGTTTTATACAGAGAGACTGTAAAACTCTGCATGTCACCAGTAGGTATCTTCAACTCCAAGTACCAGACTAAGAAGGAAAAGAAGAAAACTCTTGTTGTCTTCAGATAAGAGTGACTGGATGGGGGTTTACTTAACCACCTGGGGTCATCCCACCACAAGGCAGAAGGTTAAGCAGAAAGAAATAAGCATAACATCTTTAAAAGGGTCTAAGAACACAGCAAACCTCAAGGCACATTTCAGAAACTCCTCCTTTTTTGTCTGGGTTTGGTTCTGCCAAGTTGTAGGTACACCAGCCAGCGCTGGGGATCGTGGTTCCTGACTCTTGTTTTCCTGGTTCCTGACTCTTGTTTTCATGATTTTTGACTCTTGTTTTTATTACAAAATTATGATACTGTGGGCTCGAAAAGAAGAGCTAGCAATGAACTGCACACATTAATGCCATTTATTTGCTTTGATAGAGTATACTTGTGAAGTGACAGTGTTTGAGATCTATTTCAGCACAGGAAAAGACTTCACCTTCAGATGTGAATGTCATCCTGCCAAAGGGAAAGGAACATTCTCCTCTGACAGATTGTTTCTTCTTGGTTAATCAGCAGGCAGACACTACCTTAGTCAGTTTACCTCTGAAGAGGTGACGAGACAGTTTAATCCTACCCAAAGAGCATTAACATTTCTACCAGTTTATTGAGGGCAGGAAAATAACATTTTAATTAATACTCTTTTCTGTCCTCCTGAGGAGCAGAAGATTTGTGAAGATTTGAATGAAGGTGAACTCCCAGGAAAGCTCCTTTTATGGGATGTGCTGCCTCTGGGGTAGGCGAACCTCCAGGAGTTTGGACTAACCTAGGAACTGGCAGGGCTTATGCCTTCAGAACTGGGAAGTATGGACAAAGGAAAACCCTCCTGGCTCTGATCTGCAGTACAGTAAAGGTTCATTTTGGTCTCCTGTTCACGTGTTGCTAAATAAATCATTGTTGCTACACTCCCTCTGTTCAGATTGAATAAAGGAGTTGTCAACTCTTGCCCTTTTCTGGTTTTAGGGGCAATTTCAGAATGGCTGTCACCCACAAAAGCCTTCAGTTGTCATCATGTCATGTGAGGATATTTAGGTGCTGGGCTTCCCAGCACAGCTCTCCTGGGCATTCAAGAGATGATACAACAAGAAGCTGCAGTCCCTGTTGGAATTACTAGTACTGATGGGAGTCTCTGTGATTGAGAAGACTTTTAATGGGACACAGCAGTGTAGTCACAGGGAGAGAGAGAGGCTGAAATGTGTGAATCTCCATGGGGATTTTGAAGAACATCTCGGTTTGGTTTTGCATGCCTGTCTGAGTATATGCAAATGACAGCTTCAAGATAATTTCAGTGCATGCTCCTCTCTACTGCCAAAACATCTGATGCATCAGTAGATTCCAGGGTCATAAAGCTAAATCCTACATTAGTTTCAGACTATAAGAAGCTGAAATCATTAAGTCCTTCTGGAAGACAATGTTGGACGCAAAGAGAAAAGTATCATATGATAATAATTTTCACTCTGTTCACTGTCTTCAGCTCTCAGTCAATGTTTTGGATGTTTTCTTCTGGGAGGAGGTGGATGTGTGCTTGTGTCAGTCCTTTTACTGAGAAGAATTTGATTCATTGGGATGGAGCAGAAGTGGTTTTTTGAATAAATAAGTCTGAAATTGTTGAATAAAAATGTCAAAAACAATGTTCCCATTGTTATCTTAAGCCTTCAAACATAAGCACATTGTAGAATTAAGGCTACAGCCTTGTTCCATGTTATGATACAGGTGTCATAGGCCATAAATTAGACCTTCTCAAAATATTATACTTTTTCCTGAAATGGTTCTGACAGCAGGCTATTCCTTGTCCAGATTTTAAGCCCTTTCTCAGTAGCTTGATACCACCTGAAACTTTGCAGAGAAATACTTGCAATACAGTGAATGTTTCTCTCCTTTAATTTTCAGTAGTGGGCCTAAACTGCTGTGGTTGAAAGCTCCCTAAGAAAATCTTCACAGGGTGCAACATGACTTAGCAAAATTTTAAAAAGAGCTGCAAACAGTGTTTAATAATGGAGAGTGCCTGACAACCCAACTGTAGATGGCACTATCTACTTCTATGGCGTGTAGCATGTTTTTCATGCACCACCTACTTAAAATAAATTACCTAAACAAATGCAGGAGCCTTTGGAGGCTTTACAGCTTGCATATCTCTCAATTGTGCCTGCACTTACAAGCACCATTGCATCGAAACCGAATCCAAAGTGAAATGCTGACACTCCACCCTTTTCCTCTGCCTCCAGTCTCCTTCACTGGTAGTGGCTGCCTAGAGTTGCCATCTTCAAATTTTTGTTGACAGAGTGCTGTAAGGACTAACAAAAATCTTCCTGCTCTTGGGCATATCCAGTTGATTTTTCCAGTACTGATGGTTCAACAACAAATGCTACAGCCACGTTGATGCCCTTTCTTCTGTGGGAATACAGATCTTCCCTTTTGTGTTTCTTATGCCAGTGAGGAAGTGGTATTTTACTGGGATTTGAGTATCCCTCTCCATAGCAGAGCTGAAGTGTGTGCCCTGTCTTAACTGATGGCAAAGAGTCCTGTGCTCAGTGAAGAACATTCATGTAAGGATTTTAAGTCCTGCAAGCACTGGAAGTAGACCTGAGTGCCTTCATTAGAAGCAGACAGATTCAAATAGAGTCAAAAAGATTATTTTACTGAAGAATTTTGGGTTGCAGAGATTTTACATACACAACATTATTCAAAGTACACAGAATTTAGGAGAAAGATGATGAAGTGGAGAAAGAGTGATGGTTTCATTACCAAACCAACAGTTTTGTAGGGACTAATGGCACACACAGTGGCCAATGGTGAGTTGAGCATTTTGTGAAATGCGCTTAACTGATTGTTTTTAAATGTGGCTAGAAGTTTTTTCAGTGAGTGGGCATGACTCAGAAAGTCATTGTACGTGTTTAAAAATTCACAGCACATCACCGTATTAGTGGATATTAGGTTTGATGAGAAAAATTAATTCACAGCAATGCCTGTGGTGAGTTGAGGAACACTAGCATGGAAATTATTATGATCATACTTTAGGAGGCAAAGAGGAAATCGCCTCAAGTTGCACTAGGGGAGGTTTAGGTTGCATATTAGGAAAAAAATTCTTTGTGGAAAGGGTTTAACAAGCATTGGAACAGTTTGCCCAGGGAAGTGGTGGAGTCACTATCACTGGAGGTATTTAAAAGGCATGTAGATGTGGCACTGAGGGATATGGTGTAATGGTGGACTTGGCAGTGCTGGATTAGTGGTTAGACTTGGTGATCTTAAAGAACTTTTCCAAATTACATGATTCTGTGATTATGAAAGTAAAATTAAAAGGCTGGAGATTTTAACAAGAGGTGCTCAACAATCCTTTTCTTAATTTCAAAGAAAAAATTAGTTTTGACCTTGTGAAAACCAATGCTATTTATATTATCTGTTGAAAATAATGCTCTTTCATTAATTTTTAAACTCCATACCCAGCCTAATTCAGAACTACTGTACCTTTAAAATATGAATGTGAAATGCCCGAATTACAGACTTTAGAGGTTGTTGACATTAATTATAGATTAAGGACTTCTTGAAGATTTTAGCAGATTTTTCTTCTGCTTCTCTTCTGTACTGTAGTTTGTTGTTCAGATTGGGAGGAGAACAGACTGAATTATGGTTGTGTAATTTTCCTCTCATTGTGCATTCAGAAACAATGTTTAAAAAAATAAAGGATTTGAATTCTCATTTTCTGGACTGCAGACACAACAGGCTAATGCAGCTGTAGAGATGCGCTCAAGTAAGAGAGTTTATGTTATGAAAAAGTTATTTCTGAGTAATTATAAACAAAACTGTGGCCCTTGGGATAATATAAAACTATTACTCATAGAGAGTTGTTTTGTTACCACTAAAATATTTAACTTTTTCTTGCTAATTCGAGGTCAGCAGCTGCATCCAAAGTCCGAAGCAGCAATTCTGCTATAGCAGAATATAGCACAGTACATGAGGGAAGTGGGTGGCTTGGGCTGTGTCCTAGTGACCACCTTTCCCTAATGTGCAAGCAGCAAATACCAACTAACTTGAATTTTAAAAATAGTCTTGTTTTTTGTTTTATAATCACCCTCTAAAATACAGAGGGAACCTGGCAGGCGAAAAAAAATCTATAAATCTTTCTATTCACAGATGTGACACTGTTCACTACTGGTTCTTTGTGGTAACTTCATGTTACAGGTTCCCTGGGAAGCTTTGGCTTCACTCTCCTGAGCATTAGGCACATGGAGAGGGACAAACACTCAGTCAGCCATGTGAAATGTTGACAAGCAGGAATAGAGTGCTTTAGTTAAGTGTCATTCCTTGCACTGAGTGGGGACCCTGAACCCAGCCAGCTGAGAGTCAAGAAAGTGTTAGATGCTCCTCTGTGTTTTTGTGGCCTCTAGGAAAGCAGGCTGAAAATGCTTGGCTTTGGAGCTTGCCTATGACAGTGTTTCAGTTTGCAGTCATGAGCTCACTTCCCTGCTCCAGAGGTCATGGATGTGTTTTCTCACTTAACTTCATTTTGATATGAAGTGTACTTGATGTTGGGATGCAGAAGACCAAAGCCCAGGTCTGTGCCTTGGTGGAATGTATTTGTGAAGGGTTTAGAGGCTGAGATTCATTAACTCCTGTCTTATTTTGCCCTTTAATGTAGGTTACGATAAAGGTGGAAAAAGCTGAAGAGTTTGGGTATGACTTGACAGACCTGAAAAACAAAACAACTGTAAAACAAGAAGTTACTCTTTTCCTACTGAAACACTGAAGTGCTGTCTTTTATGTAGCCCATTTTTAAAAGAATTTTCTAATGCTCCCAGGTTATCAAAGCTCTTGAGATATCTTCCCCAAATTTTCATTTTGGCGTATATAAGAATGCGTTCCCGTACTTGGTGTCAGCACCTGACCTTTTTTATTCAGAAAAATGCTTTCTTTGGACAGGAATGGGATGTTTGATTACCCACTGAGTCCAAAATGCCTTTAAACTCATCAAGTATAATTTGAGTGTAAAGCCTACAGCATGGCACCTGCCTCGCATGAAATTCAAAGCAAATTGAATTGTCACAAGAGAGAGTGAACGGCTTGGAGGTTGGATCTTCCCACCAAGGATCTAATCAAATTTTGAAGCATTTGTGCTCTGCAGGGAATGCAGGGCTTGCTGCTGTTAGTGAAGCAGAGAGGACGGCTGGTTTTTATTGGGGTTTTTTTCTCCTCGTAGCTGCGCTTTGTTCAAGCTGTCAAGGTGGTGGTAAGGTCTTACTGTGTTCTGGTGTTGTACCCCAGGAAGACATTCCTGCTTCTCTGATGTGTCATGTCAAAGGTAGCAGATGGTGTAAAGAGACAGAGCAGTCAAAACTGGAAAAATGTCAGGAAAATGTGAAGGGATGAGACCAGAGAGCCAGAGAAGCTGTGGAGGTACTGTGAACAGGATAGTGGACAGGGGAAAGGAATTCTTCAGAATCCCACCATTTGTGCTTGAAACTCATGTCTGCCCACATCTGAAAAAACATGAGAACTCTCAGTCATCCTCATTACCTCTAGCAAATACTTGGGTTTGATCCTGCCTTGAGAAATTGCTCTCAGGAGTCTGCTGGGAATAATATAAATTAATTTTATAATTGTAACAATTACTTTTAATATTACTGCAGTACATGGGTCTCATTTGAGCGCAGATATTTAGAACCAATGTAAGTAAATATTTGAGAGGTAAGTTGTCTTTTAAAAACAGATGACGAAGCAAGCCTAAACCTGAGAAGTAGAGGTGCTTTTACAATTAGCTGGAGTTTTAGGAGTCTGTTAGTAACAGGATAGAGTCCAGGGTTTGCCTCACATATCAGCATATTTTTAAAGGTTTTTTTTTAATTGGTCTATTGCCGTTTCTTTAGTAATGACCAACCTCTAGAGGAGGAGGAACTATGACTGGCAATGAATCAGGACAAAACCAAGGAAGAAGGCCTCAGAACAGCTGAAAAACAAAAAAGCGTTGTGGCCAGGTCAGCTGGCTACGTGAGAGCTTTTGAGCAACCAGAGGGGCTGTGGTCAAAGCTCATAGCTGCCTCCTACTCTAAAGCAGCAAATTTCAAGAAGTCTCATTTGAAAGTTGAATGTTTAAATTAGCTATCTACACTCTTCCATTTTTAGGCATTGTAGTGCTTTTGTGTGCTGAGTTTTGGACTCCTTCACACTTAGCTTCTTTGAATTGTCAACCTAAGCATTCAGAAATCATGAATCAGCCTCCCTCTGCCTCCAGTGGCTTAGAAACCAGGAGATTTTAAGAAGTAACAGATGTTTTGTTCTTTTTATTTGCCTTCTGGTTTTTGAGCTTGAAGAGTTCATATTTTAAAGTGTTTCACCTCAAACCCCAGGCTAACACTTTATTTATTCATTTTTCAAATGTAAAACAGGCTCTGCCATCAGCCTCAGTAATGGGGGCTTACAGAAGAAAAATTCTGTGTTCATGAGAAAATTGTGAGTTGGCATTGCTTGGTTCCTTTAGGTTATCTTTGGGAATACAGGATGGGACTTGATTTTCTGGATTACTGGGAATGGTCCTATCATATTGCAAGCAGCTGTATTATATAATCCCATCTGATACTTGTTTTGACTACATTTGTTTAAAGTACATTCAATTTAAGTATATTTAGTACTTAGGTTTACTACCCTGTATATCCCCTGTGGAAACCTCTTCCAGAACCTCACTAATCAAACAGTTAAAAATGCCTTCTAGTTTCTAGTCTGAACTTATTCATGGCCAGGCTAATACCCACTTGCTCTTATGTTAACATCCTGCTGCAGCTGATGTGAGTGTGTAAATGAGTTTTACTTCTGCTTCTGCTTGCTTTCGGTACACCTGGCTTTTGTGCAGCTGTGGTCAATGTCACCTTTATCATTGCAAACTAAGAGAAAATCAGTATAGCCTCCAACTGTCTCAAGCTTATAAACCATCCCCAGTGCACAGTGGCCTGTCATAATGTTCAGATGTTTTCCCAGTTACATTAGAAGTAGCATAGTCTAGGACAAGATATGGGTATGCTGCCCCTAGAAATCAGTGTAATCAAAGGTATGCATATGCTTTTGATTAATATTTCATTCTAAAGATTAAGTAGAGTTTAGTGTGTGAAGTGATTTAATGGCAGTATGAGAACAGAGTGGGGAAGGTATGCTGTTTGCCTCCCAGGTGCTGTAGTCTAGCCTAGTATCATGTAGCTGGTGGTGTATGGAAAGTTGGAGTGGAAATGATACAAAAATTCAGGCCGAATGGGCATTCTCTGGAGATTGTCCCAGCTAATCATTGCAGGTTGTATTAACTCACATTACTTTGAGAACACACTTTTTAAACTTGAATACTAAGAATCAGAAAATTCGGCTGACATTTCAGGACTTTCAGTGACAAATTAAATGCTGATTGAGCTGAAGACCTGCACCTCAATCACCTGAAAGATTTAGTTTGAAATTTGTCTGTGTCCTGGGCTTGTTTGATGTATTTAAAGTGATGTCTGTGAACATATGGGACATTGTGTCAGACCTATAGTAATTAGGGTTCTGATGGATTAGCTCCATGGAAGCTTCTATCTTTATCTCAGACTTTCACCTGTGTGTCTCAAATTCTGGGTCAAGGAAGGTGAAAACTGAGATGCCTGAAAGTGAGAAAAAACCTTTCCCCTGGTTATTTGTTCTCTGTTAATAAACAAGCTTTTGATAATCTGATTCCTAAAGAATCATGATTGCTAATGGCTGGCAAGCAAGATGCCCACAGTGAAAGATACAGGTTTGAAATGGCAAAATGAAGAAAGATCATAGAGTAGAATCACAGGATCATTTAGAGCAGAAAAGACCATAAAGTCTTGATGGGCCAGTTGCTGCTTGTATTACCACTTTTCTAATTTAACTGCACAGTCTTAGGAAGTCATCTCTTAGGGAGATAATTCATCATTTAAATACACAAGCTAATGTTTTTTCATGCCTGCCAATCCAGTATATTTTGACTATACCTAGATTAATTGCATGAAAGTTCACAGTACCAGATTTTCTGGAATTGATTTGCTGAGTTTTTACCAAAAAGTGGGGCTTTATTTTGTTTTGCTTTTCTGGATTGCTATCACTATATGTAGAAACAGCAGTATGTGATCAGACAAACTGGATTTCAGCTGCATTTGTGGAAGAGTACTGATGCCTTTGTCAAAAGCGTATTTATTCAGGATATCTTGGTCTCATTGGATACCATATTTTTAATGATTTCTCTTAGAATCTTCTCTGCTTTTGTAGGCATTGCTTCTATTTTGAATTTCACATACAGGATGGTAATAGCCTAGAAATTTTGTTCAAAAAGGCGTAAGGTTTTTATTTTTTTGGGCATCAGTTTGTTTGAGGAAAGGCTTTGCAC
Source organism: Machaerirhynchus nigripectus (assembly GCA_013397975.1). Lineage (NCBI taxonomy): Eukaryota > Metazoa > Chordata > Aves > Passeriformes > Dicruridae > Machaerirhynchus > Machaerirhynchus nigripectus. Next base: position 676,834 of record VZRQ01002060.1, read on the forward strand.
TTTGAAGACAAAGTAGCAAACTAAAGAACATTAAAATACACCATGCGCACTTGTTTTATTTTATTCTGTGTGCCTCCCACGCAAAGTACCATTTGTTTGATGCTCATCTCTCTGCTCTCGTTCTCACACAGGTTTTCTCTAAAATCCACTCACACTTCCTCCTCTCCCCTGCACCTTTGGTGAAGGAATACCATTACTTTCACACTTCTGCGATGGGTGTGAGTCACTAGAGCTTGTAGGGAAAGGAGTTTTGGGTCCTTCTGCTGCCGAGGCTTGCCAGCCCTAGTGCAAGAAGGTGACAAGGTGACATCCACTTGCAACCCAGCAGCACCTGAAAAAATTTATCACGTATGTGAATCCCTGCAGGGATTAGTTAGGAGGTTTATTGCCACTCTTGTGACAGGGTCTGGTTCTGGGCTCTGCCTTTTTGGGAGATGAAAAAAATGAAGGTAGCTCAAACTACCTTTTTGAAACTGACCATTGGGTTAAGCTCAAGTTCTTCCTCAGATCTCCTACTTAGACTTCTGTTCACCTCTTGAGGTATTTACAGTGAGTTTCTTAGGTTTTGTTATTGCTGGCATTCAGACTTTTGAGTTGAAAGCATCAGTAAACTCAGATTCAACTCAGAGCAGCTGTTGCTTCAGTTGTTTCTCTTTGTTATGGTACTTGGCTAAAAGGTTGGGTTTGTTATTTGTTTGTTTTAACCGTATAAATAAATGTCAAGAAAGAAAGAAGATATGCTTCTGAGGCTGAGGAAATATAATATTTATCATTTCAGTCTTGATATAATCAAAGGTTAATTTTTATTCTACTGGACATGAAGTTTTATCTGCAACTAAACTACTATGGAATGGGAAAAGCTTGCTCTTCTCTTTATTTCTGTATTACTTTGAAATGTGCCTGTGATAGTGTGTGCCTTTCTGTAGTGGCACATGTAAAACATGTATGTGCACACATCAGAAATTAAGTAGAACAACCAAATGCAGTTTTGGCCTTTCCCCTTGTGAGTGTGTAGGGAAATTTTGCAGAGAGGGCTGCCGAGTTCTAGTGGATTTTTGGAACCTCACCCCTTTATCTCCCCCGTGCTCGTTCTTGGCTTAAGGACACAAACTTGTTTTTCAGTAGCAGTAAGTAACTTCTGGGTAGAGTTTTGATGTAAAGGCTGGTGTCCCTAACATGGTTGACGCCTTTGTGACCATAACCCATGTGTTTAAAAACCAGCCATGTAGTGGCCAGCACAGTCATTGCAAAGTTTTTTTCTTAAAAAAAAAAAAAAGAGACTAGTATGTTGCCATGTTCTGAGTGTGAAAATCCCCCGTTTGGTGAAAACAGTACTCACAAATTAATCCAGACATAGTGATGCTCTTGAGGTGGGAGACTTTCCAAAGACATTAAGAATTTTTGGTTCAAGGTATGTGGTTGTAAGGGACCAAAGTCTATAGTTCTGGGGTTTTCTAGGATGAAAAGTGAAACTCCTCAGAAAAATAAAGCAGAATAGTAAGTACTGAAAGGTGAGTCTGAGCACAGAATTTTGGATGGTATTTTCCATCAGTCTTTTTATAGGTGTTTGATGGTTTGAAAATGTAATACTTGGTGTTATAGCAGTGGCTTGGGATTCTCTATGAATAGTGCCCATTGTTTTCAGGTAAGAACTGTCAGAAATAATACTATATGGATACAGAGTATTCCATTGATTGCTCTGACTGCAGGATTGAGTCTTTAGTTTATGACACCTGTTGAAAACTTAGCAAATTATACTTTCCTTTCTGAAGCATGGTTCCTGGTATCCTAGCGTGCAATTGTGTTATGATATATTCAAGTGTTATTTATATGACTGTTTAGAGGTTAGAGCCATGGTTTTGTTAAAGACCTAGTGCTGTAGGGATCTGAATGTCTAGGCTGTTTTTGTTGTCAGCTTTGTGGACCTTCAGACATTCTCAGGAAAGCAAAGCCTTGTTCTGTTTGCCTGTTTTTATTTATTTATATTTTTATGGTGTATGGACTTCTGTAATGCTTGGAGCTGTGATTTACGTGTAGTATTTCAAGCCTATTGCGAATCTTTAGAGGTCCTTCCAGCCCCTGTATAGGATACTTGCCTCATACTGACTGCACAAAACATCTTAAATGTAATCACAAAACCAGATTTCACAAACCACTTAGCAGCAACATAAAAGGTTAATGTATGTTTTATGCTGGATTTGAAGGCAGTGTTTTCGGTCTTTTTGCAAAAAACTCTGGCTGTTTAATACAGTGTACTATTGCTAGAAATAACAGTAACAGTAAGCAGATTTTTGCCTGTGGCAAATGCAGTCATTAAAACAGGGCTATAAATCGCCCCTTGTATAACTGCATGAGTGGTGTGTGCCATGGGTATTTTTCAGCCTGTTACACTAAGTGGTGAAGGAAAAAAAAGCACGCCTATGTGTATTTTCAATGTAACTATGTGAATATATAGCTGTATAATGGTTTTTAGAAGTTGTGTCTTTCCAAATCACTTATTGATCTATCAGTGTGATGGTGCTGGAATCAGAGACTGATTGTATTGGTTACTTAACTGTTACTTATAATTCATAATGCCAGTTCTTCAGGACTGGAAGCATGGCTCTTGGACAGACATGTTGTTCCCATTATTTGGCGTCTATTTTAAGACCTAAAGCAGCAGCCAGCACATAAAGAGCTTGGTTTACATGTTTCCTATTTGGATTTCTTCGTTGTTTTTGAAGACCATTGCTGAGTAAATTTCTGCTAGCAAAATTTTGCCCGTAGGGCCGCATGTGCTCTGGGAAATAACTGTGGGAGGTTCCAGCTGGCTGGCCTTGCAAGCTGCTCAGTTCCTGAAGAGCATCTCCATATGTCTGCGGCGCTGGGGAGTCACTCAGCACAGGTTCTCAGCACCTTACACGGTGGCTCTGCTAAGCTGAAATTCGATCCTTATTCTGTAGGCTGCTCTTGGACTCTGAATCTCTTCAAGCCATCACTTGAAGTTTAAAAGAACACGGAAATCCTTCTTTTCATAGAATTATAGGATCATTTAGGTTGGAAAAGTCATCGAGTCCCACTGTTAGCCCAGCATTACCAAGTCCACCATTAAACCATGTCCTTAAGCACCACATCTACATGTCTTTCAAAACTTCCAGGGATGGTGACTCAATCAATTCCCTGGGCAGCCAGTTTCACTGCTTGACAGCCATTTCAGTGAAGAAATTTTTCCTCATGTCCAACAATTTGGGCTGTTGTGACCCACGTGCAGGACCCAGGACTTGGCCTTGTTGAAACTTTTACCGTTGACCTCGGCTCATCAATCCAGCCTCTCCAAGTCCCTCTGCAGACCCTTCCTGCCCCGCAGCGGATCAACACTCCTGCTCAACTTGGTGTCATCTGCAAACTGACTGAGGGTGCATTCGATCCCCTTGTCCAGGTTATCAGTAAGGATATTAAATGGGGCTGTCCCTAGTACTGAGCCCTGGGGAACCCCACTGGTGACCGGCCACCAGCTGGATGTAACTCCATTCACCACCACTCTCTGGGCCCAGCAATCCTGAGAGATTTTTAACCAGCAAAGAGTGCACCCATCCGAGCCACAAGCAGCCAGTTTCTCCAGGAGAACACCTCAGCATGATATAGAATGGAATTGGTTACTTTTGCTTTGAGAAAACTTGGGACTTAGAAAGCAGAATTAGAAGCAAAATGTGAGTGTTGGGCAACACATGTAGAAAAAAGGATTTTGCTGTTACTCGTAGCCTGTGCTGTAGCTCAGCTTTGGGGACCTGTCCTTCATGTAATACATTCTCAGTCCTACTGTCTTTATTTCTGCTTTGTCTGCTGTTGTCTTCTTCAGGCCTTTCAAGAACCTTATCTTGCTTAAATTCTCAGCTTTATAAGAATGTATCTTTCTTCTATTTCCCAGGAAAGGAAGTGTATCATATCTCAGGCATGTGGAAAAGTTGCAAGCAAAGAGTGTGTGAGACTATACAATATTACCCGTGCAAAAGTTTTAGATAAGATTATCTCATCTCATTTTAGTTGTTTGAACATCAGATTCACAAGGAGTAAGAAAGGCTCTCCCAGTTGTCAGTGGGGTGAGAGCTGTCCCAGTGAGCAATTCACCCCAAGCATGTGATCCATCTCTCTCCAGATGGGATGAATTTCCTATCACGATACCTCTCTCTTGTCCAACTGCAGAGAGACCACATGATAAGTTTAGACATAACACGTAACTTTTAGACAGCCAAAACTGGGTGAGTTGAATTCCACTGTGGCCTCTGGCACAGCTGTGGGAGTGCATGAGCCCACCATTATTCCCACAGCTCAGCCCTGACAGAAGTCCATTGCTTTTAATGCACTCATTGCCTTAGTTAAAAGCATATTTAGGGACATTTGGGGACACTGCTGCCAGCAGTTTTGAGGAGTGAAGTGGATTTTAATAGTGTCAGTTCTTGATCGTAATTATCAGGAGTGGAGCAGCGTCGGTCGTGCTTCTGCTGAAGCGCAGGTGATGGGGGAAGTTCAAGTTTCCACTGCTTTCAGGATGAATGGCTTTTTGTACAATGGCAAATATGTGGTCTGTAGAATTTTTATGTTCAGTATTGAATCCACATGTGATGTCAGACAGATCTTGTGACTTCTCAAGCTTTTGAAATTGCTCACTACAATCCTAACCCTAATTATAAATCTCCAGCAAGGGCACATATCCAGATATATTCAGCATCACTCAAAAAGCAACGTAAGCCCTTCCTTAAATACTTGATTTAATGTCAGGATATCCTGAAATAGCTGGTGGTGAGAGCTATCCATTCATAATGGATGTGAACTACATTTTTTTTTAATTGGAAAATATTTGTCTTTAGTAGTTTAGTCATTTGAATTCTGTTTCGGAAGACTATTTAAAATATGTTGATTATGTCCTCTAATAGCTTTTGTGTAAGCACTTATCTGTTTCCTAACAGCACAGTAGACAAAATACCTCATGAATGTTAATGATAACAAGAAATAAGCACACCACCTTTTTAAAGATCATGGAATCCAAGGGGAGAAGCAAAGTAACAATGAGATGAAGGCCAGCTTCATCTGTTCAGTTTTGCCTGGCCTGGTGTTACTCTGAAAGTACCCTTTCTTTTCACTTGAAATAAGGGAATTCCAGGGCAACTGGATGCTTAACTGCTGTTAAAAAATGGAAAAAAATCTCAACTCAAACAAGGCTCCGAGGCTCATGGGGGTAAATATCTACCCTAGTAAATAACGTGAAATTGTGTGTCCTGGTTAACATGTAAGTGAAAGTGAAGAGCACCCTGTTTCAGTGCTGGGAAATCATGTTTCTTCATAAGCGAGAAGGAAGTGTGTGGCCTTGGAATGAATGGTTACTGACAGTGATGAGCATAACTCACCTTTTCCTGGCCTTAATTGTTCACAGTCTGCTTATAGTTGTGATATGTTGGATGAAAGGAATTATCTGGGAGGGGGTTGAATTCTTCTTTTGGATCACTTCTTTTCAGCCCTTTTCCCTCTCTCTGTAGGCTGTGCAGAGCAAGTAGGGGCAGCTTGTGGCTGTAGGCAGATGCCAGCATGTGTGAGCAATAGGAGGTGTTGTCTGTTGGCATTTGTGCTTTCTTAAACTGCAAGTACTGGTTGTTTCCAATGCCAAGTCAGTGTCCAAGTATGATGGTCCTACAGGCTGAGAGCCACACTAAACCTGTCATTGGTCTGATCTCTGTATCAGACTGTCAGTCGAGCAAACTGCCCTTTGCTCTTGGAGCGAATTGTTCTGTAGCTAGTTGTAGCACATACTAATTACTTTGTAAGGTTTTTAGTACCAGTAGAGGGGATGAGATATAACTTCCAATTATGACAGACCTCTACATTTGCTAATATTTGCATTTCCTCAGCATGATTTTAGACCTGCTGTTTTAGTACAAACATGAAGACTTTTGTTCTTTCCTTGTGTTCTCTGGGTAGCTAGAAGCAGAACTGCAGCACTGCGGTTGGTAAGTCTTTGGCTTACCTGGGACATGATGTCCAACCTCCTCAGCTCCTCCCACTGTGTGGTCTGAAGGAGTCTCCCACTGGGACTCACTCAGAAGTTCCTGCCTTTGGTTAGCTTGAATGGACCTGTTGAGGAGTACTGATGACCTGCAAAGAATTAAAAAGCCAGAAGGATGCCAGTGACACGTGAATTCATTTACCTTTCTCATCCTGCAAAGCCTATGCCCTTCTCCTGGCCAAGACCTTGCTCAATATTTTAGAGTAGACAGGATGCCTCAAGCTGTTTGATAGCAACAATTTAAGAAATACTTACAGTCTGAAGAAGCAAAAACTGATAATATTGGCTCCTTAATGCCAGATCATGGTTACATCTCTCCCTGGTTTAGTCACATGGTGGTTTTGTCAAGCATTATTACACATTGTGATTAACAGTCAAGGGTCAACAAACAAACAATCCTTGTGTGTCCCTTCCGACTCAGCATATTCCATGATTTGATGATCCGGTTATGTTGTTACGTTTTAAATAAAATGTATTGCTCTCGCATAGCCAAGGAATCTCTCAGTTACCTCGGTATTAACATTAAACAAATCATGTTTACAAATGTAAATTTAAAATGAGATGTATTCTGTCTCTAAGGACGTAAGGACTGGGGTTTCAGCATGAAGAAAAACCACAAATTAGATAAAATCAAATCCTTTTCCAGTTACACACATTATCCTAAAGGTTAAATGGAATAAAATTCTTTCTGGAGGAATTCAACATAAGACTGAAAATGTAGTCAAAAAAGTCGCATTGTGGCTGCCTGATGCTTGACTTTTGATAGCACATCCCCGAAGACTTCTCTTTGACGTACCTTGAACAGAGAATGCTTGTTTCCCATGAAGCCTGGTGTTGCTGATAAAGCCTCATTTATATCTAAGTGGTATCTAATACGGCAGTGCTGTATTCTGGCCTTAAGAAAAAACCAGTCGAGTGGCTCACTTGCCTTTGTAAACCTGCTGTGCCCAAAGATGTATTTTAGCAATTTTGTCCAAAGCCCAAATCACAGTAACTAATTCTGTACAACACACATTTTTAAACAGAGCAGAAAAGAAAACGTTGTAGCACATTAAAACAAAATAGAAGCCATAAAAGTTGTGTTTCAGAGGCTGTGTTTATGCACTTGTGATAGTAAATGGTGATGCCTTCCTTTGATATTTGAGGGCTCTTTCTGAGTGACACAAAGCAGATCTCCTAGGAATCTCCTTAGCTTGCACAGTTGGTATGGCTGAATGAGCAGTGAAGCATAAGGGTGTAAGTTATTGTCTCTGAAATATTCCACGTTAACTGCAGGCACAGGCAATTCTGTAAGGTACACACACATAAATACGCACACACACAAACACATGGAGAAGCAGTGGGAAATCAGCTGAAAGTTGAATGTTCCACCTAGGTAAAAGTAAAATCTTGCTCACAGTCAGGAGGAAGCTCTCTGGAGATTAATGAGAGGCTTTTGCCCAGCTCAGACCACGTGCTGTTAACAGACACCATGTACAGCTTAGAAATCCTGCTGGCCTTTCTTCCCTCCTCACCTCCTCCTGCCCCAGAGATACGAGCACAAATCCCTTCTTCCCCTGGTTTGCCATAAATGTATAAGCAGATATCTGCTCTGTCTGCGCTGCTTTGCTGTTTGATGCTAGGTTCAACATACAGGTCAGTCCCAGCAGGTTTGGATTTTGAAGTGGCCGAAGGTGAAGCCAGTTTCCGCAGTGCACACCAGCACCACTCCACTTGTGCTCCCCCCAGTGATGGCCACGGTTATGTGTTGTTTGCTAACATAACCATTCATCAGACTGCTTCAGTCTAGAGGCAGTTCCACCTTTCAGAGACCTGAGATGACTCACAGATGGATTTTTTAGAGCATCTGCTGTGTGAGGAGACACTGCAAGTTGCAGGCAGGCTGCAAAGGAAGAGTGGAAAAGCTCCTGAGGATCTTTCTGAAAACTGTGTAGTCGTATTAAAAAGGGAGGTAGTTATTTTTTATCTTTCCTTGAAATTGTGACTTGACTACATCGTTATGAGGTGCCTCTGAAATCTGCTGGTAGAAGCAGCCATTATTGTAACTCTTATCATACCAATTCCCCTAACTCATCTGTCCACTCTAGTTTGTGTCCCAAACTAAAGGTAGCACTTTTCAGTGATGCACAAAACAGAGCTTGTACCTTCCCCTTGCAAATACCCTAAGAGTATAGACAGTTCTCACTTTTTCTCCTGTGTCTTTGCATGTTTAAAAGACAGATCAAACTCCAAGCATATTCAGTTTTAAGGTCTTTTGAGGCTGCTTAGAGAAATGTTGAATACATTTCCTATACATCCATCAGGTTGGTGACAGATCTTGCATAAACAAACACGAAACTCTTGTGTATTGAGGACTTGACTGGCAAGAAACTACTCCAAAGTTCTGACTTTCAGATACTTAAAGAAGAGATTGCTTTTGAGACTTATGCTTTGCCCTTGCAAGTTTTGCTTCCATGAAAATGTGTTGTTGGTATGCATTTTGCTCATTAGAAATGAACTCGGATCACCTCTTTCAGTTTTACACATAAATACAAGATTACTCCGCGTCCAATCTGGAGCAGTTGCAGAATGCTGCAGCCAAGCTTTTCTTTAGACAGGCAAAGTTAGTTTTGCAAAACAGGCTGGTACCAGAAGAGTCCTACAGAAAGTCTTAATTTAAATTGCACGAAAGATTGTCTTCCTTACCCTGCCCTGCATTTTGGCTGTCAGAGCCCTAGATCCAGCTAGATCCAGCAGGAGCAGTGGCCTAGCTGAAGACAGAAAGTTAGGGTGTAAAATGACTACATTATAGGTTAGCAGCAGCTACAGCCTGGAGGCTTCATCTAGGGGTGTCCTTTTTAGAAACTTCTGTATCCAGTTGTTAAAATGTGCTTTCCTCCCTCTGATAAAGTAAAAAGTAAAATGTGTACAGTCCTGGATAGTGTGAGCTCTTTCTGAGATTATAGTAATGTTGAGACTGGTGGAAAGGTTTTTCCTGTTGTATTTAGTTTTGCTTTAGATTTAGGATTTAATATTTTGTCCGAACACCTCTTATTTATTGTTGGGGTTTGTTGTGTAATTTTTTTCCAGGTCTTAGACTTCTTGCATTTAAATGAAATTGTTTGCTTCAAAGGATTTTAGTACAATCATGGCTGAACTAAAATGTATCCAAATAAAAATAGTAAATAGCCTCTTTGCATCTCAATCTGGTTTTATAGTAATAACTCCCATATACTCTTAACACTTCATATTCTCATGTTTCCAGTCTGTATATAAGGGTTCTGTTTTCACATTTGGTGACTTAAGAATTGCCTACTTCTTCATTCTAGTAAAGTGTTTGCTAATGCGTAAAGAAAATGAGGAAAAATGAGCAGGCAAAGAAAACAAAACAGAGAAGCAAGCACTTCTTAATGTTAAAAAAAGAAAACCTGAGAAGGTGGTTAAATGGTTTTTGCCTTAAAACAGAGAGAGGAGTGGTGAAGTGGGAGGCAAGGGGCTAGGGGTGTCACAGAGTTTGGGGTTTCCATCCCCAATTGTGCACTGGCTGCTACGCTGCTGAATTACACTGAAAGCACTGAATGGTGCCATTATATTCCTTTTCAAAAGTTGTGGGCTATGAAATTCAATCTGAGGTATTTTTAATGAGTGTTCTGAGCCTCGGTTGCAGCTCTTCCCAAGAAACAACGAGCACAGTGTGCCACTAAATAGCGCCAGGGCCAGGGGTTAAACTCATTCAGTTTTTTGCTTGCAGGGAGAGAAAGTAATGTCAGCATTTATTTGACAGGTATATGCTTGGTTCCAGAGTTGAGCTTTGGTGAAACAGCTTTCCATAAAGAAAACATTCTGAAAAATGAGGTTCTATCAGCTTCACATCAAACTCCCGTCTAGTTTCTGAAAACAAATCTTGCGGTGTGTTTTCCAAAGCCAGTGCCCACAGCGCACATGCTGGACTCGTGCTGTGGGCATCCTTGTGCTGCAGAATGCTGGCAGGCACATCCCTATGGGCAGAGCCTCGTGGTGGAGGTGCAGCTCATGCCAGATGAGACACCTGCCCCGTTACACCCTTGGCTGTCAATTGAACATAGATAATTCAGAGGTAATCTTTGTCAAAGAGATGCCTGCTGGCATCCCTGGGTCTACACTAAGGGATTTGGTGTCATAGCTGGAATGGCTTTGGTGTGACTCCCTCCCTTCTTGCCCCTCTGAACAAGACACAGCTTTTCCGAGAATTTTTAGTGTGCACCTGGTTTTAAAAAAGACATGTAGCACAAAAGTGTTGCTGCCTTCCACCTTTATAACGTGCTGATTTGCAAAGCAGTTTGCTTCAGATCATGAGGAAAGCACTGTTAAATGTGTCTGCCCTGCAATTCAACCAAGGTCGTAAATTTGTGATGGGCTGGCTCTGGCTTTTGCAAGTCATAACCACGCAGTGTCAAGGCTCTGAAGCCGGAATACGTCGTGTGGATGATACCTTGCAGAAAGGAAAACCATTCCAGCAGTGGATGGTTGCCTTGCTAAGGGGAGAAAAACAGCCACAAACCACTTTTAGTTTTGCTAGTAAAATTAGGCAGAGATGACTCAGCATTTACAGGAGCTAATTTAGGGAATAAGATGACATATTTTTAGTACGTTTTCTCATTGTTCTTTTAATGCCTCATTTTTCTTGTCCACACTGTGCATTTTAATGATGTTCAAGGAAAGTAATTGTGGTTTAGTAACAGTGGTGCTGCCAAGAGTTTCCCACTGGAAGTCTAAGAATTTAATTGTTGGTGTGTGAAATTTTGCAGCCTTAAACAGTTATTTAAAAGGCTTGCTCTGCCACTACTTATTTCCCACAAATGTTTTACAGCTATCTGAAGGAAGTTATGGTTGTACCACAAGAAACGAGGTTTGGTTTTTTCCAGGAGGACTAATTAGCTTCTGCAGAGACCTGTTTTTGCAGTTTGGTATTTTTTGGGGTTAGGGGTTTTTCAGCATTACCAAGATCAGCATTCACGTTTCATGGGAAGGCATGTGTTGTCCCCATTGGGACAGTTTCTTAGAGGATTTTTAGGCAGATAACAATGAAGTTTTCCCGCTGAATTCATAAGCAGATATGATCAGAGCACCACTCTTAAGTTGATAAAGTGAATTTTAGGTGCATGTGTGTGAAATGTAGGATTTTGTAAAATCAATACAGAAGAGTTAATGCAAGATCAGTTGTACTTTCTAACTGAGAGTTAGATGCCAGCTAGTTAAAATGCTGTAAATAGAGCCAAAGGAACCAGTGAACCAGGAAACTCATCATGAAGTATTGTGTTAATGCTTTTCATCATGAGTAACATTTTGTAATAAACAGATGTGTACTTAGACTTCTGTGGCCAAAAGCTGAATATTTTTGGTTTATATGGTTCGTGGGGTTTAGCCAGTAAGAAGTTTCAGTTTTTATTTGGAATTGATAACAGAGGGATGAATGTGTGAAATAAATTCTGTGTAATTTTGTCCCTACAGTTACCTGAAGAGGAAATTCTCCAGGCTCCAAGAATCTGCCTGTTTCTTCCTCTTTCTTCTTTACAAAGGGCTCCACTAGCTTTGTGGTGGTTGCTGCTGATTCTGCAGTTACAAACATCTTGTCAACTAGCAATCTGAGTAATTGAAAGGTGGCAAATAAAATCAGTGTTAATATTAGTTTGCATTTGTAAGAACTGCAAAGAAACCAAATCATTAGAGCATTACACCTGAAGATGACACGTTAGTCTCTGATGTGAAAGGCTTAGAAGGTGCCCAGCGCATCTCTCCTCCATTTTTGTGTCCTCTCATGCACATTGAAATGGCATATCCAATAAATACAGTGTGGGTGGTGTTTGCCCATTAAGGTGCAAAGCTGTAATTTTATGAGCCAAGTGAAAATAGACCAAGCAGAGGCTCCAATTCCATAGCTTTACTGTACTGTAATTATGGAGATGTACGGTTACCTGAGGATTCACTGTAGTCGAATTTTGTAGTAGTCTGACACTGCTATAAGGAAAAGCTTAACCAAGCAGTACTGAAAATAGCCTCATCATAAAACTTTTCATTAGCTTTGCTAGATAATGTTTTTCTTTTTCCTTCCACAGCATTTAACTATTAAAGAGGATTATTTAGAATTTATTCACCTGAATTTTACTGTTGGCTGTTTCTACTAAATTTGATTTTTTGGCATTGGAAGAGAGTTTAAGGTCTAGTAAGAGCAGTCCTTCTGCTTCTGCCTACTTTAGAAAATACTTTGACATAAACCAGTTTTGTCACGATCAGAAATCCAAGACTGTGATTACAATAACAAATCCGTGTTTGAAATGTAGAAAACTGCAATTTTCTTTTGGAGACCATGCTAGAAACACCAGCAAATGAGAGGGTTATTAAACCCCTTCTCTTTGTGTTTTTTGCCTCTCTAATTTTTTGCTGTGTTGATTTTTGGTTAGCAAAGAAATTCCTAAAATAGTCGTTGCTGAAGTTTGTCATAGCTGATTAGGTGGTGGTGGGGGGGGGTGGGGGAAGTCTGACTCTGCAGCTGCATTTTTTTAAGGGCAGTAAAACACACCTGAAGTAAAAAAAGTATCTTAAAATCATGCTGTTTAAAAAAAAAAGGTGCCACTACCACCACCAAAACTGACCTAAAGGTAAAAGTGTACATCAGAGGCTGTGGAAGGCGAGCACTGGCACTAAGGGAATACAGCTTATGTGGTGAGTGTAAAAGCAGTCCACTAAAATCTTGAAAGGAAAGAACGCTAAATAGTCTCATTGTACACACAGAGCAGATGATCAATCGCCTGTTTTTAAGGCTGCATAAGAGACTTATTCTGTTACTGCTTTTGGCCTCAGTCCGCCCTTTGATGGTATGTGCACAGTCTGTGCAAAAGCATGCGGGATACATGCCAGGAGTGGAGCCTTCATCTACATTAAAATGGAAAATATCTTAAAAGGAACTTTTAGGTTATCATAAAAATCTGCCTCTTCTACACCCTCTTTTCAAATGGGATGCATACCTGGTGACTGCAGGTCCGGAGTGGGGATCTGCCTACTTAAAAGTAGTGGTGGGAGTGTGTGGCTGCTCTGTTCAAAGGTGTCACTTCTCCGCCACTCTTTGGCCTGGTATGTGGGAGTGATGAATAACACTTCTTCCAACAGTTGTCAACTACCCAGTCTAAGCTGAGCAGCCAGGTAAAAGCTAATAAGCCCAGGTGTAAGAGCTATCTTTATGGTCTAATGCTATTTTTATAGTCATCTAATCCTTCCTATAGGATTAACACCTACACTTTGAAAGGGAGGAGAGGAGAAGAAGGGCAGAGGATCTCTAAGTGTCTTGGCAGTATTAGGTCCATTCAGACCAGTGCTTCTTGCCTTTAATCCCACCTTTCAGGAAATAGACTTTTGCTAAATATGAATTATTCATTTCATTTTACGCCAGAAAGGAGAACTGTTTAAAATATGAAATTTGTCTTCAGATGCTGACAGCATTGTTCTCCTGTGAGTAGTTTTCAAGCCTTCTTTGAAGTATAAATTTCTGACAGGGTTATTTGTTTAAGAAACCTGTGCTCAGTCTCATCTGTGGGGTTATTTTTATACTATTTGCTTATCATGAACAGTTGTTGGTTGATTTTCTTTCATGTCAAAACCGTAGAAAATACATACATAATTTTTAACAGTTTTGAATAACTGAGAACGTTATGTTAAGAACATGGGGTTGTTATTTTTAGTAGTGATTACAACTGTGTATGACTTCAGAAATAGTAATGAAGTTACTGAATGAAGTTTCCACAATCATTTCAATACAGTTGTTGAATTGGAGTATCAAAATAATTTGGCAATCTCATTTGGCTGATCTGATGACAGGCTGATCAGTACAAGGGATTTTTTTGGTGATTAACCATGAAAGAGCAAATACGGTTTTAAACCTTGTGTTTAGCCTTTGTGCCATATAGTACTTAAGTATTTGTAAAATATTAAGCATGACCAAATTGTCACATTTCATTTTAGAGCATTTGAGCACCCAGAATGTGATAGGAACAGGGCAATAGTGGAAGAAAGGCCTGCCTTTATGTGGTGGCAGGTGTGAATAATGAATGTACCTCTTTCTTTTAGATGAACATTAAGGAATTATTTTCTCTCCTATGAGCTGCTACTACTGTACAAGCAAGTGTAATTAAAACCCAAAACAACCCAAACTTCTTTCTGACCCATTTGCAGCAGTTTTGAAGAAGAGAAGGAAAACAGAGTAGTCTGTGTTTCCACATGAAACTATTTTTTACTTCAATCAAAAACTTACATTTTTTCAGATGTTCAGAAGAAAGTGTTTATTTGGTTTTTTTAAGCTGGTATTACTGCTCAGTAATGTAAAAACAAACAAATTAACAAAAACCTTTTAATCAAAGATCTTGTTCAGGCTGGTATCAGAGATTATTTGGCTGGACAGATAAAAAATGTTAAAACCACTATTTGACCATTAACATATATACTTAGATTTTTGGTAGATAATTAGAAAAATAATTGCTGAATTTACTGTGGGATGTGGTGTGATGTGTCCAAACCTACTTCTTTTACGGCTCTGGATATCTTACAGATATAACCATGTACTTTCTTTTTAAAAAAAAAAAAACCAAAAATATATTGCAGTATATGTCAAAGTATGGTCTAAACAAGTATGTAGAGGGATGGTTTTTAAAAATGATTGGCATTTGCTAGAACATGAAAGAATTGTTGAACCTAATAAAATATTCACCATTGGAAGATCATAAGCAACATACTGGTTTGGATTTTGGTGGGAGCAGAGTGAGGCTGAATTGAGTAGGACTGAGATAATGAGCAGACAGCAAGATGTTGAATGTGTAATGTGTAAAGCAGGCTAGTTTGACTGGGTACCTTCATAGCTTGCAGCTAAATGTAGTGATGCACGTTATTCGTAATTTAGAACTTGACGTTCCCTGAAAATGTAAAGTGACTTTTAAAATGTGATTTCACAGAGCTAAATGAAAGACTCGTTCAAAATGCATTAAGCAATAAGGATGTGTAGTTGGAAGTCAGTGAGCTTCTTTTCATTGTAATAAATTTATAGTATTATTTTGGTGTAAGTAAATACCACATCAAGAGAAAAGTAGTAATTCTCTGGTATATCAGTCTGACTGGGGCTTACCTCATCTAAAATAGTTAAAACAGGTGTCAGGGCTCCTTGTTGTCCGGGTAAAAGATACACCTGTATTGCTCAGGAAATGTTCCCTGCCAGTGTGCTCAGGTGGCTGGTTTGGGGTGGGAAAAATTGCTCTCTGGAGCTGCAGTATTTTTTCATTGATTATACAGGAATCTGGCTGTCAACAGAAACAGGAGCAGGGGACTGCCACCTGCTGCAGGTACTTCCCAGCTCCTGGGGGTTGCATGTGACCTTCCCCCAGCTGTATTCCACCAGTATACCATGTCCTCCTGTTTCCTTTCCCTTGCTGCCTCACAGGGCAGTGCTCTCTGTGGCAGCAAGTGCTCTGGAGGTATAGTCTTGCCACCAGCCTTCATTGCTTCCATGCTTCCATGTCAGTGTCCCCCATGGAGCAGACTGGTGCTGGCACAGAGCAGGGAAAGCAGCCAAGCTCTGGCTTATGCAGATGCTGCCACAGGGCTGTGGAACAGGAGCCAATGAAGCTTGCCTAATACTTGCTGTCTGAGGCATGGCAGCGGGGCCATGCTTCATGGTTGGAAAATGCCTTACAAGTTCTGTGGAAAACTTGTGTTTTTTCAGAGGCCTTGTAACCATATTAAAGTCAGGCACAACTCTTGACTTCAGATGATGTCATTGGTGTGGTGCACTCATTCCTGAATGCTCCCTCTGTCAGCTCGTGTTTACTGTGCCCTGAATGACTCCTGGTTTGCTTCCATATCCAGTAGACTGAGCTTTTAATTTATTGTGTTTAAATTTTTTAGTAGGGATGTCATGGAACTACACTGACTGTCTGAAACCTTGAGAGTTCCTGTTTTTGTGGATGTTGTACTTCTCCTTCTGGTCCTGCAAGACCAGGGTTTCACCAGGCTCTAAATCTCAGCAGATTTTATATGCACAGCATTTCCTGTGAGAGAACTGTCAGATTTTATTTTGAGGTAGACTGATCAAAGCTAAGATGAGTTTAGAATAATAATATTTACAAATACTAGAGTAAGAAGCATTTCATTTTATTGAAGCATACTCCAGAGAAAATGCCAAGTGACATAAATACTAGAAGACTGCTGTTCCATCGTTTAAATGCTTGTAAGAAAAAAAACCTTTAAGAAAACACTCAGCTGGTTTTAATCAGATGCTTTTACTCATGGTCTGAGATCAGACAGCCATGCTCTCCTCAGCTAACTTTGAGCAGTGTGGTAATGCAGGTGGGCTCTCTGCCTTCTTTCCTGTTGTTCAAAAATCTCCGCTCCAAGGCACTTTTTTTTGCTGTGAGGAAAGATGAAGTTTGGTCTTTGTCAGACAGAAGTCCATCAAATACTTTAGCTAAACATACATACACACTCAGGGGCACGTTTCTATTTTTCTGCTTGTGCGCAGGTAGGAAAGTTTCTTGCTGTGAGGGTAACTGATAAACCCATTCTTCCTCTCTCTAGCAGCCCCAGCCAAACTGTGAAGACCCGAGACTAGTCTGGAAGCAGGAGTATTTGCTTCTAAATAATTTGTAGGTGTGTTTTCAGAGCAGTAAAGTAATGCTATTATTACACTCAGTCTAAAGTGTTTAATATTCTTCTGTTGCCTCCAATGAAATGCACTTAGCAGGAAGCTCTTTCGTTGAGATGGTGCATAATTGTTTGTGCCTACCTACAGTGATAGATGGAGTGGAAAGTGTGGGAAGCTTTCTGTTAGAACTGACAAGGTGCAATGGTCAGTGCAGGTTGGGTGGTGACCACTGGGGATGCTTTTGGTTTAATGAAGCTGGAGAACATGAAGTGAGTGTATTCAAATATACTTGCACTTGAGACTTATTTTGGATGCCATTGCACCAGATCAAAAGTGCTCTATCTAGAAAAAAATGTGTCTTTTTTTCCTTCCTCCTTTGTATCCTCTTGGCATTTTACTATGAAATACTTTAGTTACTGCAAGGTTATGGTGAATGCTTAAAAAAAATTAGTGCTTTTTTCTGCAATTGTTCTTGACATGTTTTTTGGCAGTATTCATGAGGCTAATATTTGCTACAACAAATATTAACAAACAGTTAATAACTTGAGTGAACATCGCTTCCTGGTGGCATAGGTCTGTCAGAGGCACTGTTCAGCAGGTTCTTGGAGAAGTGAGCTTGACTCTTCCCTTCAGACTTTCAAAACCAGCCAGCCTTGAAGGGTTCAGTCATTGTGTCCTGCATGACCACGGTGACAGTGCTGCTGTGGTGGCACATACATCCTGTGCTTTCCCTAGAAAAATGTCACCACTTCAGTTTCTCTGGTGTAAGCCTCACTACTGGGTATTTACTTTTCGCAGTTCATGTTAGAGAATGTTAGATAAATTACCTTTGGAAAGATGCTTTGTACTTGAAGTTACGGCTGAAAACCAGGCATTACCCTAGGTGGAAAAAGCCTGTTTATTTATTTTTTGGTATCCCAGTGAAACAGAGACCAGGCAGCATTATGATGCATCTGGGAGCAGGTGGGATTGAGCACCTGCCCACTCTCAAGTAGGCTGTTGGCATGGGCACTGCTTGGAGATGCCAGGACGTGGGCTTAGGCTCAGGTTTGGGCCAGGTCAGCTGGTCTGCCCACCTGTAATGGTTGTCTTTTCTTCACTTGGTTACTGCTGTTTCGTTTTACTCTATTATTTACTGGGCCGAAAGGGAAGGGGCCAGTCTGTAGGCTGAATGCAAGGCCAGTTCTCCAGGATGTGATTGGTCTCTTGTAACAGCGGGGTTTGTGCAATTTAGTGGGTTATTGTTTGTTCTGAAGTGAGTATAGACCTGTGTTTCAGGGCCTCTTGAGTTAAAATAGGTGCATTTGTCCAAGGAACAAAAATATTTGATTTCAGTGATTGGCCTTTTTATACAGAAACTGTTTTTTGCAGAAGACTTGCTGGTGAACTGTAATTTATAGTATTTTCTGCAGGTGTGGATTTAATGGATGGGCTGATGAAAAGAATCCTTACAATCAGCAGAGCGGTGGCTCTGGGAACTAATATTGGGCTAGAACATCTGGTCTTTTTAGAGGGAAGGCTTTCAGTGTGTTTGACTCCTCCAAATTACTTGCCAGCTCTGCCAGGGTAGCACAGACAGGCCTGGAGCAGCCTCAGTGCCTCCCAGCAGGAAGCTTGGGATAAGCCCATCTGAAGTCAGAACCCAGAGCCTGTTGTGTACCAAGCAGCGTCCAGCAAACCCTCAGTCCTTGGTGTTCTGTGTGACAGGTCTGTCAGTGAACGGGCTGGTTCCACTGTGTTGTACACAGATGTACACCACCTGATGTGGCTTGAAGGGCCATGGGATAAAATAAAAAATCACAGTAGAAATTAGCCTTGGTAGATGTAAGAAAATTATATCCCAAGTCCCCCTCTTCTACCTCTTCTATTTCACAGTACTTTTCCCTCAAAAAATAGAAAGGCACTAAAGATGGATTCAGAGCTGCCATCCATGGATGGATGGATGTATTCTTTAGCTTTAAAACTACTGTAATTATTGTCAACTGCCCTGTGGGTATGGTTGTAATAGCCACTGATTTTGTAAACAGTTTTGACAGTGCTGGTTGCTGAATAATTTCTTAGCATAATAATTTCTCTGCCACTGATTAAAAGCATCTTTGTAACCCTAGGCTTTGTTCTCTTCTTGCAGCAAAGAGCTCCAGGGAAAGTTTTGCATGATGCTGTTTGCAACCACCTGAACCTTGTTGAAGGCGACTATTTTGGCCTTGAATTTCCAGATCATAAAAAGATGATGGTATGTAAAAGGATTAATGTTCAGTTGGTTTTCATCTGCATGCACACTGTGTTCTCTCGTTCTGCTCCTCACTTGTAAAATATATTTAATCCTCAGTCTTCAAAAGGGAAAAGACTTTAAAAAAAAAAATAAATGTTCTTGCCTACTGGAGTTGAAGAAATGTTTTTAAAACCTGATTGTTCCTGTCAGATTTCATCTGCGTTGAAAGTAATGGCTAATTCAGGCACAAGTTGGGAAAGTGTTTTGTTTTTCTAAGTTGCTGTACAGAAGCCAAAGGCTGGACTGTTGCAGAGCCTCAACTCTTGATTTTATAGTCCTGCTTGATTTGGAGTGCAGAAATAAATTTTCTCTGCTGATAGAGAAGTTGCAATGGTTGTGACAGAGTTCATGAAAAACGTTATGGGACAAGAAAAGGGATAGATAAAATATAACAAGGTTAATAAAAAGGAAAGCAAATCCAAGAACCCCCAAAAACTGATGGAAGTCCTTTCTGGGGAGCTGTGTGGCACAGGCAGATGTCCTGGTCCTGACACTCAGGAATCTGAGATCAGCTGCTGGCAATATTCAGGCATTGCTCGACCAGTATCATGTAGCAGAGAAAGCCAAAGGCTAACGACTTCTCAGTCTTTCTTCTTAGTGACTTTCTTTTTGGAGTTTGTTTTATTTTAGACTTACAGTGTAACCTACTGGCATGTGTGCTAGTTATCTGGATTGCTTTGCCAGAACATTCTGATGTACATTGGATTTCATGCCTGTTAGGTGAATTTTGCACCAGTAGCTTGGATGACCTAAAGGAGATGACTTTGGACAATTGCTAAAAAAACCCAAACTGTGTTCTTTCCATCTAGCTAAAATATGCATAAGGAACAATATTTCTTAATGAAATGAACAGTAGGAATGTCTTGTCTGTCATGCCTTAGTACAGGCACAGACATTACAAATAGACATTAAAACTGAATGTTAGTGGTCATAGTGTTCTAGGCTAACTATAATTAAATAGGAAAATTTTTTTAAATGGACGTTAATCTTTAGAAGATGTCTACTTCACAGTGTGCTCCTGGAATTACATAAAGCACAGTTCACTAGAAGGGTTAGTATTCTGCCAGATACCCTTGGCTAATGCTTGAGGTAATTTGAGAGCTTAATATAAGTTTTCTAAACAGTGCAACTGTACAGTACCATTGCAGCAGAAGGCCCATGTAGCCATGTTAGTAATGACATTCTAGAATTACTGATGTATGTATGTATGTAAAACTGAAACAAATCCTAACATCTTTTGTATATACAGTTGCTTTTTAGTTTTCTAGAAAATAGAGAAGGTCATTTGATCAACCTTCTCTACTTCACAGGTCATTAAGTTTTAAATACATGACTGTCTGCATTTTGCTCAGAGACCTGAAGTAAACTAACAGTTTTCAGTCTTGTGAAAACAAAGTGGTTTATTTGCTTCAGGCGGAACACAGGAGAGATTGAGGTGCTGCCACTGCCTGAGGCCCTCACAGTGGCAGGAGTTGACGGGCTGGAAATACTTCCAGACAATCGCAGTAGGGGATGCAGGGCTCTGATGAAGAGGAAGGTGGTGAAAACCCCCTAAGCCCAGTGCCAGTTTGACCTGAAGGAAAATGCCTCCGTGCACTGAGCATGTTAACTCAGCTGGCCCCTACTCTTGCAAAAGGGAGTACTAGCCAAATATCTGAGAGCACCAGTCCATGTTCTTGCTGGTTGTTCCAGTCTCTGCTTCTGAAAAATGGGGAGCTCCACAAACCTTGCCCATATCTAGCCATCTGTACCCCAAGAATGGTGAAATTCAGTGGAATTAATGCCTTCAACCACCTGAAAGCAACTCACAGAAACTGAAGCAGAAGATTTGATTATGAATTGTTGTTTCAATGTGGAGCAGCACTCTGAGAGTATTATTTACAGTTAAATTATTGTAACCAGCTTATATGATGCAATTGAGGTGAATGTTCCCATGGGATTTAAAACTTTCTGAGCTTCATAAAGGCCATAATGTAGAACTCAATCATTGTGCAAGTAAAAAACCCTGCAGTTAGTGGTATATCTGAGAAATAAAACACACATGCATATTTTATATTCATATAATCTGAAGAGAATGAGTTGCTTTTGCAGTGTAGAGTGCAATGTAAAAGGAAAAATAAATACGTAGAGCATATTTGTTTGGATGTAATCATATGTATGTAAAGTCATACATTCACAATTTGGCTGTGTTTATTTCAGCATGCAAGGCTCCAGACCTCGTATCTGACATATTGACAGTTGTATGTCAGGTTTCCTGGCAGCTGTATACATTCAAGCATGCCATGCTTGGAGCAGACAAGATCTGCATGGGAGATGGTTGTGGAGGGTCTGAGTGCTCCACTTCCTGCTGGGACAAGGAGAAAAACGAGGCACTGTCGCCAAGCCTGGGGTTTCACAGAGTTTCATCACACTTGATGTCTGCCCCAATTCTCCAGCTGCTGAAATCTGGTCACCATCGTGGAATGCCAGCCTTTGTTTAACAAATAAATAATCTAGCCTCGTAGTTCTGGAGAAAATGAAATACATTAATCTTAATTAAGACCTCACATTAGTTTTCCTTCCCAGTTTATAAACCAGTCTCAGATTGATGGTGTTTAGATACAGTGTGGGAGCTGCATGATGCAGAAGTTTTGATTGCTCGGGTTTGGTGATGGTGGTGACATCATCTTTTTGCCCCACGTTTCTCACTGCATGCATTCAGTACATGGATTTGCAGTATCCAGCAGTCTGTCTGAGGATGTTACAACTTGCTTGTAGGATGGCTGGGAAAGTAGAAAAAGGAATGGTGCACTTGTGTGCTCATGCTGTACCATAAACCACCTCTGGGGAGAAGAGAGATTTATTTCTTTGGTTTTTGAGGTTTTTTTTTGGCATCAAGTAAAACACATTATTCTCATAATCTTGTAAATTGGCTATTTCATATTCAAGAAGTCTTTTCTCTCTCATTAAACTTGGCAAAGTCCCTGACCTTTGTTGCAGATTACGTACATGCGAACTTTCTGAAACAAAACAGTTTTAAGTTATTCAAGTGTCAAAGTGTGTCAGGACCAGTTTAACGTGATAAAAACTGTGTTGCTGTTCTTGGATAACCAAGTTTCTTTAACCTCTAAAAAAAAAAAAAAAGACTTTTCTAGACTGAGAAACTTAAGAAGAATTCAATTGAGTAACATTAGTGCGTGGGAAAGGGCAGGGCTGTGAGGTCTCTGCTAATTGGAATCACTCATATTATGACAAAAATGGCACTTGGCATTGGAGCAGTTACAGCAGTGATACAGGCCTGCTCCTGTCTGGCCTCTCAGGCGATTTTAGGAAATGGGTATTTTGAGTATGTTTCAGTCTCTGCATAATCTAAAATTATTAAAGGTCGAAGAAGTAATAATTTTAATACATACTCTTTTTTTCTAGAGGAAGATTCAGTTAATTTGTTTTTTAATGGCTTTAACCTTTGTGATGGTTGTAGGGTGTTCTTCCACAAATTCCAGATGTCTTCAACGGAGGCCCTGTGCAATTTAGTGAGATAACAAAATATAAATCATGAGCATGGCTAGTTACCAGCTGAGGACTCTGAGCTGTCTCCAGGCCCTGTGAATCATCTGGCTTTTACCTTCTGTGTGATAGTCCCTTGGCTTTCTGTAACATTTTGCCCCAGCCTTTCTGATCTGAGACTGCAGGATGGGGGGACAGGCTCTCAAAACTGTATCTCCCCCCACTGCTTTGCTTCTGAAAGCTGAAGGAAAGACCCACACTCTGTCCTCAAAAATGGGTTGTCAAGTCAACTACCACCATGTGCTGTTGTCTGCTTGACACCTGTGATCTGAGAGGACATTCCTCCTGCAGGTGGTGGGAGGGAGGCTCCTTTATCTCCATGGAGCCCAGCAATGGAGCTCCACATTTATGCCCAGACCTCACACCAGGATTCCTGTCTGGTCCCTCATACCAGGAGGCTGCTGCCATCTCATTTCTTCATTGGTCCAGCATTTCCAGCCTCAAAGGCAAGCAAAAGCACCATTCACTTCCCTTCCCTTTCTCAAGATTAATCAGGGTCTGGAACTCAGTGACAATATAGGACTGTCTTTTCCTAAACTCCTCATTTCAGCTGTTCTTTCCACAAAATCAATGGTTCCTGACCACATGTGCTGTGATTGTTGGTGTCTGAGACAAGTGAGGGGGAGATTTCCCCCAGCAGTTTCCCAGCTCTCTGAATCTCTACTGCTTTGAAAGCTGTGCACATTAACAGTGCTGTTTCCTGAGCATCTCCCAGAATTTTGGGGAGAAAACCCACCGTGAGTAATTAAGGAAAGCATAATGACCACACCGGAAAAAATAAATAAGTAACTGATAATCTAGGTATTGCAATTAAAAATGCTCCTCTGGTAGTTTGTTTAGAGATGATAACACCACCTTCTTTGGTTTTCAGGTGTGGCTCGATCTTTTGAAGCCTGTTATGAAACAGATTAGAAGTAAGTACTTCCTTGTTGACATTTCTTCCCTCTGTCTGAGAGTACTTGAATAAATTAGGACTCTGTCGGTTGCAATCTTTATATTCTCAACCTTCTGCACTAAATTTGCTAGCAGCCTTAAAAAGTAGAGTGTATTTTAGCTGCCTCCTGTTCTGAAGCAAGGAAAGTATATACACATATATTTTATTGGATCAACTGATGTAATTACTAAAAACATACTTGGTTTTGGCAGAGTAGCCCTTGACCAAGTTACTGTTCTCTTTTATTGTGTGTGAATTTTATTGGGCAGTCTCCAAATATCCTGCATACTAACAAAGGACAAGAGGTTAGCATGTCTATGCACTGCAGGTTAGATGAATCGTCCCTTGTACATCATTGTGCATATTTGGCCAGCATGTTATTGATGTTTGTTAACTTCCTTTAACATTTTCCCTAGGACCGAAGCACGTTGTTGTAAAGTTTGTGGTAAAATTCTTCCCTCCTGACCACGCTCAGCTGCAGGAGGAACTGACAAGGTTAGTAGCTGCGTGACTATTTCTTCTTGTTAAATCTCTGATGGACAGAGGGGAGAGAACATGGAATTTGAGATGACTGGGTGAGGATTGATGACTGCCTCTTAGCTTGGTATTATTTGTCCCAGCCTTGAATGCACCTGAAAAAATGGGCCCTAAGATTCAGCTGCAGTCTGTGCTGAGAGGTTCTGCAAAGTCCAGGAATCCTTTGCCTCCTTGGATATGGAGTCCTGGGAGAGCTTTACTAACCCAAGAGAGGTCAGTTTAGCAACAGAGTTCTCTGTCTGGCATGATCAAGTCATGTATTGGCACCCTGGGGTACCCCTCTGCCAAGGGACGTGTGTGACTCGGCACACTCATTTGGGAGAGAGCTGTTTTCTCTGAATTGCCAGTTTGCAACAGCACTGGACCCTGTCTGTGTAGCCAACACAAGTGGTAAAGGTTTGCACAGGTGGAAGTGTGACTTCAGAGATGGAGGAATGCAAAGGAGAAGGAATAAAATGAAAAAGAAGAATGTGGAGAAAGACATGCACATATGCAGAGAGAGTACCTTAAATACTAATGCTTAAATGCTTTTCAGTGCATTTCGAAAACTTCATTTAAGCTTTGAATTTCACACTGTATTAACACAAAGAGTCTTACTTTTCTGTGAGTAAATATGTGTATGAGGGACCTGTTAAGGTTCTTTCTCACTAGCAAATCCTTCCTTTATGGTCAGAAGCATTGTTTTGTTGCAGTATTTCTTCACTGTAACTTTTCACTCTTTTTCTGGTCTACACTATTACTAGTTTTTAATTATATGTTTCCATTCAGATTCATAATTTTCACTATTAGTTTTTATTTTCAATCTTCTCACAAGACAAAATCCTCTTTTGCAAAGAGCTCTGGTGTCATTATGACTTGTATTTTAAAGAACAAGTCCATTTCTGTGATGTTCACTGTTTACCTCTGTCATGTTTTATTTTGGTAATAGAGCATTGGAATTAAAAAAAAAACTTACTGATATCACTTGATGGCCTGGAAAGAGAAAAGTAGAAATGTGGGGTAGGAAGAAGGAGTATTTACTTGGTGAAAACTAAAGAATAAAAGAGTAAAAAGAATAAAGGGATAAACGAAAACTCACAATGTGATGTTATTAATGAAATGTTTCTGTTTCTGAATAGATATTCTGCATATCAGTTTCTTAGTATGTGAACTGTAAATTAATTTTTGGTGATCTCTCTCTCTACCTGGAGATGTGTCTCTTAATCCTAATGACTTTTTATGGTTAGATTTTAAATATGTATGCTAAGGGACTTGAATATATATACGCAGCAGTGTGTAGGATGTGAAAGCATATCCACGGGGAACAGCTTCATCACTTGAAGAAGAAGAGACTATAAGATTTTTATGCTGTGTTTCTCTACCAGGGTGAATTTTGTATGGGTAGACAGAACTCTGCAGGTTTCAAAAGGACATTATGTAGATCTGCTGTATTATTTCAGTTAGCACATACACAGTACTTTGCCTTACTCCTCAAATCAGCTTGCCCTTTTTCCTTAGTGTATCTACATCTTCTCATTCAGAAACTCACTGTTCAAATGAGAGCTTTTCTCTAAACCTGTTAAAATCTGGTCTTATTAAAATTATTGAGATCCTAGTATGATTTCTGCAGAGGAGCTGCAGACTTTGGAAGGCTTGTTAAGGTGTGTCTCACCACTTCAGGTTTCGTACCAGCTGTAGGAGAAATGCCCATTGCTAGCTTTTTGTTTTTGGAAGGAAGAATTGGATACTGATCGGAACTGAGCCATTTCAGTTTCTGTTGAAGCTAAAAGAAGTTTAAATGTTGAAATAATGTCTTGGATTTCTGTTGTGTCAGCATTTAAACTGGTGGTCTAGAATTGCCCTGCGTGGCTGAAATGGTTTGGAGGCAATGTTAGAAAGGGCTGGTACGTGGACAGCGCAGATATTAGGGCCACTAAGGTATCAGCTAGCTAGAGTTGTTTGGTCAACATTTTGTGCCTCATTCCCCAGTGGAAGCTTAGAGTTCACTTTGTATTCTACAAGAACCAACTGATAACTAAATCACTGGTTTATCTGTCATTTCTTCATGGTTAGAAGCAGCTGCATTATCTCTTGCTGAGTACTAACTAGCTGTCACGTTTGCTACCACTATCATATCTCGTTACCCTGGTTCCAAGGGAGGGAGGAAGAGAGAAAAAGAGAAATACCTTGGTTCTTCAAAGCAGCCACCATGTACAGCTCTCATAGCAGTAATACAGTACCTGTTGTGGTTTATTGAGCCTCTAAACTTAGGTAATTCAGATGACTTCTGTAGATTCCAAAAAGAGAAGGGAACGTGCAGTCAAAGGGTGTACTTTCCCCTCTTTCCCTCCTGCTTTGTGTAACTCTTTGTTCACTTCTGTTTTGCAGGTACCTATTTGCATTGCAAGTGAAGCAGGACCTGGCACAGGGAAGGCTAACGTGTAATGATACCAGCACTGCCCTCCTAATCTCACATATAGTACAGTGTAAGTTCCCTTTTTTCTTCTTTCCAGACAGATAAACAGGATGATTGACTGGGCATGCTTTGCAGGGTTACCTGTCAGTAGCTGCTGTAGGGACAGATTTAAGCCATATGGACAATGTATTGTACTTCTGTGTAATGGCATTCAAATAAAGATCATTTACTATTTCAAGAAGTGTTTCTGGTCACTGGATTTGAATTTTCAAAGCATTTGATAGGCTGCCAAAGATTTAAAAGGTAGACTTTGCAGGCAGTGGCAAACATGCTGAAATCCTGTTTTATTATACTTTGCATCATGTCAGCAGGGTATTCAAATTCCTGGAGATCTGTGTGCTGTCTAGAGAATGTAGTAAATAAACATGCTTGGAATGCCAGAGTAAATCACAGTCCTAAGAGGAAACTGATAGGGAAGAAAAGAAAACAATAGGTTTTAAGCCCTTTTTTTTTTAATTGCAAAGTATGCACAATAACACTGTCCAGCAGAATCACACATTAATTTTGTTCATGACATCAAAGCTTTTTTTAGCTTCCACATCACTTGAAAGACAGATTATGTTTTCCCTTTCAAGACTTTAGGGATACTCACCTTGAGAATAACATTAGGAAAAACCACTTAGCATCAAGTATAATGGTTGTAATAGACATTGTTTTGAATGGTCCTTGTACAATTCAGTATTGTGTACTTCCACTGTAATGCTGTTGTATGGAAATTACGGTCAACAAAGACATTTGGAAGCTCTTTGGAGGTAAACAGATAAATCTCAAGATCCTTTGTCACAGTCTGTTAGAGTGTTAGAGCAGGTTCTCATCAACTGCTGTTGGAAAGGCAGGTATTTTATGGTTCTATTTGCTGTGGTCATCATTGACCAGTGTGACTGAGTAGCAGTAAGAAGCTGTTAAATTCTGTAGTCCTCATACCATTTTAAAATTGAGTATTTTGGCAGCACAGACTTAAAAAAAAAAATCCTTGACTAGTGAGATTTTTGTCTCTTGGTTTTTCCTATTACAGTGTCCAGCAATCCAGCTGTATTTCTTTTCTCTGTTCTAACATTCTTTCATCTCAGGCAATAAAAAAAAATCTTGGTCATTTGGGGAAATTGAGTCTCATTTGCTAAACTGCATTCTAGGAGGCTGAATTTTCCTACTAAATGTCTGTGCACCAAAGAAAGATGTTGAGGAGTGGACACCCTAATGCATGTGTCTCTCTTCATTTGAGGTATTGCTTTATGATCATATTCTCTTCAGCACTTACACTTTCTATGCATTGTTTTCCTTATGATCTCTGCTTAGATCCTATTTCATGTCTTACTTGGACCTTTTTAATTACTCAAGTTCTTCACTGAGCTGTCTACAGTTCTGGAGTCCAAACTGCTCAGAGTGCAACTGCTAGCTTGTTTTCCTAAAGCAACAGCATAGGAGGATAAAATAAGGATGTCCTTTCACCTTTACAGGGTATCCGTGTCCCTTTGCTCCACAGCCAAACTCAAATTTAATTCCATTGTTTTTCAAAATTCCTCCATTATACCCTTGACACATCTATGCACTCATTTCCAAGGTGTGCAGAGTGGCAAATTATCACCATTGCTCTTGTGCTACTGAGATGAGTTACATTGTTGGATTAAATAATTGTCCGCAGTTTGCTTGAAGTCATCATGGTGCATTTGCAACTTCTGTCCCTTTCACTTGTGACCTTGAGGTGCAGAGTGGTTCTGAATTGGGATTTTAGGGATCAAGTAGTGCTCTCCTTAAGTGGGGAGGAAGGTAAGCTACTTTTGTACTGAAAAACAGAATCTTTTCATTGTGTCTAAAGAGAGAGAAGAGATTCATCATGCAGAAGTGAAACAGAATCTGAACTGCCATTTTGGGCAGACAGATATTGTGCCTCATGATGCACCTGCACTGCTTTCCCTCCACATCTCCTGACTCTAATCTGGCCTCTTTTTTTGCTGTTGATGATTTTTCCCCTCTCCCTTTTTTTTAGTGTTTGATAGAAACCTCTGCTAGAAATTGCAATTGTCTTTTTTATTTGTCGATCTTGTATCTCATGAACGTTTTTCTGTGAAAATTTTCTCTGTTAAGAATCTATAGCTGTATCTTACCCACATGGCTGTCTTTATTTTTTTTTTCCCTAGCTTATTTTTTCAGTAGCAAAAGAAATATTATGTATTTGTCTGCAATAAAAATCAAAGTAAACAGATGATAAAGAATAATGGTATCAAAGGGGAAAGATTGAGAATGCAGGTTAGTTATTGTATGTCTTACTAATGCTGTGTCAATGAGCAGTTTCCATGGGGAATATCTGATTCCAGAAGGCCCATATATTATGTATGCAAGCTTATGTCAATGTTATAGACTGTTACTTATCATAAAATCGTAATATGACAGCAAATAGGTTTCTGCTAAATTAGCATGTATATTACAGAAGGAAATTTATATTTGAAACATTCAATTTAAAAATACCTTAAAAGCATTGTAAAAAGTGTTAGAAGTGAGAGGACACTTGGGTGCTGCAAACGATGCACTACAATGAGTATGAAGTATGAAGATGGACTGACCATGAGCCAGAGTGTGCCCAGGTGGCCAAAAAGGCCAGCGTCATCCTGGCCTGTACCAAGAATAGTGTGGCCGGGAGGACCAGGGCAGTGATTGTCTGTCCCCCTGTACTCAGCACTGATGAGGCCCCACCTCAAATCCTGTGTCCAGTTTTGTGTCCGTCAGAAAGATGCTGAGGTGCTGGAGTGTGTCCAGAGAAGGTCAAGGGAGCTGGGGAAAGGTCTGGAGCACAAGTCTTACTAGGAGCAGCTGAGGGAGCTGAGGTTGTTTAGCCTGGAGAAAAGGAGGACTGGGGGGGCCTTATTGCTCTCTACAGTTGCCTGAAAGGAGGGTGTAGCCAGGTGGGGATGGGCCTCTTCTCCAGGTAACAAGTGATAAGACAATAGGAAATGGCCTCAAGTTGTACCAGGGAAGGTTTAGATTGGATCCTAGGAAAAATTTCTTCATGGAAAGAAGAAGTTCAAGCATTGGAACAGGCTTCCCCAGGAAGTGGTGGAGTCACCATCCCTGGGGGTATTTAAAAGACATGTAGATGTGGCACTCAGGGACATGGTTACTGGTAGACTTGGCAGTGCTGGGTTAGCAGTTGGACTCAATGGTCTTAGAGGTCTTTCCCAAATGAAGCAATTCTGTGATTCTGTGGTAAGAGAAAGAGAGCTGAAATACAAAACATTAGACATACCAGAAGTGCTAATGCAGACAGAATACAGCATGGTGTAATGCACTTGCAAGGTAAGAGAAAAACCATCAGCAGCATAAATAAGTCTTTGGTTAAATCACATTAAAAGATTTTAAAGAATAGTTACATGTGAGGCTGACAATATTTACAGTATAACTTCCTCTCATTCTCAGTGGAGTGCTACTATAAAGTCATTTAAGGTGGAAAAGGAGGGTAAGGCGGGAAGTAAAAGCTTGTTGAGTATGAGGTCAGAGAGAACAAATTCAGAAGTAACTTAAAAGTCAGGAACACCATTTTGATAATGGATTAACAGTTGAAAAATGCTGAGAACATTTTAGAAATCATGTAGAGGTGGAGAAAGAGTATTCTGTACTGTTGACTCTGAAGAAAGCCCTACAGGAGCTGTGCTAAGCTCACCTGTGTACACAGACATAGGGGTTTTGAACTGCATTTTGAAGAATCCTATGTTATTTGAGGTGTTGCAAACTTAGGTGGGTTTATGGCTTCATGAAAGAACAGAATCTTGCCTTTTATTTGAATTAGGATTAAAAACAGACCCTGAAGATTTGTGAGTCTGGGATGAGTAAAATCGGAAGGAGAGAGCTGTTTCTCAGATGGGCACAAATGGGACAATTTTAAAAAGGGAAATTCTCAAAGGCTCTGTAGTATTTCTCCTGTTTTAAGGAATGATTGAGAGCAGATGGGGTGAATGAGGGGGTGGAAATCAGTCTCAGTTTTCAACTCTTTTCCACCTCTGACCTTCAAAGTAAAAAATGTCATCATGTGTCTGCAGGCAGTTTGGGTCAAAAAAAATTTTGTCAAAATTCTGTTCCTCATTTTCAGTGCCTACACAAGGCTATTGCTTCCCCTCTGCATTTAAGGTACATCTGATCCCAGTTTGTCAGAAATACAGTGTTTTAAATGTGATCTGAAACCTTTCCTTTTTCTGAACATAGTTAGTTTGAACAGAAGTGGATTACGGGTTCATTTACATGGGTGGAACTGAGGCGAGGATGAACCAGGTGCATCTGAGCTTGGGTCTGTCATATCCTAGGTCAGCTGTGCAGCGACGTGTCTGACTGCAACCTGCATTTAATTTGAGGGCACTGTATTTTAATTTCCCTGATGTTGCCAAGGTAGCAGCCTTTGTTCAGCGATGTTGCTGTTAACTCCATCAGGTTTGCAGGCAGAAGCTGCTATGCCTGTTCAGTGAAAAAACTAATGGCAAGACTTTCAGAGACATTCCAAGAATAGCAGGCAACAAGATAGTAATTTGGCACCCACAGATAGATTGCCTGCCCCTCACCCCCACACCTGCCAAAAAAAGGGAATTTCACTGAATGGGCTGCAAAATGGAAGGTGGGTGTGCCATACTGTTCACACACAGTGTAGGTTAACTGCAGCAGATGGGAGCAGCTTTGAGGAGGAGGAAGACAGAATGTGTCTCAAACTGCTGCAGCATTAGAGGAAGACAAATGTTTCATAATCCCGTGAGGTGGATTACGAGCATGTGTTCAAACAAGTAAACAGATCCATGTTTCTGACTTTCTCTCAGAGGTTACCATGTGGGATGTGGGTCTGGAGAGGAAGCTAGTGCTTGGCTGCTCCATGGAAAGGCTCCTGAGCACCATGAGAGAGATGGATGAGCTCTGCTCAATTAGTGCTGCCCTCCCTGTTACCCCTGCCCTTATCTCCCACACAAGTCAAGGTAGCACTGATGGCTTCATCTCTTCAGTTGACATCCAACAACTTACTTGGTTGTGGTACATGGGAGAAATCCTTGTGCTTCTTCTCACATATCAAATACTAACACTGAACAAGAGAGAGTAATGTGTGGAAGATAATGCAGTGGGAATCTGAATCATAAAACCATGACACAGGTTGCAAGGAACTATGTTTGCTTCTCTGCTCTCTTCTCAGCTGTCTGGGTCTTTTGGTTTGACCAGATTATTCAGATGTAATACAGTGTTTTAATAGACTTCTCTTAAAATTCTCCACAGCTGAGATTGGGGATTTTGAGGAAACCATAGATCGTGAACACTTAGCGAAGAACAAGTATATACCTCATCAAGAAGCACTAGAAGACAAAATCATGGAATTTCACCGTAACCACATGTAAGACTTTTTTGGTTTTTTTATTGGCCTTCTTTTCCTGCAAAGTAGTTCTAACTCTAAGTGTATGCTAGATCTGAAGTACAAAAGAGGTTTGGACCTCCGAGTTTCTCAAAGGTTGCTCCTCAAAACCTGTTAAAGCCTATGAACTTTCTGAAGGTTACTCCTGCCTTTTTCCCATCATCATAACAAGATGTTCAAAGTGCAATTGATTCGATATTCATTCAAGCATGCTGCTATTTTACAGTCTATTTCATACAAAATGCTTCACTGCTGATTTTGTGCATGCAGGTATGATTGCAAATCACGACTGATCAGTCAGGCACTTCTGACAGTAGTCTTTTGTTTTCAAGGACACTGAATGTTGCCTTTCCGCCTTTCCATGCTGTATTTTGAGATAGGTTGAAGAAGGGGTTTAGTGATAGTTTTAGGAAAAGCACAGAGTACTTGCAGAATTAGGGATTTGGGGGAACAGAATTCAAGATGATGGTGCCAATTGGTATCCTAATGTCTGGAGAAAAGGCCTGTACTAGGAAGATGATGAACAGAAGTACCAGTAAGGCATAGAAAAGTACTTTTTAGCTGTCAAGAACACTTCAAGACGTGAACAGTTATATTTTTGAGCTAGGTTGAATAATAGGTGAGTGGTAGTGATTTCTATGGCAATAATAATCAAAGCTTTGCATAATTTCATCACAATTAATGTGGTACTTACAGCTTCCTGAAATTTATGGTGAGGTTTTCATGTCTTCTGTTTTACTTCATTTTGCTATTACATTCCCTTTTAGAATGAATAGCATCATTACACACTTCCAGCCATGGTATTTTTTTAGGAATGTGGCATGTTTTCCAGTGAAAAAAGCAAAGGGAGGTAGTAAATTCTGTTAGAGCTAATGGTTTAAAATCTGGCTGTATCAAGTTTCTCAGAACTGGAGCTATCAATATTTATAATAGACTGTAAAATCTGTGTGTTTTTTGATATTTGTTTAGACTAAGATGTTGTTCTAGCTGATACAAGTCTGGGGACATAGAAAAACCATACAGATATTATACTTCTAACAGTTTTCAGTCTCTTTGATCAAATGTCTTTTTGTTCTCTGAAGGACCTCTTGATCTCTATTAAAAGGTGTGACAAGCTTGTGAGTGTTCTCTGTTTTCTTTCTCAAGGGGACAGACACCAGCAGAGTCTGACTTCCAGCTTTTGGAGATTGCCCGTC
The DNA here is from genome assembly GCA_013397975.1 of Machaerirhynchus nigripectus. NCBI lineage: Eukaryota > Metazoa > Chordata > Aves > Passeriformes > Dicruridae > Machaerirhynchus > Machaerirhynchus nigripectus. The sequence continues at coordinate 709,821 of VZRQ01002060.1, forward strand.
GGCTGGAGATGTACGGGATACGCTTGCATCCAGCCAAGGACAGGGAGGGAACAAAAATCAACCTGGCTGTTGCCAACACAGGCATTCTGGTGTTTCAGGTTAGAGCTGCTCGGGACGTGATTTTGTACTTCATAAGGCAGAGAGATTTCTGACAGCAGTAAGAATTCAGGAACTCAGCCATGTCTACAAGTATTCAGTTGGGAAAATGCAGGAATTTCCAACCTTTTTTTCTAAGAATGATCTTAAGCCTGTTATAGCTGCATTAGGTCCTTTGCTTCCAGGGACTCCTATCTTATGTGAATGCACAGTGTAGAACTCCATCTGCATCCACAATGTGCTGTTCAAGATGCAAACTGAGCTGTGGCTCACAGTTTGCAGGCTGGTTATGCTGACTTCTCCTACGTGTAGGAGCCGGTAGGTCTTGCAGGCATGGTGTGTATTCAGTGGGTGAGAAGCAGAGACAGATAAAACAACAGACAGCTGGAGTCCATGCAGAAAGATGAAGGCAGTAAACACAAGCTCTCTGTAGCGTTACTTTGTCAGAGTTCTTACCATTTTCTTGACCAGCCTTGGCCATTGTACCTTTGCTGAATCCATGAATCTTACTTCTTTCCCTTAAAGATCCAAAGTGTTTTCCCTCTATTTCTTCCCTTTCCTTTCCTACCCCAGTCAGTCTAGTAAATATTCATGAAGCATCATTAATAAATTTACCAAATTCTCATCCTGCAGTTCCCCTTAGATAAATAACAAATTGGGCTTTTACAATTGTGAAGCTACAGGTAGTCAGCTGGTGTCAACTGCTTTCACTTTAGATGTTTACCTCACCCTGTTAAAAACAGTAAATAAGCTGTTCTTTAAAATGTCCCTTTTTACTATTGTCAAAGAAGACTATTCGTTTTAACTGTTTGACTATAATTAAAATACTAGTGTTTCCAGCCTTTCAAAGTACTTTGAGTCCTTTCATAAAGAAAAGTAACAGAAACAAACAAGCCCAGAAATGTCTGACCCAAATGCTCTGAGATCAGAGTTAAAAATACCCAACCAAACAAACAACCAAAAAGAGGCAGCAAATTAAAAAGATCCCTGATCAACTAAATGAGTTGGTAGTAGAACCCCAAAACTGAAGCAGAGGTTGAAGCCAGAGAAGAACACTAGGATGTTGTTAGAAATGCACGTAACCCAAGCAATTGTATGTTCAGGCCCTTCCCCTGCTCCCCCACAGCATTTCCATCAGCTGAATTACTGAATTGCCAAGCCTTATAAATAAAGACTGTCTTACAAGGTGAAAAGTGTGTGTCCACAGAAAGCAGCATAGACCTCAGAGTCCCAGCAGACAGCTGGGATCTTTCCGTAAAGTGTAGCTGCAGGTTGATGGCCCAAGACTTGATTTGTCAAGGTCTGAAGTCATCTCTTCTTGACCTAATGTGTTTGGGACTTTCAAAACGGTTTTGTTTTGTTTTTAAAGTTTCTGAAAAGCTTGGAAATTTTACTGGGTCAAGCTCCAAGTCTGAATGCTGAAAAGGAAGTCAGGCCCTGACCTGCTGGAGTCTGCCCAGCAATTGGCGTCTGTCAGTAGGCTTAGGGCTTCCTTCAACCACTTCATAGGTCAAGGGCTAAGTTCTTATTTTTATTTTGGTTATAACTGATAGAAATTGAAATGCGAGGATCTCATTGGAATGACCCCAATGAAAAGAAAGGTTCACTCACAAATGGCATAAGCTGTAGTCAGACTTACTTAAAAGTCTGCCATTTATTTAGAAATCAGTGTCAGTGTTGCTGATTATTTTAAGTAGATTAATTATGTGATTCTTAGACAGCTGGTTAACTTAGCAGAGATCATTACACTGTCATTACTCCTACAGCTGTCTGGTGATGGCGCCCAAATCAGCGTGGGTTTCTGCATTTAGCCATCCTGTAGTAGTTCTCTGAAACTTCTGTGCTGTGCTCTAGGAATGTTTGTATTGAAGTCTTCATTGAACAAACTGCTGTAATGAATATTTTGAAATAACACCTCCACTACCTGCTGACATAGATTAAGAATGAAACTTCTGGAGGGTAGGGGCTAATGATGTAGTGGCTGGGAGCTGGAGTATTACAAGGATGATTTCCTTCTTGCTGTTTGCTTATGGTATTGGTTGCTTTTTCCCAGAAAATAATTTTGTGGTTCTTCAGAAACAAGTATTGCTTCTGGTGCTCCCCATGAAAGGTCAAAATACTCACAGTATTTTGTACTTCCAATACAAAACTTGCAGTTTGTATTGGAACAACAAGCATTTTTTCCACAGTTAAACAATATTTAAAGGGATATTTGTTTTGCCCTGCAGACATACAAAGAGGGAGGAAATCTACCTCATCAAAGTGAGGTGACGTGTCTGGATTCCCTGCATTCTCTGTCACTGGTGGAAGTAGAGTGAGGCACCTTTGGAAGGTGATTTAGTCCATGGAAAATCTTGAGTCTGCAGAGTGGCACAAGATAGCAAAATCTGGTCCACCCTGTCTTGTGATACTGAGTTGGATATTTTCACAATAACTCACTATATTCCTATATTGCAAGAGTTTAACCGTAAGTGCCTGCCTTCAGTCAGGGCACCAGATGTTTATGGTTTGCATTACCAGAGGATTAATTATAACAAATACCATCATTTCAAGTTAAGTGAACAGATGATTAATTTATGACAAGCTTCTTTAGTGGTTTAGATTTTTCCATTCAGATCTGGAATGATTAAACCCAGCTGGCTTTGTTCTGTGTAGGGTCACACCAAGATCAATGCCTTCAACTGGGCTAAGGTTCGAAAGCTGAGCTTCAAGAGGAAACGTTTTCTTATCAAACTACGGCCCGATGTGAATGTAAGTCCTTGTCAGGAATTGATGTAGTTGACAAAAGGTTCTTTGGTAAATTTCTACTCACAGATCGTACGCGATTTTTATCACCTCATGAATATTTTAATTGCTTATGTTCACTGTTGGTACTGTGCACATCAACCTGGCATCTCTGGTGAGCAGTCCTAGCAAAGGACATGTAAACTGAATCAATCGTAATAGAATGTCCCAGAGTCATCTTCTGGTTGTGACTTTGGTACTGTGTCAATTCTTAAGGTATAGCATGTAATCAACTTCTTCTCATTAACATTCAAACCACTGCTTTATCTCTGTCATATTTGTCAATGAAAGGAAGTTTGAGCAATAGCTTTGATACTGACAGGCAGACCAGTGATGTCTCAAAGCTGGAAGGACAGGGCCTGTTAAGCCTGAAAGCCAATAAGTTGGGAAGAAGCCATTTTTTTTTTTTTTAGCATAGCACCTGATTTGTCAATGCATTTCTCTAATCTGTGTTGCTTACCAGCTTACATTGCAAATGCTATCCCAATTTTCAGAGTTCATTCCAGGACACCCTGGAATTCCTTATGGCCAGTCGAGATTTTTGCAAGTCTTTCTGGAAGATCTGTGTGGAGCATCATGCCTTTTTCAGGCTTTTTGAGGAACCTAAACCAAAGCCTAAACCTGTTCTTTTTTCTAGAGGTTCTTCATTTAGGTTCAGGTAAGACGTGCATTCTTTCCACCTTTGTTGCCTCTCCATTTCAAAATCACATCCATAATGGTCTAGGATTAAACCTGTTATTTTCAGCTCACCTTTTTTACATTGTACTTCGCTCCTTTGTATTTTCTGTTGCATCTTCTCAGCCAAAACAGTGCAAAGAACACTGTAGGGGAAAATCCTGCATTAATTTTGTAGCAGCTGCTGCAAAGTAGCTTTCTGGAGGTAAGGTATAAAGTATATAGGATCCAGATGGTTTTGCATTAGAAAATTCACCTGTGTCTTAAGCAACACTAGCTAGCAACTTTTTGGGGCTCTTTGAATCCTCTGCTCCTAGGATGGGGTCTTTCCTATGTATCAGAGTAGAGATTTGTATTAGTGTTGTATGTCCCTGTGGTAAAACCCATGTCTATGTAGTTAAAAGCAACAAATTGTCTTTATGCTGAGACCTTTATGCTTCCAAAGGATTTATGGGAGATGACTGCCTCTGCTAAGACCAAGTCTGCCTGCGATATTGTTAGAACTGTAGGAAAGCTTTTAATAGCTGGGTTATTGTGCTGGGCATTTTTTTTCCTTACACTGGCAGAAGCATCACTGTAGATATTGCATTGTGTATGCCAGGGGGAAATCCTTTTATTCATACAGTTTATTTTGTTTGTGAAGCTGACACAAGCTGAACAGCCAGAAACGCTCTTTGCTGAGATGAATGCTGCTCTCTAGATGCGTTGCACAAGAACATAGTATATATGCTATATATGCATAGTATATATAGCCATTCTACCTCTCTTCCCACTTAGTTTGCTGCCTGCAAAGTAAATTAATTAAGATGGAAGGACCTATGTTGGGTAAACAAGCTATAACTTGTTACGTTTCTGCCCAAGTAGATAGAAAACTGTAGGAGCATTCAACTTGCCTCAGGCTTTGGAAAGCGGGTTTTGGCTACATCCTCCACTCACTGTGATCTGTGTTACTACATTCAGGAACTTTTTCCAGGCCCTGAAAGCCTCTAATGAATTGGAAGAATTTGGCACTCAATTGAGCATTCTTGAGGTGTGGGTTTCCTGTGCTGCTCTGGGTTTGCTTTGGAGTTTATAGCTTTGCAGAATAGATGGCGCTGGGCTTTCTCACTACTTCGCACCCTGTAGCAGAAGGGGAGAAAGGGATTTCCAGCCTAAACATCTGCAGAAAATGTTTTTTTTTTGTAGCAACTAAGTAATGAAGTGCATGTCAGGGGGGTTTCATCTTGGTTCCAGGTTTTACCGATACCAGATAAGGCTGGTATTTGAGTAAAAAGGATTCAAGAATATATTCATTAATGACAGGAAAGCCTAACCCTGCTTCACTTTCCATTGTAGTGACTTCCCAGTAATGTAGGCCCCTATAGGGCCCACACAACTGAATTTAAGGTGTTCTGAAATGAAATTAAAAAATAGCTTCATAACAAAAAAAAGGAGGCAAGTAACATGCAAAATGGTAAAAATCTGTGTGTATCTGACCAGATCCCCTTCCCTATGATCTTAACATGAGTTTCTGTTGGTAGTGACAAATACTTTTCTGGTTGCTGTGGCTTTATATGCAAGCCAAAAAACATGTTTATGATGACCAGGTGGTATATTGTATTAAATAGTGTAACTCTGGTTTTCTTGCAGTGGTCGGACTCAGAAGCAAGTTCTTGACTATGTTAAGGAAGGAGGGCACAAAAAAGTGCAGTTTGAAAGGTGAGAGGAAATAAATTAATTATCCCAATATGTTATAGTCTAAGAAAAGTCATGATTTTTAGTTAGTTATATTCTGAGATCTTGGTACCAGTCCAAGGGAAAAATTCCTTCTCTGCTGGTTTGACAGTTTATCATGTGTGTAATATCCCCGCGGTCCTGAATGTTTTGGCAGAAGTTTTGTGACTTAGAGTTCACTTAAAATCAATAGTCTTCAATCTGTTTTTCAGCAGTGAGCGTCCTAGTATCACAGGTAACTTTCTCCCAATTTGATTTGCGCCCTCTTTGCTGGGATGTGGTTAATGTATGTGAACAGACATATTCAGCTCAAAATAAAACTGAAAGTACGAAAAGGTACAGCCAAGCTCAAAGGAGAGGTCTCCAGGGAAACTGAAACTCTTCCAGCTTGCTAGAGCCGGTTCTGTCTGAACTCATCATGCTCACGTTGAGCTGAAAGTAATGGCCAAAGTGCCACAAAGACCATGGCAACAGTTCATTGCTTATGATTCATGCTTACCTGACAGACCATTTTTGCTTCAGTGCCTCTCCCTTCTCTTACAGCGGTATGTTTGCAACACATAGCACATTTAAATTTTACAGAAGGGAGGAATGTTAATCTGTTTTGGAGCAAACTTTTATGAAAGCTGTTATTCAAAGGTTTTGTTTTAAAAGAGGCATGTCTCTTAATTCCTGTTTGTAGAAAAAAAACCTGAAATAGCTCTTTATGTGATTTTCCTTTTATCTCCAGGAAACACAGCAAGATTCATTCCATCAGGAGTATGACTGCACAGCCTTCAGAACAGCATACAGAGGTGCCAAAACAAGTCAGTGATGTTGATGAAACCCTGGAAATGAAATCCTTTCAAACATTTCTTGTTAGATTACCCTCCACTGATTGCTGTTTTGAAACCCTAGGAGCATAGTTTTCTGCTCGCTTAACCATTTAACTGGGAGCTAAGGAGCCCTGGGTGTCATAAGCTTTAGGTTCTGCAGAGTGAAACAGCATTGCTTACAGACAACCAGATAAATTTAAATAGTGAGCCTGTCTGAGCTGTATTAATGACCATCTGAAAAACTGCAACCCTCAGTGCTGCTGCCAGTGTCCCAGGCTGTATCTGGCTATTGCATCTGGGAAAAGTGTAATTACTTTTCTTCACTGGGAGGTTCTTGGTTGCCCATTTCAAGGTGTTAGGTTAGTGTTAACCAGGAATTAACCAGGGAGGAGAACAGTTAATTCCTCAGAAAAATTGCAGCTCTGGCCTTCTAAGCCATTATCTCTGGTAGATACCAAATGTATTTATCTTATGATAGCTGCTATGTGTTGGGAGTTCACAAGTCCAAAAGCTCAACAGAGGTGAGTCTGCAGCAGCTGCAAGTTCCCAGCTCCAGCTGGTAGTGAGGCTGAGCCTGTATTCACTATGGGCACCCACATGAATACCCACATACACTGCGTGTACACATAGCCCCACAGCCAGCCACACATGTAAACACAGAAAACAGCACTACCACAAGCACAGACAGTGCCAGTGGCCTCACCCTCTTCCACTTTTCAGCTCTGGTCTCTCCAGTTGCTGGCATCCCAAACACACCAAACATATGGGCTGATGGCTCTCCTGGGAAGGACTTCAGAGGAGACAGGTCAAGAAGCTGCATTTTCCTGACTCGGTTGCTGTGGCTTCTCCACCTGCCAGTGTTTCTCTGGGCTCATCTGTGTCTGTGGAGGTGAACGTTTTATCAGATAACCTTATGTTAGGTAGAGCTTAAATGTCAGGAGCAAGCTACTAGGTTAGTGCACTTAAGAATGCTACCTGAACCTTCACCTTCCATGCATCACTTCCTTTTGGTATTCACAGGCTCTCTCCTCTCTGCAAATTCAGGAACTTGAGAGAATTTCATTGTAGATGGAGCCCATTTCAAATATCCTGTAGCATTTTAATGTTGCTAAGACAAGCTCAGGTAGATGGAACCTAGCTGCTGGGCAGATGTGTGCAGAAAAGCCAGTCTCAGAACTAGTGGCAGGTATGCTCCAGGGAGTGAATATGGGGTGGTCAAAAGCCCACACATGACTTTTTTAGTGTATCTAAGTAGGCTGTGCAGAATTTGTCTTACGTTTTTATCTTTTCCTCCAACTTTTCAGAGTAGTGTGAACAGGTTGATGTTCTTACTGTTAATGACTGCCTTAGAGGATGGAAACACCTCAAATACCCCTTTTTACATTATCACTGCATTCTGTCTGCCTTCTCTTTCCTTGTTTAACCTATGTATTTTTGCTGTTCTTCAAGATCAGAAACCTCTTTCTTAAATTCTAATTAATTTGAGGCTTGGGTTACCTCTTCTGTTTTCAAGACATTCCTATGTTACTGCAGATTCAGTGCAAAATTCTTGTGCGCAATTACATGTAGCCTTTTCCCTCTGGCTCCCGTCCCTCCCAAACCTCTCCCCTCCCACCCTCCTTCCCCTTTTGTCTTTTCCTTTGTCTCCCCCTTGCCTTCCTTTTATTATCTTTCCAGAGTGCTAGAGCCTATGGAGACAACAACGATGCTGCAGCATTGCAGAGCTGCCGGCAAGGAAAGGAGTTGAAAGCTTCAACAGAAGACACTGAACAGCACAAGAGCCCTTCCTTGAAGAAGAGTCCAAAGGAAGGCAGAAAGGTGGATGGAGCAGTGGTCTCAACAGTGGAGGAAGAAGAGGAGCCTGCTAAGGATAAGATGCAGCAGAACAGACCTCAATCACAGCAGCCAAGCACAGGTCCAGCTTCCAGGGCTGCTCATGGCAGCAGCACCTCCATTCCTTTCATTGACTGCAGTGATGTAGATAGCGAGTATGATCTCCTCAGAGGACAAATAACCCGGTCATATTCCCAAACAAATGACAATTATGAGGGTGATTTGACCAGTGGTGCCTATATTCACTACAGAGATGAAAATCGCAATAGAACTAGATATAGGGATTCCTCAGCTTCTCTAAAGTCTTCCCAGTATCTCTCTGAAGAGTACCTTGATGATAACACAGCTAATCTCTCCTTCTACACTGGGGGAAGCCCCAGGATGCCAAGGCATAGCTCTCTGGTTGACGAAATGTTTAGAGGCCCGGGGAGCCGTAGTCCGCTGGCCACTCCATTGCCTCCCAGCAGCAAAGAGTCAAGCCCTAACATGAGCCTGAGTAGAACTGGCTCTCAGGGTTATGTCTCAGAAAACGGGCACGACTTCAGGGTGAGGACGGGGGAGGGGGACAGCCATGCCACTAACTGCCATGGGTATTGCAGATATTCTCCAGGTTCTCAACGGCCTCGTGCACAGAAAGCCCCAGATCTCTGCAATAAGTCAGTTACAGATCCATTTATCCTAAGCCAGATATCCTCAACCCCTGGGCAGGAGTACAGATCAGAGAGATACTGCAAAGGAGGTGGGGTGGCTAAGGTGTCCTCTCCAGAAGGCAAAATGATGGCCAATGGTATGCCAGCGGGGGCACAGTCAAAGCAGAGCCCAGTCATACAGTCACTGCGTGCCAGTGGCATGATGGATCACATGGCTGCAATCCAGATGATGGAGGGCTCCACCAGCAGTGGGACGGAATCCAGTGATTCCGACTCAGAAGTCATTAACCCCTTCACTCACCCCCTGGTGTTTGGGAACCCTGTTGTGCTGAGCTCCTCTCCCATGCCTAGAAATAAGTACTCCTTTGGAAGCCTTCAGCTTGATGAGGAGGTAGAGGAGGATGTGTCTGTTGGCCTCAGTGATGAAGATGGTGTGCAGGTCTTCAGCTGCTAGGGACCAGGGTGTATGAGACCAGGGGATACTGTGATTGCTCACTGGAGTGGTTGCATCTCCTGGGGCTCATGATGACTGGCTGGTAATAATTTCAGTGCATGGGCTATTTCAGACATTATCATTGTACAGACCAGCCAGAGGGAAAGGATGCTAGAACACAATAATAAGTCTCAGTGGTGCTTAACAGTTTGCATCTCCTCTGAAAGGCAGGAGGAGAGGAAAATGATTACTGATTTAGGTACCTCTGTAAGACTTTATACACTCACCTCTTCTTTGTATGAAGTCATGTTTTAGGTGTATGTTGTAGCTTCTTTGAGATTTGACTAGTTATTTTGACAAAGCAAACAATCAAATCAAGTAGGTACATTGTGCTCTTTTTTATGTCTATTACGATCCTTCTTCTCTCCCATATAAGGAGAGCAACTTTTGAGTGCCTCAACAGAGTTAGGAGAAAAAAAAAACTTGCGGCCAAATGTAGGCGGCTTAATATTCAAGACCAAGACTTGTTGAAATCTTCAATTATGCTGGAAAATTTCTTCATAGCAAGGGTGTGTCTGGTCTACTCACTTCATAACTCATTTTATAATCTGATGAACTGAGGGTGCAAAACAGGCATGTATGAAACGACAGTATTGTCAGGAAAAATGACAGTATTGTCTTTTTCTTCAGTGAGTTCAGCAGGGTGATTTGTTGATGGAGATTTTGAAACTCCAAACTCTTCCTTGGGCAAGAAAGAGAACAGGATGAAAGATACAATTCAAGTGAAAAAAACTTTGATCAAAACAGCTCTAATGAAGAGTGGTTTGAGTATTACTTGCAAGGCAATCCTTTCTATCCTTTATCAGTTTAATATAGAGATATATTGCAAGAAACTTTTTAATTGCTCAGTGAAATTATTATAGAGACATCAAAGTTCTGTGGTGGGTGGTTTGGAGATGGTGGCTGTTTAATTTTATTTTTTGCTTTGATCACAAAAAATCTTTATCTGTGCAGGATCCAATTACTCTGTCATAGGCTACTTTTTTAGTAGTGCCACCTCAGAAATTTTTCATCCACAAGAGAATGATAGGAGTAACTGTGTTCCAGGCTGATTGTCTTCTGTTCTATCCATAGATGGGATATGGGCAGAAGGGCAAAGAGACTAATTCTGTGTATACTTTCTTTTCACAGGCTAAAAGTATTCAGTATTAAAGTATCCTAATAAAATCTGATTTTAGTTTCTCCAAGTTAATTAAGAAAATCCAGATGAAAGGTCCTCTGTATGGAAAGTGTCCTACAGTTACTAGAGCTGGGAGACAAGATGTGCTCTTTATGATTGGCCTTTTTTTTAACTTTAATGTGTTTTTCTTGTGGAAGAATGGAAATAAATCCCAGAATTTTAAGTGATGGATGACAGTATTGACTGAACTGCAGGTCACTTCCAGTGATCTGCACGATGCACTACATGCATGTAGCAATGATGAATCCATTCACATAGGTACTGATGAAAAAGTGACAGGACTTTGTAAATCTAGACAATATAAAATTTTCAAGATTGTTTTTACAGAAATTATAAAATAAGTCTTTTTAATTTTTCTAATGCCTTGGTCTATGCACACTTTAACAGAGTTTAATCTGAGTGAAGGATATTTGAAAATATACCTACAGTAGTTAGGCATGTGTTGTTATATACTTTACTGTTTTGCAAGTAAAATATATCTTTGTGTAAATATAAGTATTAACTCTCTCATCTCCTTTAGTGTGTTGGTTTTCTTAGAGATTAGATACCTCATTCTTGAACAGGAATGATTTAAAGCATCTCTTTAGATACTGATATTTTGGGGATACGGAATACTCTCATTTATTCCTGTAGTTAAAAGCATGAGTCTGCAAATGGCGAGATTGATAATTAGGGAAAAGCTTGCTTGTTTATGATTCTAAAAGAGGATGGTTTATGTTTTGGATTTAGAATAGCTGTAAAATAATTGCCTTGAAGTTCACAATATATAAGATGAAATACAAGTAGTCGAAGCTCGCATCAGCAGATAGTGTGAGCATGGGGAAGTGGGTGCATGGCTCTCCTTTTGATTTATTTTTTATTGCCTGTGCAGCAAAAGTACCAGTAGGTATAAAGTAAAGTAATAGCAATTTGGACAGATGAATTAATTGCTTCATTAGCCAATAAAATTAGAGTTCAAGTAATGGATTTTCAACAAAAGAAGGATTTTCAGTCATTTCTGCTATTTAAGAAAAATGAAGAGATTTCACATTCTTTGGATTTAAGTGAATATAAAATTTTATAAGTAGTGGTTACTATTTTGCATCCTTTCAGATACTGTTTCCAGGCCTGATTCTTCTCTCATATGCCTACAAATATATTGAATTTATAACTTTTTAAGAACAGACCTCCGAGGTAACTGGATTTAACCTAGTTGCTAGTAAAGTATCTCAACAGCTTTTCTTTTCCCACTTCAATATTATCCTCAAAAATGCAATATGAGGATTTTTCTCTGTCTTCTGTCATCTGGCATTTTTTCAGCTTTGAATGTTTAAGTAGTTGTTGTTTTAATACATGGAATTCTTCAAAAGTATTCAAAGAAGCAAAGTTTATAAATTACATAGGAAATTATTTCATTTAGGATTAATTACTTCTGCAGCATTCTAATGCCATAGAAGCTCTGTTTAATAACAGTAGACAAGCTTTTAATTAAAAACAGTCTGTGGGCCAAATTCCTCCACCAGACATGTGGTTCATATCTGAGCCCTTGCCAAGAAGGATGAAGCGAGAAAGCAGTTTTAATCTGACATTTTCATACAGGATCAGGTCCCTTAGAATTCATCTGGGAATTTGTTTCTGTGGGGCAATCAGAAGGACCTTGCAGAAAAGAAGAGAAACCTTTAGGGCAAGACTGCAAATGAGATGAGATGGAGGAATTCTTGTCCTGGTTCATGGTAAGAGGAGCTTGTCAGTTCTAGTTAGTTGTTGCAAGCATTTATTCATCTGAATACACTGGACAACAGCAGTGATCTAAGCATACCTTTGTCTCAAGTATAGCAGGTAGTTACAGACAGGGTAACTACCATATTCTCCCACCAGTTCCAGTAGATTTTGGAATGTGGCTGATGGTATTTTTGATTCACCGTTCTAAAATTTTTATTGTCAATAATGAACTTTCAGTCCCATACTCATCAAGTGCCCAGATATCCTTAGGCAGTTGCTACAAACGAGGTAGCTGAATCCCAGCGAGATTGAGCAGCTATGTCTAGTCTGAATTGTGTAGTCCTGAATCATCCATCTCCTGTCTTTCCAGAGGATGTGGAGGAAGCCTCTTGTTGGGTTGAGGAATCAACTCTGTCCATATAGTTGGATAAATATGGAGATGAGTTGCAAAAGTGGTTAGGGGTTTGTCCATAATAACTTGCAGATCTGGGGAATCTCTGGATAAAAGGCCGTCTGATTCATTCTTTGCTATTCCAACTACTTGACCACATTTAGCCATCCTCTGCAATGGCAGTAGAAAGGTTGTGTCAGACAATTTTAAGTTTTCTCCCACTCAGCAGCAGCTCAAACTTGTGATGTCCTCTTGGGATCTTCTGGAATTTTTTTCATGGCAGCTTTTCCTAGAATCTCGTTCTCCTCAGTGTCCCAGGATATTAGATTTGTCAATAAATAGATGAAGAAAAGATGGAGAGTGGCAAGTTGTTGTAGGAGCCGAGACCTAGATGGGATATTGCAGGTGTGGAGCTTTGAATAATTGATATCTGAATGGCCTAGACTGCACTGTTTTCTGTTTAAGTCCATGTCCTCTGGCAAACATACTCCTTGTGCATGACCGAGAGGAGTGTTCTCTGAAGATGATTTACACCAAGTGCTGCCATTTCACCCATGGCTCACAGCCTGCCTAACAGGCACTATCCCACTAACCATTGTAGTGCATGCTAAATGCAAATTAGATCAAAGAAAAACTGGAAGAGAAATTCCTGTAGGTGAAAAACATCAACATGTAACTGAAAGTTTTTAGGTTTGCTGTATTTGCATTTACTTTATGTGAGCTATACAGAGCTGAGTTCTAGGCAGGTGAGTTATAGGCATAATGAAAGAGTTGCATGTCGATAGTTTGAAAAATCATATCAGTCTATTAGTTTTCTTCAAGATTAAAGAGCAAGCAAAAAGAGAAGGAACTTCCCCTTCAGAGCAGCATTGGTAATGCTGAACGTAATCAGTAGAACCCAATAAAGAGTGAAAAAACAATGGTTTGTGAATTAGTTCGCTCAATGGGGCTAGTATTACTAGACCAGACTGCTTCAGCACCTGTATTTTCTCCCCTGAATATTTGTAGGACAGGCTTTTGTTTACAGTGAGACTTTCATTAGTTGAAGCAGCTCTGTTCATTCTGAAGCAGGAGCATTCGTGCCAGAAGTTCCTGTTCTGACCTCTCTGTCTGTACATGCAAGTACTTGGTGGTGACCAGAGCAAGTCAGATGGAAAATGGGTGAGACAGACCTAAAAGCTGTTTACAGGCTCTCCTTTTCTTCACTAAGAAGCAGAGGTGTTTTAAATTCTGTCTTCTTCAGTCCCACAATAAACACACAAACAGAGAGTCTTTGTTATCACTAGAAATTTCTTCTGGGGAGCTCCAGGGTCAGGAAGACAAGGAAAAGAGAAGAATAGAGAACATCTTAGGCACACAAAAAGTATCTGGCCCTATTTATTTGCAGTTCCCTTTGGCATAGTGTGCTTTCCACTCTTTTTCTGAGAGTTTAAAGTCCCAGTAGTTTTATAGGGTACTCAGAGAGCAAGAATTGTATTGATCAGTTGAACTGATGAAGCAGACCCAATTTTGAATTTTGGTTAAACCAGTGATTCAGATCTCATCAGTATGATCTATATGCTATTAGCATGAACTGTGGCTGTTTCTGGAACAGTTTAAAAGAAAAAAAAAGATGCCTGACCTATAAATTCTGTCAAATTCCATGTTTGTTTAACTAATCTCATTTATCTTAATGAGCCGTTGGACTGCTGTCAGAGCTGACTTTAGAATGAGATTTTAATTGCGGCAATTTAACTTCTAATGATGAAAAACAAATTAACAATCAAGTTTTTCCTGACTTCCACACATGTTTGAGGAAGTTGGGTGTCACAGCCTTGGTGCCACAGAAAGAATGGACCACTGGAGAATCCCTGATATTCTGCAGCATGGTTGTCACCAGCTGGAAAGAGCAGTGAATGTGAAGGAAAGAGGTTCTCTTTTCAAGCATGTAATAAGGTGAAGTAAGCCTCCCTTTTAGTCTTCCAGTAATGCTTCTCCCTATATCTCTCTCTCTCTGAATAGTGTAGTTTCTTAAGGCAGCTTCTGTATACTTCTCATCTCTTTCCTCTTCATTTAGGGGATCAGTCCTCTTCCCCATAAAAAATAAGAGAAACCCTAAATATATGAGGGAAATTTAATCTTCTGGAACAATTTTTAATAAGTAGGCCTTTCTTTTGTTAGCTGCTGTCAGACACAAGTGGTAGGAGAAGAGTCCTTTTGGCAGAAATCTAGCTGCTTGTTGGTGTCTCCTACGTGATGGTGATGGTTGCGGGTCTTCTGATGGTAAGTGGCAGATGCACAGTGTTAACATCACGAGGACCCAAAGCTTAGACTGGTGTGTAACTTTTCTCAAATGTGAGTAGCAGCAGACTCTGGTTTCAGTCAAGCTACATTAGGAAAAATTTTTGCCCATACTGTCAGGTTCTGGAAAGGAAGGAAATTTAAATCCTAGGAAACTGACATTGGCAAAATCTTTCCTCTTCTGTTTCGGTAGTTTCTATAGTTACTGAAATACGCCTAGACAAAGGCACATATCTTAGCTACTTATTTGTAAGGGAGATAATTGTTGTGCAGCATGTGCATCCTGAGCAAAGGTATCTTCTGTGTTCTTCCCTATGGTTAGGCTGTGTGGTGCCATTGATGTTTTAAAATACAGAATTTTTACTTAAAGGCATCATATGAACAAAAATCCTAGTTTGGGTGACATGTAGCAGTTTTACAGAGTATTTTGTCTTTTGTTCTAATTCTGTGTTCTATAAGGAGCATATAGGATAAGCTTGGTTTATGTTGTTTGTAATTAAAAGCAGTGAGCACTTTTAAATGTTATGTGATCTGGAAAGCCTATGTGCCTGGCTGAGCTGCGTATTCACAGGCATGTTTCTCACAAGTATGTGTGTAAATAATGGTGGTGTTATTACAGTAAGGGGGGTAAAGACCTTAGGATCATAAATTTGCATGACACAATGGTAACTAGTTTGCTCAAGAACGGTTAGAGTTTTAAGATGTAATTTTTGTTGATGATTTTTTTTTTTTGTAAAGTTTTGGCCCCTGGGAACCATAAAAATCTACAGTTCACACTGATAAAAATCAAGTCTAAAGGCAGTAATGATACAGCTGTCACTGACTGAGCGTGGAAGGTTGAAGGAAAATGACTGCTTTCTGATTCAAGAGCTTTCAAGCTTGTTAAAATTAGATTAGATGCTTTCTTTAAAATGCTGCAAATCTTGTTTTGAGAAGAGAACAGGATTTTCCTTTGATGGTTTTCAGCAAGACCAGAGGTAGTTCTTTCTGTTTAGTTCAGAGAATGTTAGAGCTCATGCCTGTTGCTTTTCCATGAGGCACTTAAAATATTTGATTAGCTGAATCCTTGTATTTCCCTTTTCCTGCTAAAAAAATCACCTGGACCCACTAACGAAAGTTCATAAGCTTGGCAGTGTTTCACTTACCCAGCCCTTTCCTGATTTGTGTGCACATGCATAGATTTTTTTAAAATAAATCTCAATAGTAAAAATTAATTTTTAAAATTGGCAATGCTGGGGACTTCATTCTCATTTTTGTCATTTGTTTAATACCTTTTAAAGAGAAACATTTTTTGTTTCATTGTATGCACTGTTTTGTCAGCATGTACCTCTCTGGGAGAAAAAGCCTTTTCAATGTTCTGTCTATCCTCAAAGCATGGTGTATCCTCTGTTCCTTGCATTGTTTGGAGCACTGTCTCAATGTCCTTTTACTGCAGAAATGCCTATTTTGTATTGGGAGTACCTAATTCCCCCTATTACAGTGATCCTGCCTCACGGAGCACTCCTCGCCTCAGAATAAATGAAAGCCCTCACCAGGCTGTGACTCTCAGGTTGAGAAACCACACCATGTTGAGGAGCAAAAGAGAGGAGGGAAGCGAGGGGAGAAGGTCTCTTTTCCAGGGCGTTTGGGCTCCATTGAGCGCAGTCAGATTGCCCTTCATTTCCTAATGAAGGCTGCACCCAGCAATCGAGGCCGCCTGCCGTGGCTCGTGAGCAGGATCACTGCAGTCCTGGGGAGATGCCTTGTTGGAATGGACAGTATCTGTGGCATAAGCTTACATGGGGGCTGAAGGTTCCCAATCCTATTGTAGCACTGTGTCATGTTGGTTTAAAGACAAACAAAGGCAAACTAACCCTAACCCTGGGTACAACAGGAAAACCTTCTATAGGTTGCTCTATTTCTGTCTGGAGAGATCAAGGCTAGACAAAGGACTGATGCCCAGTGACCTTGTATTCTTCCCAGACTGTAATGCTCACTCTTTGTTCTTTAGCTGTGAGTATACCCTGATGTAGGCCAACAGCAGTTACTGTCTGATTTCACACTCACCGCTGTCTAATACTGCAGTACACCAATAAAGCATGGACCTTTACCAGCTGGAGAGGTTGCTGGCTACTAAACCAACACCAAGCTTGATGAGACTATAAGCATGTCAAGCCATTTAACTGTGTATGCATGGACTTAATTTTTTTATTATTATTATTTTTAGTTTCACCTGTACCTGAAGGCTTTTACTCATTCTAACTGGTATTTTGCTGTAAAACTGTCACTGGTTTAATTGTTCTGTCCAATTGCTGGCTGATGCTTTGTCCTAAATATGGGGAAATTGGTTCATGAGAAGGTGCACCATTTTCCCAAATTCTGCTCACTGCCATGGGCATGCATTTTGAAGCTGTGAAGTCAAAGTGAACCTTTCTCTCTCTGTCAAGTTCCTCTTCAAGCCAGGCAGAGTTAGTGGTTGTGTGTGACATTGGATTTCTTCAAGAGTTTGTTTTTAATTCCTGTTCCTCCTCAAAATCTTTGGTACTGCATTCAGGGATGTTTGTACATGAATTTATGGCTGTTGTGTAACTGCCTTTCAAACTAACAAACTGTATCCGCTGCTCCAGCTTGATTCATGTAATGGGGAAGAGAAGTGCAGCTTGATGAACTGCTCCCCTCAAGCTTTTGTGGAAGTCAGTGGGATTTATTTCTTGATTGAGGGAGAACAGAGCAGAATCTCCATCCCATAACTCTTCAGCAACACAACTGTGCCTGGTTCACAGCTGGAGAGAGAAGGGATGGACACCATTATTAAACTCTTCGGCAATCTAAGGTACTTTGGTGATTGGTGAAGTGCATATGAAAACTCCTGCTGCTTCATCTGGTGCTATCTCTCCCCCATGCCATTTTGTACTATGCATCTTCTCTGACCAAAATGTTTAGATACATGTTAGAGCTATGCAACCACTGTGAAAATGCAAAATTAAGCTAGACCGTGTGGCCACAGCAGTGGCAGCTCTGTCAGACACTTTCTTATTAAAGAACCTTCATAGATGATATGCTCAGTAATGCCAAGGAGAAAGGGGAAACAACTTGGGTTTCATCTGCCAGACTGGAGTTTAGAAAACGTTGATCTGCCATTAAAGCTGAGTAACTGGGATATGGATGTCACAAGCCTCCTCTGACTGCAGAGTAGGCTGTGGAGCAGGAGTAAGAGAGAATAAGCCCTGCAACATTCCAGGTATTGATAAAGGTGCTTTTCTGGCTCTTAACGTGTTTTTAATTTATAATAATAATAATAATAACAACAACCTTGAGAACAATAAAACTATTAAGAGTTGATGTGATGAGATCTTAAGCGGTACATGAAGTTTTCCAGCAGAATTTCAGTCACCTTTAATAATGGTTGATGTTTTCTCTCAGTTTCCATAATTGAGTCATTTTCACTTCTTGGTACTCAGCAGAGAAGGAACATTCCCATGAGCATCTTAACACTGCTGTACTCTTCCTCTCTGTTAAAAAAACAGTGTGTATTGATGGGAACTGTTTCTTTTGAAGCAGATGCAGAATACTAAATGGTCTGAGTTTGTTATTCAGCAGTTTCAGGAGAAAAGGAATGGAGGAGGAGTATCTTCAGGATACACTGAGTCCTATTTGTCTTCCTCACAAAGAGGGGAGCTCCCCTGTGTTAGGTTAAAGTTTCCAACCAGGGATTTCGGGTCATCTTATGCTGCCTATGTAGTCAACAAAGAAAAAGGCAGCAGGCAGTTCAGGTCACCTATGATGTGAATTGACCTCTGAGAGAGACTTTCTTCATCAACTGGACAGTACTGATTTTAACTGTTTTTCCTTTGATATGAGCCATGTTTTAAAGCAGTATGACTCAGCCCAACACCCCATAGGCACCACCCTCAGTCCCTATGAGTTCACATCTGTGTGTGACAGGAGTCTAGAGTAACGCAGGTACAGTGAGTGGGATGGATCACGTCTGCTGGCTGAGGGCAGAGCCCAGCCTGTCCCTCTCTGGCAGGGCACCCACAACTTGCCAGCACTCCGTGCCTTCCCACCACCAAATTGCAGCAAGCAACTGATGTGTATTTTGACAAAGGTATAGCTATTAAGTATTTGATTCTAGCTGCTGGCTTCTTTTTGTGTAGCACGTGGAATGTGTATGTTGGTGGGGAGCAATTTGAGACGTGTAAAGCTAGGAAGTAACCCGTAATTTCATGTCCTGTGGCCACGTACAATACCATTGGCATTTCATAGATATTTTTTTTTCCCCTCAAGTTAGATTTCAATCAAGTTGTGCTTCTTCTGTCACCTTCCCTACTGTAGCACTTTTCTCCTGTGTCTGGGGAGGAAACTGGCTCAGTGGAACTAAGAACCACTCCAGGTATTTTGGCATTGATGGGCCAATCTGGCATACCATGGTAAAGTGTATTCTCATTATTTGCCACGGTCATCAACCAGTGTTGGTTTCTTTTCTTAAACCCATGCTTAGAAAATAATTGAAGCACATGCATATTAATTCCTACCCGCTCCTCCAAGGATATAATTTTAGTATATATTTAAACAATCCTTACATAAATATTCTTTTGTACTTTCTCTTGGTTTGTGTGTATACAGCTGACTCCATTAAATTTGAAAGATGGCCCAAATCTGAATCTAAATAAAAATCACTTGAAGTACGAGCAAAGACAGTTCCATGTTACCAGCTGCAAATCAT
The DNA here is from genome assembly GCA_013397975.1 of Machaerirhynchus nigripectus. Classification (NCBI taxonomy): domain Eukaryota; kingdom Metazoa; phylum Chordata; class Aves; order Passeriformes; family Dicruridae; genus Machaerirhynchus; species Machaerirhynchus nigripectus. The sequence goes on from VZRQ01002060.1 coordinate 729,137, forward strand.
TTAGGCCTCCTGTGTGCAGTAGCATTTGCTATCTGGCAAATGACATGCTAATAATTGCCTGTCAATCAGTGAATCCTTTAGGGTGAATTGTAAAGGATTTCAGTACCTTGTAAATAAGATTGGTCTTCTCCTTTCTGCTTCTGTTTATATTCTGCAGTATGTAGCTGATGAGTAGAGCCTGTATGAATAGAATCTTCTGTGGCAGGAGATCAGATGAAACGCTTTGTTAATTCAGGTTGTTTATTCTTCACCTCCATGAAAAAGGGGAAGTCACTTTGCAGCACTGCCATGAGCCATCAGCATGACACATGTCCTGATTGATTGGTGAAGGGGGAGGGAAGAACCTCCATTTTAATTTCTTCATGGCTTACTGACTGTCTCACACCAAAACAAACTTGTTTCCCACATTTCCCAGAGCAACATCCAATGTGTTGATATTTATGGCTGTGTTGGTTGTATTAGGCCCCAGAATGTACTAATGTAAGAACATTTTGAGGCCCTTTCGTAATGTAGCCACTTTCTTATGACTAGTTTTAATTTCCACTTGTTCAGTGTATTGGCAGGTGGGATCTGAGCTCTTGCTTGTAGGTGGTGGTGGTTGGATTTGGTCACTGCTCACGCCCACATTGGTACCAAAAGGGAGGATGCAGCATTTCAGCTTGCTGCAAAAGAACTTTGAGAATGTCAGTGATGCGTTGATGTGCAAAGTCTTTGATCGATGGGGTGTATACGCAGTGCTGTGAGCCAGCAGGCACATTTTCTGTGATTCTTTCCATAATACTTTTCCCAAGTTATGTCTTCCAACTGTAAAGACAGGGTGTCTTTCTAATTCGTTGTCCTTTTGATATTTTGTAGTTTGAAATATTTGAGTTGTACTGATAAAAGTTCCAGTACATCAGAACTTAGATCTAGGATTATAAATTGGTAGGTAGATATGTCAATATATCTATATCTATCTATCTCAGATAGGTGCTATTTAACTTCTAGACTACAATGCTGTGACCTTCTCACAGAGGTGCAAATCATTTATTCGCTGTCATATGACAGGCATAGTGCCAGAATTTCTTTGTTTCCACATTTGAGGTGATATCACTTTTCTTATGTCTTTTGTAATGTAGTTAAGTACTTTTAACCTTACAACCTTGCTATTAATCTGTTTCACTATTTCTCAATGATGAATTCCATTTCTTTGGAAAATACTGTATACAGTTGTGTGCTAGTGTCAATAAAATTGACATTTGTGTAACAAGCTGTGGCATTTTCTCAAATTTCACTGCACATTGATTTAGTGTGAAACTGTTGGTAAATCCTTTCTTGCTAGCTGTAATAATACAGACCTTTATTTCAGACAAATACTGCTTTGACTTTGATTTATAATAGGCCACATAACTGTCATGATTACATAAACTGATAACTGTGCTGTTTTTTCCTTCTCTTTTCAAAGGAATGATTTATAAACGTGAACTGGTTTGGAACTGGAAAACATTTATGTTCTAGCAATAAATCTTGAGTTCTTCCAGAAAATAAATAGGTTTTACTACTGGCCTAATTATATTTATTTTACATTATATTTGCTGGAGTATCTCAGCTGTGTTTTTTAGCAACAGGAACATTTACCTATCATAATTTAGGGAGGACATAATCACATGATAGTAAATTGTATTTGACCCTAATTATATACAGCAATGTATGTGTTTTACATTTAATCTTAGCCTGTTAGCTGTGGTAGTCAAGAGCTTGTCACTTTTTTTTTTGGTTGGATTTTAATGTATGATGCCAAAATGGCACAGACTGTAAATGTTCTTCCACATGACAGATTCTTCTTCTAAAACAGGTTTAGATTTTCAGATGTATGGAGGAGGGGATAACTGGGAGAACACTCGGCATATTTGGCAAACTTTCTTTCTGTGCAGTCATTAATCTGGCTGCTTCCCAGAAGAAAAAAAGCTAATTTCAGTAATATTTAATGTAGTGTATATGAATCCATGGAAGTGTAATTAATTGTCTAATTCTTTAATATTTTTAATCCAAAATGCAATGGGACTTTATATCTGTGAAAAACTGAAATTGTCATGCTTTGTGCATTAAAAGTATTGCTTTTCTTATGTAAATGTAATGCTAGCATTTCCACCCCAAACAATCAGAGGAGCATGGAAAGACTTACAAGGTATAATATACATACTCGTGTTGTGTGTAGAAATTGGGGAACTAGTAGTTTTCTCCCTTCATGTTAGATCTGACTGGTCTTAGCAGCAACACTGCTGTAGAAAGTCATCCTTTTTCTCTAGAGTCACCTAGATAAATTTGTACTAACTTGTGTCCTGTAGTTCCCTATGAAGTACTGATTTGAGTGTTTGAAGTTCTACCTTGCTGGAAAGAATGGCACTCCAGGGATGATTCCCGTATTGTTGTATTTATTCTCTTCTATAGAGTGGATTACAATGGTGAATTTTTTTATATTAAGTTGATTTTTAGAATCATAGAATGGACTGGGTTGGAAGGGACCTTAAAGACCACCTAGCTCCAACCCCCCTGCCATGGGCGGGAACACCTTTCACTAGACCAGGTTTCTCAGAGCTCCATCCAGCCTGGCCTTGAAGACTTCCAGGGATGGGACATGCACAGCTTCCCTGAGCAAGCTGTTCTAGTGCCTCACCATTCTCACTGTAAAGAATTGCAGCTCAGTCATCTGTGCCTTGATCCCTTCCCTACAGAGATAGTAATTTCAGCCAGTTTTATCAGCTAAAAGACACTTAACCAGTCCCGTGGTGAATGCAAGTGGATGCAGTTCCTCTGGCTTCAAGGCCACTTGGGCTAGTTTGAGGACCCTGATGGCTATGTCTTGTAGCATAATTTCACATGCTGCCATTTAAGAGTATAACTCCTTGTGGTACTTTCTTGAGAAAGCTTGTCCTAACTGATTTCTCTTTTATCATTTTTCTTAGCAGGTTCTCTGACTGGCAGCCCTCACCTTTCAGAGCTTTCCATCAATTCCCAAGGAGGACCATCAGTGGCAAATATGACTTTATCTCCAAACTTAAGCCCTGATGCCAAGCAGTCATCTCCCTTGGTCAGCCCTTTGCTGAATGACCCGTCATGCATCAGGGCTGATGATGAGGAAGAGGTCAAAAGAAAGGTAAGGCGAATGAAGCTGGCCTTGTCTCTCTTCTCTCTGATGTGTTGTGATAAACCTGGGCCATTCCTGTTGGTTGCAGCCTCAGGAGCTTGTCTGGACAGGGTCTCCTGTAAATCTAACTTGCTTTTAAGGAGTGGACTTCGGTAGTTTGTTGTAAAAAAACAGTCAGCTCCGTTGCTGGAGAGAAATTTTCCAGGTGACAGAAAGAAAAGGAACAGTGTTGGGCCTGTTGTGGGAGTGTCCAACCCAGGCTCTCTGGTCTGTCTCTTCTGGGAGCACCACTGAGAGCACCACTGGGAGCGTCTGGTTGTGGGAGTAGAAAATGCTCTCTTTGAGCCGCAGCCTGCAGCGTTCAGCTGGGAGTGTTTGGCTTTGGCTCAGACCCATCATTGCAGCAAAACCATAAGGGAGCATCGCATCCAAAACTGCTTTCTGAAGATAAGGCGTTGGAGCCAGGGTGTTCTGGGTGCCTGCTGGTTCATCCCTCCCCTGCTTCTGTGTGAGAGGGGCTTGCTGTTGTCCTTCTGTGGCCTGTTTTTTCTCCTCAGCTTGGAGCATCTCAGGAGGAAGAAAGCAACTCCGATGGCTTTGCTGGAAAGTGGGAGTTTGTGTAAGGAAGATCTCTATTCACACTGTGCGTAGTTAGGAAGATGTGTGAAAGAAATTTGAGAAGAAGAAAAGCCGAGAATCAGCTAACAGAGTCAGGACTCTCTGTGCCAGTCCAAGTTAGAGCAGCCAGTGACTGCTGTGTGTACCAGCTGATGGTGGTTCCTATGGGGGGTGCATTCTGACTAGGAAATGCCCACACAGACTCCCTTCGCAGGGCATTCACAGTGTTTCCGCTGCATCGTTTGTCTTTGGGGAGGAAACAAAGGAAAAAGATCTATGGATATTTTTTTCCTTAATTTTTGCTTCCTGAGCAACACAGAGGAAGATCAGCTGGGTTCCTTTGGCTCCTCAGAATAAGGAAATTTTAAATCTGTAGCTTAGTCTAAAATCCTTCCCCTCTCCCACTGTTAGGTTGTCCAGACTGGGAAAATCTTACAGGTTTGAATTTTTTGGAAAGTATTTTTCCTGTGGATTATCATCCTGATTATAAAACTTAAAATAATCAGACGCAAATTCTTGTCATTTTGTCAAATTTGACATTTGATTCAAATGGTCATCTAGCCTGCAAAGGGTTTCTTCATGAAGCTCAGAATATGTTCTGCTCCAGGAATACACTGAAAGGAACATCAGCATCCCAAAGCTGTAGAAGTCATGTTGGCAGAAAAAGAAGTCTCTCAAAAACCCATAGAAAGTGCTTGTTCTCCTGTGTTTGCAAGGAAGGGTTGTTTTTAGGACTCCAGGGCTTAGGAACATTCAAGCATGAGTCACGGTATAACCATAAGCAAGGGTCACTGGTTTGTACCTCTCTTCGTGATTTGTTATCTACAGTTTTTTTCTCCACAAAAGCAGAGGAAAACCTAATGTGCTTGCAATTCACAGAGGTTCCCAACTGAGAAAGCTTACTTCATTGCTAAAGAGGTGGCGACCACGGAGCGAACCTACCTGAAGGACCTTGAGGTCATCACATCGGTATGTTTACTTGGGCGTTACTCACGAAACACGTGAAGCTCTAGTCAGTGGTGGTATTTCATCTGCTCCATTTAACATCCTAGCTGTTCCGTGCTACTTTTATATTCTGCACTGGAGGTGCTCCTCCGGGGAGGAAATAACACAAAAATCAGAGAGGAGAGGTTTGCTCTGTGGTTAGTAACATGTACTAAGAAACTGTATCAGGCTGAGGAACTTGGGACACACTTCAGTTACATTTTCTTGCTCTCATGCTTTGTGGTTATAATTACTAAAAATGCCTGTGGGTTTTCAATGACTTCTCTTAAAACTGAGCAGCTCCTTAGGGGCACATATAAATGTTTTCTACTGTATTAAATGCCCTCCATTTAACATGAAATATTGTGGAGTACCTGTTTGAATGATTCTGATTTTTCAGTAAGTGAAACTGTGTGTTAAACGAGTCATTCATCTGTAGCATCTGATCAGAGTGTGGTTGTTAAAATCACCAAGGCAAATAGCTTCCATCCTTGCACACACAGCAACAGTCTTGTTTCACTTCCAAGAATAATGTGTGCAAGATCTGGTCCGAAATAACCAGTTTCTGTGAAATGGCCCTGGATCCAAACTCCTTCGTGGCATTTTGGCCATCTCCAGACCTCTCAGCTCTTAAATCACCCAGTAAGGTGCATTGCCGGCTCCTGTGTGAAGTGTTGGGGAAAGGAGGACATGCTTCAGGGGAGAGCTTTGGGACCAGCTGGGAACCAGGGACACACTTTCTCCTCAGCTTCTTGCCTGTTCCAGAATCCCGCATGACAGATGCAGCCAGTCAGACCCCAGCTTAGACAGAGCCAATATAGCATGGTTTTTGCAGGCAGCAAGGTAGCTGTGGCCACACTGCTACTCACCCTTGCTTTCTGGGAAGCCAGCCTGCTGAGAGAAGAGGCCAGGTTCTGTGGGACAGTTCTGCAGTCATTGCTGCAGTCTCAACAGCAGATATGCTGTTTTCATCTAATATTTCACCCAGTGGCTGCAGAAACAAAAAGTTTTAGCTCTTCAGAGCTAAACCCCATTTCCCACCCCATCCTTTATTCTTGTGTTAGGCAAATTTGAATTTCCTGGATCACCAAGAGGGACAGGCCTAATGATTAGCATACAGTTGTATCAGCTGTACTCCACAAATGACTGGCCCAGGAGGCCAGTGAGAGTGAACAAGTAGCCAACATAGTTGGAAAAGGAACAAGTGCTGTGCATGAATTTTGAGACTTGGTAGATGTGCTTCAACTTAAGCTCTGCTCAGTGCTGAGATAAAGCAGGGGAGAGGGAGACTTGGGAGGGATCTCTCTTCATCCCAGGTCTGGCTCAGCTCCAGCTGATGCAGTGTCAAGCAAGACTGCTGTAACAGCCTTCTATGGTCTCAACAGCCTTCTAGGCACTGCTGGAAGTCAACCACAGATAGCTGGAACCCCTGAGGGCAGTGAGGAGGGAGCAGTGTTACCATGTTGAAGATAACAGGCATTGCTACCTTGGCAGGCTGCCTAGTCCTATGGTTTTATGTGGCCCACAGTCTATTAGGGCGAAATAAAGAGAATATGGAGCAAGACTGAGCAGGAGCCTGTTTCAGTCTTTACAGTGTCTGGCACTGCTGCTCCTGTTCTGTGATAGCAATGTACTTCCACTTGTTCACTTTGCAAAGTGATGTCCTCTGTGTGCACACAGCAGCATGGGTGTGGGTGCTTACCGAAACAGCTCCTGCCAAAGGCATTTCAGATAGAACTCGGCAAAAAGAAAATGCAGAGCATACTTTTTTTTGCTTTTACTGGATAGTTTGCAAGTGTTGCAAATTCTCTTGCACCTCCAGCATTTGCAAATTCAGTTTGTATTGACTAAGAAAAGAATTTTCGAGATTTGATCAGTGATGGCAAAGGGGCAGGGAGTTCCTTTTTCAACTATGCAGGGCCTGATCTCTGATAAGAGCACCAGTTCAGCACACAAGAGTGACAGGGATAGTCTGGGTTGTATTCCTAGTGCTAGCTAAATGAGATCCTTGCTGGCTTAGCTGTTAGGAGTATTTGGGTTAGGTACATAAAGACAGTAAATGATCATACCTTCTGCATTCCACCCACTGACAATTTTGCTTCTTTTTTCCTTTGTAGTGGTTTCAGAGTGCAGTGAGTAAAGAGGATTGCATGCCTGAAACACTGAAAAATCTAATTTTCTCCAACTTTGAACCTTTGCACAAATTTCACACTGGTTTTCTCAAGGAAATTGAGCAGAGACTTGCTCTGTGGTAAGACTGTTGATTGTTATTTATCTGTATTATTTCATGCAGTTTAGCATTTTTGCATTCCCTTTTTGCTAACTCCTTGTGATCTACTGTAGTGCCTAATTTGTGAAAGTCACAGATGTTGGTTATTAACAGGGTTTATTGAATCGTGCTTTGTTCATGTTTACTCGACAAACTCTGTTGTTCAGATATCTCAGTTACAGACATATGCAAATGAGATCATCATTCTGGATGAAGCTTTCTCTTGCCAAATGTCAGTGTTTCTACATGGCAGCTCTTTTGAAGAACATGCTGCAAGCAAGGCTTATCAGTAATAAAGAGGGAGAGGCGAAGGACCAGGTTCTGTTTCTGTCAAAATAGGTACAGGCTGGGAGGATTTCACAGACCAGCTTCTCATTCTGCAGCATTGCAGCTGTGACACTCTCAGGGTCTACCTTGCTCTCTACAAATTGACAGAGTGCTGGAAGAGGACACTGAGCTTGAAAATTATCTATTCTTAACATAATAGTGACAGTAAAACACGGCATTTTTATGAAATAGCTATGAAGTGAATAATTCTTCCCGGGCAAGACTCTTAATTCATTTGACCACTGAAATCTTAGCAGAGGCAGCTGCACAAGCAGAAGCCTTCTGCTTGCTCTGATTAGACCTGTCTGGACTAGATTGTCTTGGCTCTGTGTAGGCATTTTTTTTGTAACTTTGGTTCTGGGAGCTGAGCTTTTCTTTCTCAGTTAGAAAAGTGACAGTGAAAAGCACGTGAAAACAGAGCAGGGAGACCTAATGGGTGTTAATCAGTTTAATTAAGATGGGTGCCTCTTTAACTAATGAATCAAAACAAAAGCAAAGCACAATCTCAGAGTGTGTGAGTTTAGCTCTTGTGATGTGGTGAGATCACTGAATGAGGGACAGCACTTTGCAGACTGGTGCTGTCCAAACCCACCCTGCACAGCTGCAGATTTAGCAGGTGTTTTCTGGGAAGAGGGGAGTGTGGTACTGCCTCTTAGAGCTGACATCCTCACCCAGGACTTTGGTCAACTTATTACTCCTAATATAATTATTTTTAAATATATATAGTTTGTATTGTATTTATACATGTAACTGACATCATTACTCCTAAGGCATGTTCTGCACAGCCACCATGCCTGTATCTCTCTTTTTTTCACTGGGCTGTTCTGGTGTTAATTGCATTGCACTAAGGAGCATTTATTACAGGTACTCCAAGAAGGTTCTTTCAGATGTTACAAAATACTGATTTCTTCAACTTTGGTGTAAGATTAACAGTAGTTGGAGTTAATCCCCATCTAGTAGAGGTTAAGGTGGGCAGAAAAGGAAAATTTACACAGTTAGTAAAGACCAAGTTCTGCGCTGTATCAGACCAGTCTAATCTCACTGGGTGCTGACTCCTGGTGCACATGTTGAAATAGAGATACCCCCTATATCCTTCTGGTGGCATTAGAGGTGGATGCAAACCTCCTGTTCAGGTGTGATGTTTATCAAAAATTGGATGATGCTGCACTGCAAGCCTGCTGTGGAAAGGTGAGGTTGTAGTAAGTGGAGGGAAGGGCCAGTTATGTTAAAAGAAAGAAAAAGTATTTAGGCTTTTAGAGCTTCCATGGTTTTACTTTGTTTCTCCTTTTCAGTCATCTTCTTTTAGAGCTGAATAAACCTTTTGTTTTCCAGCTTCTCCTTGGGTCCTAAGGTTTCACAGGGTGGTAAACCTCAGTTTAAAGCTTCTAATATCATATTTAAACTGCACTTACCCTGTGATTTAAAGTGCTGATCTGCTGCAGAGTTACTCTGCAATCCAAATTTGTTCAAAAATATTCTGCTGAGGTAACTTTGTCCCAGCTGGGCACCTCGTTCTGACTTTGTCAGCTCAGCTATTGCATGTCCTTCCACAGTTAGTGTAAAGCCACTGGGAATTCTCTGTCAGCTGCTCTGAATCACTTAACAAAAAAACAGTCACATTCCTGCCTGTGGCCTGCATTCAGTTTGCAACCAACAGCCTGGATGCACCTCATGTAATACCCCTGTTGTAGACAGTGGTTGCTGGTAAAGTTCTGGAAGATTTGAATACGTGCCTTGGGAAGGGAGGCAGACTTGCTGACAGGTATTATTTTGGAGGTGTTGATGTTTCTATATCATGCCACAGATGCTGAGATAAGCCGCAAGCAATGAACTCTATCCTGCAGAGATTAGCGTATAATTAAACAGTGAGTGACAAAATTAAACAGCCCCTCAGCATCTACAAGAAGCTAGGGGCAACGTGGTAGGGAATTCCTTCAGCAGCATGGTCAAGGTCACTTAGCTCAAGTCCACACTGCCAGAATGATATGTCTGTCTTTGGCCCCAGGTGTTTTCAAGGCAGTGGGCTCTGGCTGTGTTCACTACCTCAGGGTGGGTTGCTCCCAGCTGCCCAGCAAATCATGGGCCTGGCTGAGCTGGTGGCACGGCTGCAGGCAGGTGTGGGCAGGATTCCAGCCAGCTCATTTAAATCTGACTCTTCCACGTCAGCTCTTAAATTTCGAGGCAGGTGGATGGGGGGAGGAAGGTGGGACACTTGTCCCAAGACATGAGCTTGCTCTGCGTTTGTCAGAGGGTGATGTGTCCTACAAAAAAAAGGGCCTTTGAATGAAAGGGTTGTGGACTTCATCAAGCTGCTGGAAACCCCCTAGCTACCAACACGTGGTGTGGGAGCTTGCCTGAGAGAGAGAGCCTCCTGCAACCAGTCATCTGTGTTCCCCTAGTGAGTAGGATGCTGGGTTTTATCAACTTAAAGTGCAGTTCAGCCTGCTCGCTCTACACCGACATAACTGCGGTTCTCTAAGGCTTGTTTCAAACCTTCATGCTGCATGTCACAGGATCTAACAGGAAGTCATTCCCTGCTCTTGGCCTTGGATCATATGGAAGCTAAAGCTGATGCAAAAGAGCTGTGAGGAGAGCAAGGCTCGGGGGCATTGTGCGTAACAGTTGTTAGATGTCGCCATGCTTTCAATTTTTTAAAATATCTATAGACTTTTAGTATTTGGCTGGGAGAAACTCAGGTTGTGTACATTATTAAAAGGATTTCTGGCTTGCTTGAAGGCTTCTGGAGCGTTTGAATCTGCAGTCAGGGGCAGGCTGTTTGCTACAGAACATCTTAAGGGCCAGTATGCTTTTGACCTGGCTATAGATTCTGGCAGGTCTGATCTGTTTCTTTACACAGTTCACCCATTTTTCTCTTTAGTACTGCATTTCCTAAGAGCAGCACATCTCAGTGTCCAGTGCCTAGTGGCAAAGTTTCTAATACGACATAGATTGATACTGACAACAATAGCCATCTGCAGAATGTAGGAATTCAGTGCATTTTTCTCAGCCAGAGTTTCTTTCTGGCAATGAAACTGAGAAGACTCCTGGTGGTTTTATTGCACAGCATCCTAAGATCAGTGATACTATGCTCTGGGCTGTGTTTCCAGCCCTGCCTGTGCTGTTGCAGGGCCAGTAAAGCAGCCCATGAATCTCCTCAGTTGCCCCAGCCGTGCTGAGCTCTGGAGACTGGCCATGTTCCTGGGAACAGGTGAAACACCCCACTGGAGGCCGTGTGGTTTGAGGAGAGGAAGGGTGACCTTTGGTGGATGCAGGCAGGCATGGTGCTTTGCCCTCTTACATGGGAAGGAAAGAGAAGAGGAGAAGAGCAGGAAGCTGCCTGAGGTGGGAGAGGGAGCAGCACATGTCAGGCTGTTCTGTAAGCAAGTGCCAGAAGAGCTGCATCCGGCACTTGGGCATCCAGATACTGGTCCTGGCTTGCAGGACTCATGCAGGTTGCTCCTCAGCAAGGCTTTGGGTGCAAGGCCAGGAGTTCACAAGCCTTTTTGCTGGGAGAAAATACGGGAGGCATATGTCAGTGACTTAAAGCTGGCTCCTGCTTCCCATGGCCAATGAGGTTTCATGGCAAGGAGGAAGAGGTGTGGGCAGTGCATGCAGTGTGACATATTTCATCAACTTCTGGCCAGTTCAGTCTGAGAAGTCAGTTAGGTTCTACTCCTTCTTTTACCTCAGCTGTTTAATAAGCTATTCATTTGGGCCACAAGCACCATTTTCCATCCAAAAAAATTGAGCTCATCTTTCCACACCCCTTTAAATGTATTAAAAGTTTCCACAATGGTTTCTTCAAATGCTGACAAAGTGGCAAAGGGAGAACCGTAGGTACCCCCCTTTGGTTGACCACTGAGCAGCATAGAGAGCAATGGTGGAGCAAGCCAGGATAGCTGTTTCTGCCCAAGGAAGCCCTCATCAGGTAGTACAAATCTGTGTTTTGGGCTTTATCCATGTGCTAGGAAGGAAAAGCGTTACGTACTTCCCAAAAGTGCAGGCAGACTCTTCTTATTCCAGGGAAGCTGGTAGTTTGACTCCCACATCTTTCTGAGGAAAGCTGCTGCTCAGTGTTAGCAGATGGGAATGTGCGGCTGGTAATTTGCAAAAAAAAGGGCTCTTAGATCTTAGCATATGAAAGGAGAAGGCACAATCAAGATTTATGGAAGAAAAATTGAAAACCTCTAATAAAAAAGCACTCAGGAAGGTGTAGGAAGATGAGCCAAATGTTGATTTATTAACCGTTTTTTGTTTGAGGAGAAATTCTTGTGCTCAGGAAGAACAGCCTGATAGACAGTTTATATAAACAAGGCAGCAGCCCTTATCTGCCTTCTCAAAAGCAGCGTGCTGACTGTTTGGCTGGTTCTGCCTGTCTGGTGAGGAGGCACGAGGAGGACGGTTTCAAAAGTGTCTTTGTCCTGTGAGCAGAAATGAGGTATGTGTTGTACAGACCTCTGAGTTATGCACTGCGGATTCCTGAGACCAAGACATTGAGAGGGGCTTGGTGCCAGCACGCTGGGCTCGATTTTGAGAGGATAGTTTCATTGCTGAGGTCACTTTTGGGTACCTCTGGGGATTGGAGCTGTGCTACACCCAAATTAACTGGAAATCGTGGGAGAGAAATAGCACATCCAGGATCTATTAGTCAGAGCTAGAGCCGTGTTGCATCCATCTCTGGGACTCTCCCAGCAGGATATGCCCAGGATCAGCTCTGAGGCTGTTCCACAGCACGATACAGAATGCTGTTGCATTTACAGTGTATTTTCATGCAGTGCTGTTACTTGCTCGGATCCCTTACCGTTGGAAAGCACTACTGCTGCATGTTTGCTGTAGGTTGGGTCTCTCCCACAACAGGGACAGCCATCCCAAAGTCTTTAAATGTGTACACACTCTCCAAAGCATGGTATGGCTCTGGGAAGCTCAGATGGCTTCAGCAGTGCGTTTCTTAGGCTCTGAGCAGCGTGTCATGCACCACTTGCTGCTGAAAGTCCGGCTGCAGTGCCGGCTGGGATGGGCAGGGCAGTAAGAAGCACTGTGTAACAGCAGGGTGTGAGCAAGGAAGGGGGTGTTTGCTTTTATTGACTCTTCTTTTCCACTTACAAAACATTCCTCTTATTTAAAAGGCAGAGGTAATGGGGAGTGTTTAAGGTATTTTTTTAATATTAGAACTTTAGTTAATGATAAAGTCATGAAAAACTTCAAAGTGTCTAGGTGTTCAAAGAACCAGCTACCCTATTCAGGAGGGAGTTCCTGAGCTTGTAACACAAGGTCACACATTGTAAATATAATTTGTTACAATTGATTTATTATTATTTTGGCTGCAATTCAAGGACTGCAATCAAAGACTTTTGTGTTTACCTCCCAAAAAAAAATCTTTATTGAGATGTCTTTCTCTTCTTTTTTGCCTTTCCACCATCCCCATCGAATTTCTGTTCCTTCTGATTGAGGATATGGGCTGACTTTAGATTTCTTTCCATTATTTTTTCAATTATATATACTAAGAACTTTATGTAATTTGAAAATCTGACAGGGCTGCTTGTGTAATCCCTGTAAGTCAAGCTGATGGCTGTTTGGAGTAATATATATACAAGGTAGTGTCTGAATTTCTTACCAGGTATAAGTCAGTTTCTTCTCTTCTTGCTATTGTACACTTGCATGGCTGTAAAAAGGAAGGGACTACTTGGATAAAGATGGGAAATTACCTTTTTACATAATAATATCCTCATTTTTCACCATGCTTTTCAGTGGCTTTAGACCTCCCCCCTCAGTGTCAGTGGAGTAAGGGCACATTATGTGTGGGGAATCAGCTCCTACATCTTCTATGGAGATGGGCATCATAAATCAGCTCCTGATGAAAAGCTGTGAGACCCTAGGCCCTGAGCTTTGTCCCTTGTCACTGGCAGATAGATACCATGTTCAAACAGTGACCCGTGAAAACAAGGAGTAAGAAGAACAATTTAGCCATTGAAGCACAACAAATGAGCAGCTTCTTCCCTCTCAGCAAGCTGAGTGTTGTTATTCAAAACATACACCACAGGGAGAGCTGTCTTTTCTGCTCCTGTGCTTTGGGCTGTTGCAGCAGTAAGACATCATCGGATATGTTGTGTGTTTGGGTTTTATTTTTATATTCTGTGTATTTGGATGCTCTTTTCTTGGTGTTTCTTCTTGTTTTCTTGGGATTTGCATGTTGAGGAGCTGGGGAAGATGGCAGTGTAGCACAGGGTTTGCTCTGGGGTCCCAGCGTGGAGCTGGGCTAGAGTGGAGGTTGGGGTTTAGGAGGCAGATGGGAAGCTGTCATGTTCCCTCATGCCCAGCTTCAGCTTTCCCTGCCTCACTGCTCCACATCAAAGCCTACATGCCTGTGCACCATCCCCGGTGGGAAAATCCTCTCTGTTGCAAGGGAAATTTATTTGCCAGGAAATAAATAACTAAAGAAAGAAGAGTGGCTGGAACAAGGAGCAGTACACAGCCATCACATTTCTGTGTTTTTTTCTAAGAAAACCCTGGGTTTATTTCTTCCAGCAGGATGCATCTGCATGCAGCACAGGTCACATCTGTCAGCCTGGGCTGAAGGCCCTGGTACCATTCAGCTCTTCACTGTTCAGCCAACAGCTGGAGAGAGGCTGTTGCTTTTTGGGAATCCCCTTCTCTCTGTCACTCTGCCAAGATGCAGAGCTTTGAAAGCCCTAAAAGTCTGTGGCCAAGGCCAGTGAAGGGGGACTATTCCTGATGCTTTGTGTGTGACTGATGTGGTGGGATGCTGTGCAAGCAGTCCGTGCTGGTGGTGCTGAAGAGGGTCCAGCTTTTAGGAACTAAGGACCTGGCTGTTCCATGAATAACGACACTAAATATTAGCTGTTGGAAGCACTCACTGTGACTTTGGTAGGCTTGGGTTCAGCCTCTGAGTAGCTAGATAGTAGATAAGACATTTGCAATGTGTATTCTAGCCAATCTGTATCACAGCCTTCAGATCAGAAAAGCAGTCTCTAGAAAAAGTGGTCTGTAATGATGCACTTAATATTTATCTTGGCAGTAAGTAGATAACTATATATTTCATACTCAGAAAGGTACAAAACTGCCGAGGCCCGTTAGGTTAAATCAAGTGTAGAGACATGGTAAAGGATCCAGGCAGTGCCAGAGGGTGAGAGAATAACACATGAAGCAAGAATTCTTATAGATACAATTGCTGAATACCATGCCATTGCTGGCAGCAGCACAGTTTCATCTGGCTTTGACATTTCTGAGCTTGTGTGGAGAGGCCCAGCGTGAACCATTGGGGAGGGGATGCTGCATGCTGGCTCCAGGGGTGGAGGGTGGCTTTCCCCTACTTCCTGCCAGTGTGGTGCTACTGCCTTGGACTTCAAATGGTTGTGGTTTTCAGTCAGGGGCACTTTGATATGCACCACTTGGAGCAGAGCTTTAGGGGCTGGAAGGTTTTATTTACAACCTGTCAGAGGAAATCGCAGTGGGGAGAGCTGCTGGATGGGTAGGACATGGGGGAAGGGAGAATTAAGGAACAGCATAGAGTGGAGATGATTTGACAGACAGAGGCTTCCTGGAGACAGAAATTGTACTTTTATCCTCAGGTAATACGAAAACTGTAGTCTTGTGATGTTCATACGTACCTCTGCTGTTCAGTTTCAGTTTAGACCATTTCTTGGGCATGATTTGACTATGGCAGTGCTTATATTACAAAATGCTTTTGCAAAACAGCGATGGTAAATCAAGTTACCACTGACACAACCCAACCTCCTACCCCAGTGTAACCTCTGGGTTCAGGAAAAATCATTAAGCAATCTTGTCGAGAACTGGTTTTCTTTGCCTAAATAGGCATGTGGGTGCCTGGGAGAGTTAACAAAATAAAAAATTATTAAAGACAGCCTATGAAACTGGGTGTTGTTCAAATGAATGTGGAATAATCTCTGGTTTATCAATGGAGTCTCTTTGTCTGTTGAAAGATATAATTGGAAAGGGGAGGGGGACAGTGCTTCTCCCCACACACTCCTAGTGATTTTCTTTTGAAAGCATAGCTTGGTTGTAACAGATCTGTAACAGTTAGGTTCTTATAGTTGTGATTTTTCAAGAAACATGTGTTTGGTTTGACTCAGAGGCTGCTATCCGTGCCTGTCTCACACATGGATTTAGATACAGGAATATCTTTTTTATCAGGAGCTGTGTTTCTCCCGAGTGCTGCACTCAGCAAAGTGCAGCTGGCTGGGTGCGAGGCAGCAGTTTGCATTTGTAATACCATAAGTGACATACTGAACGAAAATTCCTGCCAGTATGTAACACCTATGAGTCAAAGCCAGATGCCGGATGGATTTTTTTTCCCCCACTGTCCCTTGCATGAGCAAAAAGCATTTCAGAGGAAGAACAACCCCCGGGGTTCAATCATTGTATCTGAACGGAATTAACCTTCTGCCCTAAGATCCCATATTCTCATGGGATTTTGATATCTCCTTTTTCCCCAAACCATTTCCAGCCTTCTCTGGTGTGTTCAATAATGCTAGCAATTTTCTTTAGAAGTCTAATCCTTCTGTAAAGTGCCTGCCCTCTCTGTTGTTAGGAGTGAAAGGCAGGCTGGGTGAAGGGTGTACTGTACCTGGGAATTTCATGTCTGTCAGGAAGATTCCTCACATGCTTCTGAGCGAAAGAGCATGGGGGTCATGATTTTAAAACAAATGAGCTATTGAGTTTCAGTGCTTATAAGTGATTATGCAGTTTTATTGCATGACTGAAGTGTGTGGCATTTCTGTTGCTGACAGGGAAGGCCGCTCTAATGCTCACATTAAAGGAGATTACCAAAGAATCGGAGATGTTATGCTAAAGAACATTCAGAGTATGAAGGTAGGAATGATCCTATAACTATTAAGCTTTGACATGGATTAACATTAGCATGCTTTTCATTTTCATATGATGTTGCCTCTTGTGCTGGTTTCTGCCAATTGTAATCAAGGCTTATGCTATGGAAGTTTCCTTTGATGATGTGGAAAGCATTTGGATTTCCCTGGGTTATCAGAATTGCAAGCTGATTTTAAATTGTCCAGCCCCTTTCCTCCACTCTCCTAACACAGAAGCAGCAAACACAAAAGTTCAGGAATATTTCATTTCCAGTTCTTTTTTCCTTCAAATAAGGTGGCAAAGCATTGGAATTTGTGTGGCTGAAGAGACCATTCAAATGCTCAATGTGCCTTTTTCATGCAAATACTCATGTTAAGATATTGCAGGATTAGTGACCATAAACTGGATATTGATTTGACTTGGGAAAGTTATATTTGTGCACTATAGTGCCAAGTTAGGTGAAAGGTTTTTGAATCATGAGAATAATTGCCTCTGATCCCTTTAAAAGTAGAAGTAAAAATACATGTATGAACCATAAATCTAGGTGCAATGTTCAGCAGACTTTGCAGCTGTTCTTGGCCTGGCCAGAGCATTATTCTTGATGCTCTTTGTTACTGAGAAAACAGCGTGGAATGCAGGCACGGGAGCCTGTGAAAACCCTATGGACTTGTACAGTTCACATGTAAGCTCACCTTACTGTAATGTATCTACACATCCAGGTTGGTGTGGGCAAGACATGGCACTTCACCTTCAGCATGCGGATCTCAGAGTGATTCTGAAACTCTCCGATAAATCTGTCCTTGGGGATGGCCACTTGGGCATTCTGCAGTTGGTAAATGGAGCAGCCTTGAGTCCTTGGCCGGAGGAAAGGGCAGTTTAATCATTCCAGCTCTCCCGAGGTGTTCACTAGGACTCGGTTTATCTTTCAGAAGGACAGAGAGAGACACGGGGAAGTGAAGTGACGCACAAGCGATTATACGGCAGATCAGAAAGAGGGAACGCAGAAACCTCAATTTACCAGCCCCAACACAGACAGCCTTGTCACCAATAAGGCAGCCTTATTCTCTCTGCAGTGTACTTAGCCAGGAACTGCTTTTTCCCCTCAAGATGTAATTCAGATGCATTGGAAAAAATGTAGAGGGGACTTTTCTACCTCCATCCCTGCACTCAGGAAGTATGCATCTCTTCACAAACGGTTTTTAGAATACCAGAGAGCTTCTGACAGACTCTGTCTCAGCTCTTGGTATCTTGCAACGTTAAATTGTCTGTCCTTTGCTGTCTGCAGGTCCTTCTGGGGCACTAGTCCAAAGGCAGTGTACAGTCCTCGCTGTAACTTAGACCTGGCAGCGTGCTTTCACCTTTCCCATTTTCCCTTTCCCATTAGAGGGAAGATCTCTTTGCTTTGAGATCCACCACCACTGATCAACTGATATGTGGAGGAAAGAGGCAAAAACCAGTTAACTTAAAGAACTGCACAAGAAACCATAAAGTTAGATAAAACTGTACTTACTTACCATGAGACCTGTTAAAAGATCTGCAAACTGACACTACTTGTTTAACTAGCATAGGAAAGAAGTCAAGAGCAAGTTATTAATGGGCAGCCTCTGTAGCAGCCCAGAGGGTCTGCTGTGTCTTTTTCTAAGTTACAGACTTTTAAAATGAATATGCAGTGTGTGGAGGAAGCAGCCTGGCTCTAGGGAAGGTATGTTTCTGGTAAACATGTCACAAATCACAGGAGAGAGAGAGTTGACTGGAAATGTGTCAAAAAGCACAAACTTCAGATTAAGCCAGAATGTCTTCTCAAGTCCACTCAATTTATGCATTCCGTTTCTTTTTGCTGCTGCTTAATATTCTACCATACACTGGAAAACCTCAGCTGGCTGCTCAGAGCAGCTCTGTACATCTCGAAGAACCAGTTCACCTTTTGCAAAACACAATTAATTCCCTGTAGAAATGGTTTAAAAAATACCGCGGAATTGTGTTAAGGGGAGTTGTGAATATCCGTGATGCTGAGACCTGAATGGAGTAACGTATTCCATGCAACCTCGTTCATTGCTGGTGTGCAGCTCCCCTGCTGCCAGTGGGATTATTTAGAGACTGCACTAAGGAGAAGAGGATGTAGTCCAAGGATGAAGAGCTTGTAGCATACTCATTTCTCTTGGGCAACGCCTCTGTTTTTGTGTTTGAGATGCAACTTCTCATTAGTAAGAGGAGAGCAGAAGCTAGAAGTCCATTTCCCTGCATCTCAGTTCTCCAAAACCACCTAAGGGAACCGGGGCATCTAAATTCCTTCATCCTTTTAGAAAATCCCATTCACATTTTTTGGCTGTCTCCATTGCACCTACTTGCATGAGCTGTGGTCTTGTCATCTCCTTGCCTTTGGATTTCTCACTGATAAGAGACTTAGTTTTGTTGAGTCGTGTACTTTTGTTTTCCCGGGAATGCAGAGGGGGTGGGGGTGTCTACTTCAAAACAGTAATGCCTTTTCTCTTTGGCAAGTGAATATCAGAGCCGTTGTGTTGTACTGTGATTTTGTTTGCAAAATCCCCACTGCTGTGCTAGTTGGATGTGTTACTGGATTAGGTATGGGCTGAGTCATGTCTCTCAGTGATTGCTGAGAGAGAGCCTCCTCTTTTCTTTCATGCATAAAAGCAACTGACAATTCACCTGCGAAAGCACAATGAGATTTTAATGGAGCTGGAGAATGGGATCAAGAACTCTCGCAAGCTGGAGACCTTTTGCAGAGATTTTGAGCTACAGAAAGTCTGCTACTTGCCTCTCAATACCTTCCTCCTCAGACCTCTACACAGGCTTATGCACTACAAGCAGATAATGGAGAGGCTTTGCAAGCACTACCCTCCAAGCCACGTAGACTTCAGGGATTCAAGAGGTAAGTAAGAGAAAAGACGTCAGTTCCTGGAGCTGGGGAATGGTATCCAAATCCATTAGAGGTGTATGGCTGGAGAAAAAAAATCTTTCCTTTTTTTAAGCCTACATCAAAAGAGGATTGAGTCGCAAAATCCGGCACTCAGAACACCATAAACAGTAGGATTAAGGTTGCTCTTCTATACACATTATGCCACGGTCTGGGCAGGTACTTGGAAGAGAATTCTGCTGGGGGTTATTAAACACACAGAAATGACAGCAGGTTCAGGAAGTCTCTTGAACTGAAAACAGTTGGGGGGTTGGGAGAGAGCACAGGGAACATACCGTATGTGCTTGTGTTGTTCCTAGCTTTCCCTAGAGATCTTCTAATAACACAAAATACTAGCCCCAGTGAACCGTTGGTCTGACTCAGTAAGGCTGCTGTTATTATGTCTTGAAGTGTTATTTGTCTCTTTTTTTTTCAAGACATACAGTTTGCTCTGTTACGATTTCCGTGATTTGTTTCAGGAGCTCAAAGCAGCCAGCACTTGGTCGGTTGGTTGGTTTTGGGTTTGGGATTGGTTTTTTTTTCAAACATGAAGAAATTGCCCTTCTGTAGCCTGAACTCGCTGCCTGCCATTTCTTTCAGCTGGTTTGTTCTCCTTCCTCCTGGCCCCTGTCCCCCACACCGGCTGTAAGCTGTGTGTGGTTAAGGATAACTCCTTTATCTGTACAGCACTGGTGCAGATCTATGGAAGAGCTTGGGCAGGGAGCAGTGCCCAGCACGCCTGCTCACAGGCATAAGGTGTGAGCTGAGCTGCCTCAGGTTCTGTGGGATGGGACCCACAGCAGGCAGTGCCCAGAATGCAGAGCTAACCTGACCTGTGGCAGTAGGAAGTGCCAGAGAGACCTGTGACACTGGAGTGCTGTGTGACACAAGTGCTGGCCCAAATGCCGCTGCTGCCTGAATGATCTCAAACAAGGCAGCAAGTAGTGCCTGCATTTCTTTCAGCCAAGGCTAGAGGTTGAGGGTGATGTGTCCATTCTCCTCTCCCCAGAGAGTGTAGCAGTCTGATTCCTGCTCCACTTCTGTAAAGGATGTGAACATAGGTTTCACTGGTGAGAATAAGCGAACATGAGAAGGACAGGGTGACTTAGAGACCCCATCACTCTGGGATCAGTCTCTCACTAAGGTGTTTACAGATTCTTCTTAAAGGTCAGAGTCTAAAGAAAGCAAAAAAAAAAGCGAATTGATTCCCAGCAGAGAGCATGGGTCTCCCACTAGCAGGTGGGTGAACTCAGCAATGATGTAAGAAGGAAAATGGAACCACTGTTACTGTTCACGTGACTGTGGTTTTTTAACACAAATGGCTGTAACTGCTCTTCTGGCACTGAAGTCAGGCAGTGTCTTTGGCCCATTCCGAGACTGCCCACCCATCCAGGTGTATCAAGGCTGGTGCTCCCATACATGATGCCACAGGCAGTGTCTTTGGAGAGAATGAAGCAGAGCCGTGAGGTGGCTCAGTGACATTACAGCCCTTTAGTTGATGGGACTGAGGACAAACCCCAAGATGTTTGCCATCTGAAATACAGTAAGTGACACTGCCATTTCCTGCTGTTTTCAAATAGGAACCTGACCCAGTGTGCTGCAAGCAGGGGGAAAAATGCATTTTTTTCAAGAGTTGTAGGAGTTTAAGTCCTTTATGAAAACTCATTCATTGGTGCTCTGGATTGACCCTACTGTACTTACAAAGTTCCTGTGGCTAAAATAGAGCCAACTTTTGGTTTAGGAAATAGACTGTCTCTTCATCACAGCACTCCACCCCTTCCAGTGTGTAAGTCTATGTGCAGAGTTTGTGTGAGTTTTAGTCTGCCTGAGTAGCTTTATGCTGTAGAGGAGAAGAGTAGCACAGGATGGTTCATGAGCTGGGTACTGCCAACAAAAGCCGTATTTCTTTTTGAACATTCTTGTAAATTTTTAATAAGCACTTTATGGATTTTTCCATCTAGCTGCTTTGGCTGAGATTTCTGAAATGGTGGCTCAGCTCCATGGTAATATGATAAAGATGGAGAACTTCCAGAAGCTGCATGAACTGAAGAAAGACTTGATAGGCATCGACAATCTGGTGATCCCAGGAAGGGTAAGTAACAGAGTTGTGATCAAGATTTGATACCATTTCTAATGATTAGGTATGTGTTAAAAACCTGTTTATTAGGGGCAGGTGTGGAATTGCCTTTCCTCGTACAAACCTTTTTCTGTCACCAAAAACTGTCAGATGTAAACATAATAATGCCAAATGTCATGGTTTAACCCCAGCCAGCAGCCAAGACCCACACAGCTGCTTGCTCACTGCCCCAACAGCAGGACTGGGGAGAGAATCAGAAGGGTAAAAGCAAGAGAACTCATGGGTTGAGACAAAGACAGTTTAATAGGGAAAGCAGAAGCCAAGCACACAAGCAAAGCAAAACAAGGAGTTAATTCACTGCTCCCCATGGGCATGGTGCTTCAGCCACCTCCAGGAGAGCAGAGCCCTATCACATGTAATGGTGACTTGAAATGCCATTGCTCCAAATGTCTCCCTCCTCCTTCTTCTTCCCCCACTTTACATACTGAGCATGATGCCATCTGGTCTGGAATATCCCTTTGGTCAGTTTGGGTTGCCTGTCCTGGCTGTGTCTCCTCCCAACTTCCCATGTACCTCCAACTTCCTCCCCAGCGTGGCAGTAGGAAAAGCAGGAAAGGCCTTGGCTCTGTGTAAGCCCAGCTCAGCAATAACAAAAACATCTCTTTACTAATCAACCCTGTGTTCAGCTACTTGTGCCCAGCACAAATCCAAGACACAGCCCCATAGCAGCCATGGTGAAGAAACTAACTCTACCCCAGCTGAAACCAGCACACCATAGAAAACAGTACCTTTATAACAGGAAAGGGCAATCCTCCTTACTACCCTTTTACTGGTTTTTTTTAATTCTGCATTTTGTATAGATTTGGACAGTTTTAGTCAATTCCAAACATCTTTTACAACAGAGGCAGTAAAAATGTAGTATTTATCACAGCATTCAGAGCTTGAGCAGTTGCACATTTCATGCTGCCCTTATTTTCTTTTCCCAGCCCTCGATGCTAGCGCTTGACAGATTAAAGGCAAGTAAGGCTTTTGTGCTGGAAGACCTTCAGCCCTTTCACCATGCCTTGCTTTGAAACTCATGGCCCAGGGGAGGAGCAGTCTCTTCAGTCTACATGTAACATTAGGCAATAATTTTTGAGACAGTGTTGCCTTAAGTAAACACGTTTAATTCTGGTCTAAGAATACCAACATCTCTTTTGTACTTATCATGCTTTTTTAAAAGCAAAGGCTCATTTCAGAAGAAATGAGCCACTGTGTGATATTTGTAGCCTTTTTATTTTCTTAGGCAAACGTTATCTGTGTGTGCAAACTTGAGAGTTGACTTTTGCTGAAGTAGTTTCCCCCCCACTCCCTTGACTTTTGTGTGTAATACCCAAAACCAGACCTTGCAGCCGGGTTTGATGTGCCATTGGGAAGGCAGTGCTGAGCACAGGTATTTCTGGACTTGAGGCTGTTCCCCACTCCCTCCCTTTACCTCTTCCCTGTCTCCAAGCAGCTGCCACAGCTCATGTTTCTTTCTAGTGATCCACAGACTGTTCACATCCTTGGCAAGTCCCTCGGGACATTTCACAGCCTGTGCATCTCTCTATCACATGAAATTAAGTGCTGTCATCGGGTGTTTCTGCTGCCCCAGTCTATTTAAAGTCTGAGCATTCTTCCTGTCCTAGGAAGTTGAAGGAAAAGGCAGATGGGGGGCAGAAGTTGTTTGCCTGCCAAGGCGAGAAGCACTGGCCACCACGCTCTGGCACATGCCCAGGGTGTTGCTGCTTCCAGCCCTTTGGCTGCTCTTCTGGCTCTGACTCAAGTCCCTGCCCTGATGCAGGCAAGGCTGGGAGGCAAATGCCACTGTAAGCCCATCCTCTTCAGGTTGTCCCAGAGCAGGATGTCTGCTGCTGCCCTGTGCTGGACATGAAAACCTCCCGTGGCTGGTTGTACGTGCAGGTGGCAGTGACCTGCAGCTCTGGAGTGGTCACCGCTGCTGGCCGTGGTGGTGCTGAGCCTGCCAGGGACTATCGGGTGGTACCACGTGGTACTAATTACAATTAATATTCCTTGGTGGCCAACAGCAGCTTCCAGTGGCCTCTCTGGTAGCATGAGCCTGCTGTGGTATGGGGACAACCACCTCTAGCCACGTTTCCACCCTTTAGCCCTTAGGCAGTGCAGGTGGGGGGACTGGACACACCACAGCAAGCCTAAGGCATTCAGATTGGTTCTCTGAACAGGTTAATCTTAGCCAGTTTATTCCTAAAATGCAGGTGATTTAGGTGCTTTTTATAGGTTTTTACATCCACAGTTATGAGTAGAATGACCTTAGAAAAACTGTAACAAATAAATATAAACCTCTTAGCAGAAGCCAGAGGGAGTGAGTGAAAAATGATATTTTCATGGGTTTCAGAGAAATATAAGGGTGAATTACTGCATAGTTCACAGTAAGGCCAGGAAATCCAGCTTTTTGAAAGTTTCAGATGTGCTACTTTTCCTCCATTTCCATCCCTTAACATTCTTAAACACTATGGCCTGAAATAGTGTTCTGTATTGTATGACATGGATGGTGCTGGGATAACTCACACTGCCAGACAAGTGTCTTTCTTTGTGTGCTGCTCATGGTGATGTTGTCGTGTAGCTGGTATAATGCTGCAGTGAACGAGGGCAATGTATGCCTTATGCACCACAGAAGATTACCAGTGGCTAACCAAGAACCTATATATCTTTAGTTTTTATGTCATTTGTGCTGTGAAAAGTACTCATTAAAAACTGACGAAAGAGGGAGCTGTCTGAAGGAATTAATGTCAGGTAAAGACAATTTGCTTAGCTGAATTTTCTTAAAATGAATGAAAGGAGTTTATCCTAAAGACAGTTACAAACAGAAAGGAATTATAAATTAGATTTCTAATTTTTAACATATTTATTAAAATTAAAATTCTTGGTAACTGATAGTCAAGTCATTTGTATGACCAAGTAATCATATTTCTGTTTACCTACTTTAAAAATCATCATTTTTGCAGGAGATACATTTTTGTTTTGTATTTGTTTCCCACAGGAGTTTATTAGACTGGGCAGTCTTAGTAAGTTGTCTGGAAAAGGTTTACAGCAGCGGATGTTCTTTCTGGTAAGCAAGAAGACAGTTTTTCTGTACATAATGAAATGTAACTCTAGGCATCTACTAGACATAACTGTTAGACTTGAAATTTTGAATTGCAGTAAGTATTTTGAAACAGCCTTATTTAAATTAACAAATTACATCACCCGTGCAGCTGGTTGTTACGAACCTAGATTTCTGTTCAAATCCAATATTCTCTTTGTAACTACTTCTTACAAAGATAAACCATTTTTCATATGACAATGTGAATATAATGATAAAATAATACCTCCTTGCACCGTGTCTTAAATAGAAGCAGAGTCATTACAAAATGAAAAGTGGCACCAGGGATAGTGATCATATTCAGAAAAGAAGATAAAGAGTGACTCCTGGTGATATGAACAATAATTCACATAATGCTCTCAGAACACATTACAGAACCAGTTTTTTCCTTAAACCATCCAGTTTCAGCACGAGTGCCCAGCATGTTGATGGACCTGCCTGTATTGGAGATCTATTTTGTGGCTTTTGCACAAGGGAAGTTTGTCCTCCTCCCACCACTTTCACATTATGGTGATCCCACTCGGTCTCTGATCCACAAGAGCCCACTGGATAGTTGCTCCCGTCTTTTCTTCCCAGACAGCTGATTTGCTCCCAAGCTCTCCATCTTACTGCTGCTGTGCCCTTGGTGCTGGGGACCTGGGATGTCCAGCAGAGTGCACAGATTTTTTAGTCCACAAAACACTGAAGAGTCAGTGCAGTGTGGCAGAAAAATGCTTCCTTGGCTTCTTGTGTGCAAAAGGTGAAGGCAGTGGCTGTGTAGAAAAGCTTGTGAGTGTGCTAGTTTTCACAAGGTGTTTGACATTTAATCTTTCAAATGGGCCAAAGATAAAACCCGATAAATCTACCTGGGTAGGATTATCCTCTGTCTTTAAAGGCCCTGAAGAGGAAGCCTGATGGATACGGTGCGTATTTCCTTGCCTTGGCATTACACCTGTATAAAGCATTAAAAATCTGAGACTAGACTCTCAAGTCAGTTGCTTGCACTGTCAAAGAAATCTTTTATCTGCCTTAAGCACCAGAATCTATTTGGAGGTAAAATCCCAGGTCAGTACTGTGGGATTCCACCTACATGGGTAATCATTGGCAAAATTAAATCCCCCTCTAGTGGCTGATCCACGAAGCTTCATGAATTAGTGCTGCTGCATTATAGAGGTCTGTGGTGAGAGCTCTGTTTCACACCATGGAATGTGATTTTCTTAAGGCAACCATCTGGTTTGAGAAAGATACCCTTTGACCCAGGTGGCCCAGTGAAAATATTCTGTTTATTTTATGGCAGCACAATGCAGGCAGTCATTTGACATGCTTCGGACAACTGTTGTTACCTGCAGGAGGCTCTACAAACTGAGAGTCTCGTCACATTGGTATTTTTAACTTAAGCCATCTACCTCAAAACAGGTCTCCCAGCTTCCTTCTGAATATGGGGACTAAAAGACAGCCACTCTGTTTATAAGGGCTGAGCTGGACACACCTCTTGGGCATGTTTACTTATCTTTTTGCTCAAAGCAGGAGGAAATGTTGGTGAAGCACACACCTTCCATGGCTTCCAAGTGCAGCAGAGTGTGAAACGTACCACTCTGTTTCACTGCTGTTGTGGCTTGATAGTTCTGACCCAGAGATCACAAAGGGAATATTAGAAGGCATTGGAAAATACCTAGTGGAAAATTATGGAAACATCATATAACTAGCCAGAAAGGAAGGCAGGGAAGATAACAGGTGCTAACACTAGGTAGTGGAATATTGTGGAAGCCAGTTATTTTGGATTTGTGCATTAGGGTTGCCATATAAATACTCAGCTTTCCTGTATTCACCACTGTGATTTTTTTTCACGTACATACATGCAAACCAACATCATTCTAATGATGCTTATTCTTGCTTTTTAGTTTAATGATATCCTGTTGTACACAAGTAGAGGCCTGACAGCATCCAATCAGTTTAAAGTCCATGGGCATCTTCCACTGTATGGCATGACAGTAAGTATTGTGAGAACTTAAGGGGTTCATGTTAAATGGCCGTTTGTGGTCCCATCTTAATTGCTTGATGAATTTCTGCTGGGCTGAAAACAGCAGCAAAGGGGGGTGTTCTCTCATTCTGTCTTGGGTTTGGCCTCTCTTCCTGCAACCTTCTGCACAGACGTGATCCCATAGCAAAAGTGAGGGGGGAAAGGCGTTTTTGAGGGCTGCTTCCTCACTATGCAAACTTCTGTGGAGATGGGTTATTTTTTTTCAACCATTTATTTGACCATGATTCTTACAAGTAATTCATCACCAATTCATTATAGACACATACAAGACAAGTAAACAGTAGAGAAAATCTAATTTCTATTAAAAATGCATTTCCTAATGTTTCCAGCTCTATATCTTAAAGCCAAAGTAGTGGGAATCTGGCAGCAAAATGTCATTGAGAGCTCTTACTGCAATTCTTCTGGAAAACAGCCAGTTCAAGCCAGTAGCACCTATTTACCTCTTCTTGTATGGCTTCAAAAATATTTTTGCGGGTTTCAAAACATTTTCATTCCCTCCATCACTTCCAATGGAATTTCTCACTGGTTTGTGCCTATTCTACACTGTTCTCCTGAGAACTGAGTTCAGTAGTCACTACCACAGTACCTGATTTTCTCTAAACACTTGCAAGATTTCAAGTTTTATCTAGCATTTCAAGGAATCGACTCAGTTGTTGATGGCCACTTGTCCTGGACTTGCTCACAATGGAACTGCTATGCTGCAGTTTCCAGAGCACTCCCAGCCTTTAACATTCTTTTGTACAACAAATCACTCTTCTGATAAAAACACCTCTATTTTCTCTGACACAAGGCAGACAAAGCCATGCTTTTGGTTTAAGAGGTTATTGCAGAACTTACTATTCTTCCAACTTGCAAGGCACTGTTTTGTTCCATCAATACCTAGCTCAAATTTGTTTGTGAGCATTTCTCCTAGTTTTCTTTTCCCCAGTGGTAAGAGCTCATTCAGTTCGCTGTTTCACCTTAATAAGTATGTGCTTCCTGCAATCTGACTGCATTTGGCCTTTTATCTCTCAGATGGAAGAAAGTGAGGAGGAATGGGGAGTTCCTCACTGTCTGACGCTACGAGGTCAACACCAGTCCATTGTTGTTGCTGCAAGGTAATTCAGTGGAGACAAAGTCCACATGTGAATTGCATTTCTCTGCAGCTATCACAGTGGGACAGAGAGGCATCATTTTGTTTGTATTTGCTCCTAAAACAATCTCCTCCAAGGTACATTCTTTTGTGAAAGCCACTTGTTAAGAAAAAAGTGGATGGGACACAAAATGTATTTGTTTCGGTTAAAAGTAAGCTTGGCTTGTGTCTATTTCTTAGAGTTTGCTTTCAGCCTGCATGAAAGTAAATAAAACCTGAATTTTCATTGTTAGTACCCGCGCTGAAATGGACAAATGGACTGAGGACATCCAGATGGCAATAGACCTGGCAGAGAAAAGCAGTGGCCCTGCCCCAGAGTTACTGGCAAGCAGCCCACCTGACAATAGTAAGTAAATGCCAGAGAGTAGGTTTTGTTCACTTTTGTCCATACGATTGGTGGTTGCTTCTAAGCAAAGCGATGAAAAGTGCTGGCCAGGGGTCAAACTGATACATTTGAAGTTGATTTATATACAGATATATGTATAGATATATTGATATATGTGCCATTTTAATGTTCTTGTTGATGTTAGCAGAAAGTTTTATTGAATAGAGAAGTGACTTAAGCATAATGATTCCAGGAACTATTTAACACTATTTGGGCAGTGCTTGTCCTTGGAAGGTATTCAAAACACCAGCAAAGCATGGTAGTTAGTCTTGAATTCTAACATTTGCAGAAACACGTAAAATAATTACATAAAATATAATAATCTATTTAAAGTCTGCACAAAATTAGTTCTAAAAAAGTGTTTTAAAATTAGTTCACAATACTGTGGACAGAATTGATTGTTTAATTTTTCCAATTATATATGTTGTTGCATAGAGGAAGAAAGATGCTTTTTCCCTGCATTTCATAGAGTCTCCTGATGAAACTACTGTAGACCAGGAATCTGAGGACGACCTCAGTGCATCCCGCACCTCACTCGAACGTCAGTCACCACACCGTGGCAACACTACGGTGCACGTCTGCTGGCACAGAAATACCAGTGTTTCAATGATCGACTTTAGTATTGCTGTGGAGGTATCTGCCTCAGAACGACCTGAACTGCAGCTCCAGGCTCGCTTTTGAATGACAATTTCCTTTTTGCTCCTCCTTAACAAGTGCACTGTTCCCTTGTCTCCTTCTGGGGAAGTTTCAGGCACGCTTATTAAACCGCCTCCCATATCCTCAAATGATGGCATAAACCATCACTCAAGAAGCACGTATCTGCTCCTGTGGTGTACCTCTGTAAAATCAGTTAGAGCAGTAATTTTCATAGAAGCAACTGTCCAAAAAAAATGCTGATGCCCTTTAAAATGTAAAGCAGTTCAAACTGTCTTAATGCTTTCAGTTACAGAGGCATTAAGTCATTGCTCGAGCGGAAAGGATATTGTCTTTAGCTGCTGCAGCCAGAGTTTAAATTATGTGTATTACTAACTTACTTTCTTTACCTAGCCATCTTTTCTGGAACCTTGTCTCATTGCTCAGTCTCATCTGCTTTTTCTTTATTTGCATTTTCCACCTCAAAACAAACCCCCTTTTTTACCCCTCTGATCACAGCTAAGCCAATTTAATCCACATTCGTTAATTCTGTACTCAACAGCCGAGGTGCAGACAATGTCTTTCCTGACATGAATAGAGACTGAAATGAAAGACTCCTAGCTCAGTGTAGGTTTTACGATGAGGTGGCAAGCTTACTGAGGTGTTCTTCCTTCACCCAAGAGAGTCCAAGGAGCTCTGCGTACTTTATCACAGCCCTCATCAGATGGAAATTTATGCTCTATGCAAGTGGAAAAAGGAATCTTAAAGCTGAGTGGATTTGCACTCGAGTGGCAGCCCTCAGACATCAGGCCACCACTGGTCTAGAGAAGATGCACTGATGCAGAACACAGTGATGCAAGGACAAACATATTCATAGTTTGTGTAACTGCCTCTGTTTTTAAACAGGAGGTGAGTTTGTTGCTGAAATATGACAAGTTTATTCTGTACTGAAAAATGCTGACTGAAGAGCCTCATTTTGATCCCATGTAGGTGGGATTTTCTGCTCTTTATACCCTTATATCGTGCAAGGGAGGAATAGTTCAGTACAGGACAAGGTCTCATATTTTTCCCTAAAGCAGAGGGCTTATTATAAATAGATACAAAACTTACACCAGTGACTCATTCTAATGATTAAAACATTCAGTAATGCAAATCTAACTAGGTCTGAGATCATTGCTCATTGTTGCTCATTTTTGTTCCTTCCTTGTGCCTCAAATGAACACAGAGCAGCGAAGACCAAGCACACCCTGGAGCCATGCGTTGTTCTGTGAAAACATCTTCAGCTCCACTGCTGCTCCATGCGTGGCACGCCCCGCTCATGCTCACGTCATTCTGTCGGTGCCTCTCACTTCAGCATTACCGTTTATTTTCTTTGTGTCTCTCCCTCCTTTCTGTCTCTCTCGTGGTAGAAGATCCTCTCTCTGTCAGTGACTGTTCCTCCCTACCTGCTGGACTGATCAGTGATCAGCGGCCTGTTTCCATTTCATATGTCTGCTGGTACCGAATGCAAAGCCTGTCCTTTTATGATATCCTCCAGAGTAATGAGGTAACAGAAAATAAGGAGTACACCTGTAACTTAGGGCAAGGAGGCAGTAGTGCAGATCTCAGAGAATAGGGTGATTTAAAGGAAAGGCTTTAATGCAGATCCAAGGCTGGTGAAAACAGAACTTTTTAAGAATACTTCATTTGTAGTAGCTACACCAGGACCCCCTGGATTTTGACTATTAACCTTTACAGATTAAGTTATTAGCTTCTGCATTAGATAAAGAGAATGATGAAAACAGCTGTTGTGATCCAGGCAAGAGCCCTCTCAATCAACAAGGAATGGGAAGTCATTAATAATTCACTGAGAACTCCCCTTCATTTGCAAGGAACAATGACGCTGCACTTTCCATCTTAACTATGTGAAGAGCAGTTTCTTCAACCAGCCATTTAATACATGAACTTGGTTATGGCTTTCTCCTCCCTTTTGTTAAACTATCCAAAATCCAGCTAAAAATAAGCTTAACAGTCCTCGTTTTTGAAATCTTTGAAAAGTACCATGTGAACTTTCTGGTTACAGAGACCACAATCTCCATCTGAAATTCTAAAGTATGTCATAATTTTCCTTTACATCACAAATTCATGTCAGACTTTCTGTTTCCATTCTATTCAAATATCATTCTAAAAGAACAGAGTAGGACTGACAAGACTGAGTAATGAATAATATATTGCTGAAAGCCACCTCCATTGATAATTAGTGTGGTAGCTCTGAGTTTTTAGAAGTTCCCAGCTGCAAACAAAAAAATACATTACATAAAGTACTACTCAGCAGTAGAAAAATGCAGAAGAGAAGTACGTGCATTCAGTTGAAGCATTTTCATGTACAACCAGGTCACATAAAACCAGATAAAAGCAAATAATTTTTCTTACAATAATGACGCTTCAGGCACCTTTCACTGTTTTACTTGGCTGCTTTTGATCTGTTTCAGAACCAGCTGTCTGGAAATCTCCTAAGAAAATTCAAAAACAGCAACGGGTGGCAGAAGCTTTGGGTGGTGTTCACCAACTTCTGCATGTTCTTCTATAAATCGCACCAGGTAACCGCCTGGGCAAGTGTGTGTGGCTGGAGAAGGCAGTATGGGGTTCTTTCCCAAAGAGGGAGCTGAGAGAAAGTGGAATATCAGTCACGGATGCTGTAGGCTGGAGATGCAGGTGCACTGGTGACGGCTCCACACCCAGCCCTCACTGCCACTGGCACACAGAGCAGGGCTCGTTCTCACTCTGCTCCCGGGTCAGTTCTTTCCTGAAGCTTTCAGCAATCACAGTACACATCATTCTCGAAAGCCCAGCAGAGCTCACTGCTGCTCAGAAGCTGTGGTGCAAGTTTTCTCTTGTACAAATTCTAAGATCATTACAATTAAAATCTTAATAATGACTTAAAAATTTTACCATTACTGACACTTAAGCCAAAAAAGAAAGAACAGAGTCAATGATTTAACCCACCTGAGCAAACATCCCCCTGCAGAAGTAGAGGATTTCTGTCTAGAATCTGTTGGACTTTTGAATATGTTTGAGCAGGGCATAAGCACAAAGTAACTCAAGTTCCTACATTGTGCTTTCATAGTTAGAGAAATCATTAGTGATTAAAGAAGGAATTGGAGGATATTCTACACGTAAGAGGGATGAAGAAATCATTTGCCATGCAGTAAAAGGACTTCAGCAGTGAACATGCCAGGTGGCCAGCACACCTCTAAAGCAGTAGGTGTCTGCAAGGCAAGGATGAACCTGTGTGGTGCCCTGCCAATGGCAAATGATGGAGCCGAAACTCCAGGATATCAGCCAGCTTTCCTTCAAGGAAATACTGATAGGATCAGCCTGCAGCAGATCCTTATGCAAAGGGTCTATAATGATGACCAGCTGAAAGTACCAGACAATTAATTTTACTGCAATTGTATAAATCTGATATTTTTCTGCACATGTAGAAACGCAGTGATCTTTAAGTAGTGTGTAACTGCCTTCCATTCACTTATGTGCTCTCTTTACTTAAGGGCATTTGATCTCACAGCACTTTCCATCGTATCTTTTCAGGACAATCATCCTTTAGCCAGCCTTCCTTTATTGGGATATTCACTTACCCTTCCTTCTGAATCCGAAAACATTCACAAAGATTATGTGTTCAAGCTACATTTCAAATCCCATGTGTACTACTTCAGGGCTGAAAGTGAATACACCTTTGAAAGGTAAGTTTGTTTTCTGTGAGGGAAATTTTTTG
This sequence comes from Machaerirhynchus nigripectus, assembly GCA_013397975.1. Lineage (NCBI taxonomy): Eukaryota > Metazoa > Chordata > Aves > Passeriformes > Dicruridae > Machaerirhynchus > Machaerirhynchus nigripectus. Next base: position 761,363 of record VZRQ01002060.1, read on the forward strand.
TTAAATTCCAGGAGCAGTCTTCCAAAGGTTAGTAGATGCAAAGTTTAATAAACTGGTTCAGTAATACAGGCAGGTGGTTCAGCACAACTGGAGAAAGAACCTTTTAAAATTACAAAAGAAATTTTAAACCTGATACCGCTAAAATCAAGTGATTGGTTTTGATGATATGGAAGCAGTAATAGTAATTACTGCAAAACCTGGAATTATCCAGTCAAAATTGATCAGGCTGGCTGTATAGGGAGCTCCATGTCTCAGACTTCAGGAAGCACGTGAACAGATCACAGGACACCTCAGTAGTTCTTCGGAATAGCTTTGCTTCCTCTAGTACAGCTGCATGGAAGATCCACACCTGAAATAAAATTCCAGTTTTTATAAAAGCAGCTGTTCCCACTACATATTTATGCCACTTCACCATGTAATTTTTACACTTCCCACTGAACTTCAGATACGTGGAGAGCCAGGGAAAAGGCACTGCTCCTCCTAATTTGTGGTTTTTGATTGTTCATACAGGGAACTAATTTAGTTCTTTTATATGAGGCATGAACATGTCAAAAATCATGATGTCTTCATCAAAGAAAGCTGTTTTAACTGTTAGCCATGTCAACCTAAAACTATAAATAAGGCAGATTGTGGGAAAGTGGTGATAAAATAAAAACACAAAATGCCTTTATCAGTTCTAGGAAAAAGAAGTAGAAATTGCAGCTAAAGTACATTTTTTTGCTCTCAAATGAAGAATGGTTGGTCCCAATTATTCATTTCTTGGACCACTCCTAAAAAAGATATTTGGTGTCTGCAGAGCAAATAAAACTACTACTAACTTCACGAGTTTTGGGTCCCATACCTGCTGTCTGTTCTCTCTAAACCTCCTTACAGCTGTAGCAGTTGTGTTGATCCTCTTGACTTCAGATAGACTTAGGGGTGAAGTAGGAAGATGCTCCCGCAGGCACTGAAAATCAAACTGCACCACCAATAGCCCAGACCGTATCTATCAGGAAATCCTCCCCTGGGCATTGACCTTTCTTTTGTTTGTGTCTCTCCTCGTGCCTCCTCACAGATGGATGGAAGTGATCCGAAGTGCCACCAGCTCTGCCTCACGCACTCGAGCTCTGAGTCACAAAGAGCCTCACGCCTATTGATGGCTGAACAAGCCGTTGTGTTGATTGTCCAGCAGCTGCTGATTTTCTAGAGGACATTTGAAACTCTTTTTCTCCCTCCAAGTTTAGGACACCTTACACTTTGGTAAAAGAAGAGAAAAAGTATGGTTTTGCAGAAACTTTCACAATTCCTCAGCAAAACAGTTTAAGTTCTCCGTATATACAAGCTAGCTTACCATCATCCGAGTGGCTGCGGTTCGTTTCATGTCTTGTATTTTGTCATTCTGTGCTGTTTTTAGCTTGTGCCAGTATTAAAATATTGTCCTTATTAGAGTGCCAAATGCCAAAAGACATTTTGTTGCCTCAAAGTTTGCACCTAAAAAGACTCCCAGATGACTGAAATCTGAAAACCTTCTCCTCTGAGGCAAACACTATTTTCTTCTCTTTTCATAAAAAATATATTATTTTTTTTTACCATGTTAATCTGTAGACTGCTGGGCTTTTAAATGTAGATGGATTTTCACGGTATAGAATTTAATTATATATGCAGCAAGCAGTCTAACAGGAATGAGATAACTTTCAGATTTCATGCTTCTTTTCCCAGTCTTTCTACATTTAATCAGCAATGATTTACTAATTTTCTATGTTTAACAAGGAAACCGTTTACAGCTCATTCTCATTTCCCTTTGGGGTTACAAATCCATGTGGTATAAATAAAGTATAGGGTTCTTATCTAACTATTTTCTTGGTGCAAGTTGACCAAATTGTTCATCTGTTGGCTTTGAAAAGTGAGTACTACTTGCAAGATGAAAAATTTTAAAAATAATCCAGTGCAATATTATTTGGGCTGTTAATGTACTGTGAATGGTATGTACAAGAAGAAATTAAAGGCTGTGGTGACATTCTGCTGTTTGTTTTACGAACTTGAAAGAAAACCTGTATGCTACAAGAACCGCAGCTATTTGTGATTCATTTGCAGTGTTTTGGTAACTAAATTGCTCTAAGCTGGGGGTACTACTGAAGCCCCAAATTTTCATCCTGCTTGCTACACATCCCAAATTGACTTCCAGTTCATTGTTGGAATTTCAGTCTCTCCCTCTCTCCCCTGGGGCTCAGGCAGAGAGCGACTTAGACAACCTGCAGCAGAATTACCCATTCCGTATGCCTGGCTTTAACATCAGCTGGCACCGCATTTTGGATGAGCTGGTGGTGCACTGAGAAGGTTGGCAGCACTGTGTCTCCAAGGCTTAGATGCCTTCGCTCATGTTTTAAGAAACACTGTCACCAGGGTGATGTAAAACTTCCCTTAGCAGAAGTTTGATGCGCTGGTAACGCCCATCACCATTCCATGCCTTGGAGGAAGCATGGTGCTAAGCAGAGGGAGCCTGAAGGTCAGTCTGGGAAACGAAGCTGGGGAAGTTCTATCCCTGCTTTTTCTTCATCCAGCTCCTCGCTTTGTTAATGGCTTATCTGTGTGCGATGTGTAAAATGGCTTCTTAACAGCTTTGCTCACAACAAAAGGGAATAAAATACCTCACAATACCATTGTACATATGCCTGTTTTGAGACAGTAAAGACTTCTTCCTATTATTCCCCAACCCCAAACATACCTCCACCCAAGACGAGGATGGGCTCCTAACGCCTTAGGACATGCAGCAGTCCCCATGGCCAAATCCAAGCATACCTTGACATAGGGAAACTCTTTTCAGAGCATTTCCTTCAGCTGCATGGAAACCTTCAGCCCCCTGGACAGGTAGCGTGCTGCAGTTGCTCTTTTCCTCAGCTGTTGCCAATGGCTCTCCATACCAATGCAATAATCACACCTACCCTAGAGCACTGCCTCTGGCTAGGACGAGCTGAAGGACAGACTTGGAAAGTAGGTAGGAAAATCTGAAGCCCATTTTCCCAGCTGCAGGTCCCACTGCCTTGTCCACTCCAAGCCTGTGACCCTCCTCTGTAGTAACAAACAGAATTCCAGTGCTTCAGGACTGACCTGGAACGTGGAATGATCTGTGTAGTGAGGAGAAGAGGGAATAGCATAGATGAACAATGACTCAGCTGCAGCCTCACTGGTCTGGAAAACAAAGCTGAAAAAGCAACAACACTTGATGTTGCTATGAAGTAAAAGGCTGCAGACCTAATCCTGCTAAAAATTGCTGAGTGGTCAAATAGTACCTGTAACACCTTACAAGACAGGCCCCTGCCTCTTCCCTTTAGAATTGTAATCTGTAATAGCGAAAAGATTTTTTAAAATGGAAATTATATTGAGGGCCATACCCTTAATTCAGCCAAAATTGAATTTTAATTTAGAACCCTGGGGCTTGTTGGATACGATCTTCATTAACTGCTATCTGCTTCAGTTGTTTATTCTGAACGCTCAAAAGAAATCAAGTAACACCTTTTCTCGGTAAGTTTCATTTTCATACAAGGTGAATTTGGGAAATAAGGCAAAGACCAAGATAACAGTGATATTCATCCAACAGCAGAGACCAACCTAGGCTGTGAATAACTCTTCCAGAGTACCCACCTAATCACCATTTTCACCTTTGTGTATTATGTTTTTCCTGTAGAAAAGAGAGGTTTAAAAGAAGATTCTTTTTCTTTTCTACTAGTGTGATTTTTTAAATCCTTTTTTTAAATGGAACCACGTGAACTGCTGTCACTTGTCAGCATTTTTCTAGTTGTCTATTCCCAGGGCTAACCCAAAACTGAAGTGATGGTAAGAGAATAAAATCTACTGTCCTGATGGTCATATCTTCGAAACAGGCGGAGTCCACGTGTGAATAAAACTCAATGTACTAGAGCACTGTAATATACCACCCGTTATTTTTAACCCTGATGCACATTATATTAGTGCCTGTTCAGCCAAGCAGGGCCTGCAGAGAGCCAGGGTCACTGTGTGCCAGGTCAGCAGCCATCACTAAACACACCTGTCTCAGCTGCAGGAAAACCTCAGACTGGGCACTCCAGGAGATGTACTGCTGGTGTTGTTATTACTCACCATGAAATAGTTGCCAGTTTCCAATAATGAACAAATAATAACAAAACAGGGACTTCCACAGGAGGTTGCACCACAGGCAAAGGGATCAGAAATGCCTGGACTCCTGTAGTTTTTTTCAACAAGATTAAGCGTCTCCACCATTTATCTGCTGTCTAATTTAACCTCTGTTAAGATGTGTTTGATAATATACCTCAAACCTACCTCTTTTCAGAACATTTTATTTAAACAACACTGACACCTTAATGCCTTTGTAAATTCAGCTGAAACCAGACAAAAATGTCAGCCTGAAAGACAAGTCAGCAGGTAGGGGAAAACCTGCTGTGATTTCAGAAATCTTGATAAAAGAGAGACAAAGTCAGGTGTAATAGCCCACCATTCCATCAGCCAAGAACAAAACAGAGGATCAACAAGACCTGAAAAGCCCAATTTTGCCCATTCTTTCTTTCTATACAGGACCAATTACATGGTCTTAGCCCTCAAAAGCAGATATGTACGTGCAGGCAGATGCACAACTTCAGTTGCTACCGCCCATGGACACTCCCTCTGCCCTGGGGGCACAGGAAAGCTGGTAGGGGACAAAATAATGGGCAATGTGCCACACATACAGTTTTTAGCAGCAGAAAATAGTAATGAAATACAACTACAGGCATGCAGCTGTCACACAGTGTCACCAGTTAAAGGTGCAATCCTTGGAGGTTGAGCAAATGTCATTTGTTGTGAGCACTTCACCAGTTTCACTGGGCTGGCAGGATGGAGACTCCAAGGTGGGTTTTAAACCACTGCCTTCTGCAAGTGCTACAAATTCTGAGATGATTACTATTAAAAACCAAACTGATTTATAAACTTTCTGCATGTCATTACTGACACATGTGCAGTAACTGCTCTAGAAGCCCACAAGAGCATCCCCTCAAGGGAAGGGGCCCTGAGTCTCATCTCACTGACCACTCAGGTGGCAACATTTCATGAAACACTTCCTTCTTTATTTCTAGGTCACGTAGTTTACAAGGAGGTTTATTGTGTTGGTGTTGAGTGACAAAAGTAAAATTTAAATACATGGTTATAAACAGGCAGCAACATTACAGAAAACAAGACACACAGTTCAATGGTCCTCTGTAAGCATGCGTCAAAGGCGGCAGGAAACCATTGTATACAGTTTGTCTGTGGCATATGCTCAGTGCAGTTACCAGCACATCTGCAAAACACAATTAGAAGGAGCAAGCAGATTTATGCCATACCTTCAGCTCCTCCCCAGCAGCTTACAAAAACAATTTGCAATTGTCCTGATCCTTGCATTATACCTGTGCTTATCAGCACTCCAGATAGTCTTCCAAGGGTAACATTTTTGAAGGCAAAAACTCATTTCCTTCCAAGTCAGGTTACTGTAAAACTACAACAAACTGGTACCACGCTGTTCAAAAGTAATACAGAACGTCACATAAAGTAGTGAGAGCTAAACAAGACATTGCCCAAGTACATCAAAAGCACATTAAGAGGCAGATGATGGGGTGACAGGGTACAGGAGGGTGAGAACTCACACCGAGCCAGCTGCTTTGCAGTGAGGTGCCAACACCCAGCCTCACCTTCCCCCTCCACCCACCCCTCCTGCACAGCGGAGGCAGAACACCCCAGTGAGGACATCCCACAAAAACCCGTTCATCTTCCGTTCCCATGAGCTCCCGCACAATGATGGAGCTGCAAAGGAACCGTGGCACTGCAGAGTGAAGTTACTGCCTTGTTACTACACCAGAAGCATTCTGTGCACTAGCACATCATCCTTCAGTAAACTGGTCAGAAACTACAAAGTGCAACTGCAGGGAAAATTAAGGTAAAAAAATATATTACACATCTGAGAGTTACAAAAAAGCAAGCCTTCAGTTCAAATAACTGATTTTATTGTTTTTAAACAGTGAGTTTATTTACTGCCTAATCATGAAATCCCTGACAAATAAGCAGTTCTACTAATTTAAATGTTTGCATAAATAGGGATAGCTTGTCATTTAGTATAGTCAAGACTGAGTGAAGTACTACCTGCACAGAAAAATCATCAGTGCAACATCATAACACAGACATGTTTTAAGCATGAAAAAACCTCTCAAAAATATCAATACACTTCTTTTTCTCTGAGAAACGGAGGTGGTGCTTCTTTCAAATGAAGCTCCTCTTCTGTTACCAATATAGACCTGATTTTTAAAGCATCAATACTTTTCAATAGCAAATGATTGTACTTCTACATTCAAGATACAGCACACTTTTTTTTTTTCAATGAATCTCAGTTTAAGATAGTCTATATTTAAATAATCTGTATATTACATATAAAAATACACATCTCTACCATAAATGAGGTCTTGTTTTCTTCTAAATGCCCAAGCCTTTTGGCCACCTGCCCTCACCGTAAGTCTTACTCATCTTAAGCTCTGACAGATTCATCAAGCAAATTCTGCCACCATCTACTCAGAGAAGTATTTCCTCAACATCCAGTCCTGGAACACAACTCAAATGCAACTCAAAACACATATATATAACTTTTCAAATGAGTGTTCAAAGAATGTAGCTTAGAATTTAATTCAACTTGCTGATTGAAAAATTCTTGACATTAAAGCCAGCAGCATAAATTTAACTTCCCCACTATGTCTCAGAGTTCTGTGCATCTCCAAGTAAGCTCACTTTAATTTCCAGTCCTTACATTAACGGATGACTAGGGAATAGCTTACACTGATCAATTTATATTTCCAGTGCAAACACACCTGTTGATTTCCATGTGCAGTCACAGCACACAGATTAGGTGAAGGCTGAATGTTCTCACATTGAGACATCAACAGGTAAATTCCCTGTTGCGCTACGTTCTGACGCACATTTCACAAAAGCAGTGCTTAATTTGTTTCCTCAGGAGTGAGCCTATCCATAACACTTAAGAGCACACTAAACAACATAATTAAAGATACTAATCAAAGTGGAGTTGTAAAACATTGCTCAAACTTTAGCATTGTTCAATTTACTTTAAATTCCCTTAGCCATGGAGGAAACCCATTACCTCATTAGGCTGGCAAATGAGTAGTGCCCGCAAGCACGGCCACAAGATGAACACACACCCACATTTCTTTCAACTGTTGTTTCAACCTGGGCAGAAGTCTATTAGCTCTGTTAGCAAGACAGTGTCCTCTTACTGTTAAATTCTTAAATTAATAAATTAAGGCTATTAATATGCATAGACTAAGGGCTACCATGGTGATAGGAAGTCCTGGAAAGAGACCTCACCAGCTTCTACAATGGTTAGTGTACCTGGGTTTCTTGAACCAAGCCAGGCAGATAGGCCTATACTTTTAAATGTTAATCCTTTCTGTTCCAAAGCTCCTACCTATGTATTTTTTTAAAGTAAATATATAAGTTACCTCACAGTCATGCAAAGCATAAAGTCATCAATTTCTTCATTAAAAGAAGGCAAATATGCTCTCTTAGCTACTGGAATAAGAAGTACCTGAATATAGTCTTGGTGAAACCAACCAAGGTAAACCTCAGAGTAATACTGTGGGGGAAAAAGAAAAAAAAAATAGCAGCTACCTAATCAACTGTGCATACAACTAATGAACTAATGTTACTATTTCCAAGATCTGTAACACCTGAAGTCAGTCATCTAGAAGTCCTCACAGGAATAGTGGAAATTTCAACATTCAGAATTTCAAGAAGTAACTTTTCTCTGGGGAGGCAAGCAATAGGACCCAGCACGCAGCACTCAGGCTGTTTTGCAGTCTCTCTGTCCAATTTCTATCAATTTTGGTAAAGAGATGCACAGATCGAGGCAGCGAGACCGAATATTGAATCCATGGATAATTTTTCTTTTATGCTGAAAGACACTGGTTTGAATGATAAAAATAGGCATGATAAAGAAATACTTGCCACTGTCTCAAAATCAATACCTTAAGGAGATATTTCAGAATAAATGAAGGGAATAAAGATTTGTGTGAGCATTTGAACATGTTCAGGTGAAAAAAAGACTGTGGCTGAATTTCACAAGCTTCAGAAATATCTGTTACTAAAACTGAACAATTTCAGAATTTGCATTGGCACAATTTGAAACTGAAGATATGAAAGAACTCATTCTCTAGGAAAAACAATAATTTAAATTTGAAGCTTTGCGAGACCAGGTGTATGAAATTTAAAACAACTAGAAGTAGTACCATAAATAGAAAGTCACGCTCAGAATATAGATAAAAAGGAAGAAATGCTGGAGAAACAGAATAAAATTGTGTCTGTGCTGAGGTACAAATAGAAGGTTCTATAATACAGGATTAACTCTTTCAATGGCAAATACTTCACATACAAAAATCAAACCGAGATTCACTTATCACATAATTCAAACTTTACATGTAATAAAGGCAAGGCAATACTCAGTTATGGCCTGTCAAATATTTACCCCACTAACGTTATCTACAAAAGCACTTTACCATTTTGTACACAGTGATTCCTTATGCACATTGAAAGGCTTTCTGTTAAAAAAGACATTATATACATATCTGTACACAATTCCAACAACCATGCTCCATCTCCCAGTGGAACTCTTAAAGCAAGATACCTGAGGTTTCTCAATATCTTCAATTTCTCTATCACAAACCTAAATATACATTTCAGATTTTACAAAAGGACACCTCCCTGGAATATGTGCATTATCATTTTAAAAAATTATAGCTTTAAGGAGCTGAAAAAGATTGCCTCCGTCCAAGAGACTTCATTTTCACTCTTGCACAATTAGGAATGTCCTTCCTCCCAAGGACTTTCCAGAGACTGAGATGCAGAACACCACTAGGATGCATGCCTTCAATGCAGACACCATGGGATCTCTGCTGTCTTAGGAAAGTCAGGTAGAGTGTGTCAGTAGGATGAAGAACTTCCTCCAGCTAGTGAGTATCTGAAGAGGAAAAGCAATAGTTACTGTGGCAACTTTTAGAAAGGCATTCTACAACAAGCAGCATTGAAGTTATTCCATTCTATGCCGTTGAAGTTCTGGCCTTTTTCCTTGAACAATGGCACTTACCACCGCCACCACACTTCAAAGGAAGAGCCATGGAGCTGAACAACATGTGAAATACACCCCTTTAGAGTATCACTGCTTTCTTAACAGCAACAACCTGTGCTCATGTGTTACTGAGCAGCACACAATGATGGAAGAACATCTACTGACTCCAACTTGCCTACTTTGCAAGTTTACATCAAACCTTTTCAAAATATTACTGGGCCAGGAAAACTGTATTTCTTGATCTAAGCAGATTCTTAAACCATCCAAAGAAATAAGCACACATTTCAGTCACATTAAGTTTCCGATAAACCTCATCAAACACTCAAGATCAAAACCGTAGGGGGAAGGTAACTGGATTCACTCACAGTACTGGGCAGATATTCTGAGGGTCCCAATTAATTCATTCAGACAAACGTACAAAATCTAGTTCTAATCAATCATAAGGGAAAGTGAAAATGTCATTAGAAACTTGTTGAAAACCTTTCTTCAGTAATTAGCTACCAAATTGAGAGGATATTGAATGACCTAATGATGTAAAAGAGCACACTTCTTGTAGCACTCAAACAAAAAGGAACTATTTTTTCAGATTCTGACTACCTCCAAAAAATAGCTTTATCCACAAGGGAAACCTTACTAAGCTATGGAATGATTCAAGCTCATTTTTAGTGGGAGTTCTTGCTATTCATTCTTTCACTCCCCTTCTGGAGTCACTATCCCCTACTAGCTGGAATATCAATCCCTGAAAAGAAGAGAAAGTTCACCCACATATGATCCACTGACAAACATTCTCTATGAATAATTCTTTCTCTCCTTGGAAGAGAAGGAAGTGCCTGCCTCCTCCTTCTAAGACATTATGACCAAGAAAAACAGTAACAGTCCAAGGAAGCAGAACAGAAGGAAAACAATGGTAAATAGCTACATAAAGGGTTCTGAAATCTTTCTCGCAGGACAAAAATTATGAATGTTGCTGTCGTGACAGAACAAGTAAGATCACCTCCAGCATCCCCAAAAATGCCCGTTGCAGCATCAAGTCTTTGAGGTTTCCAGTTCCAGGAAGATACCGTACCAGACTGATAAAAATATGACACTGAAATAGTAGCTGATGAAAGACTGGATTCAATTTTGGAACCCCTAATGGAAACAAACTGAGATAGAAGCTCCAGAAACTCTTTCAAGCCTGCCAGGATCAAATGAGACAGGACAGGACATCTGGCATTAGAAGTAACCTTTCAGCACTAGAGATGCTGACTGGGCTTCATTCTTAACAGCCCATAAAGCAACAAACACGATTGCTTGCAGGTTTCTTGGCACTGGTTTTTACTGAAGGAGAAAGTGTCAGCCTGGAAATCCTGTGCTTCAACTTCAAAGCTGTGCATTCCTAAACTTTACCAAGCTGTGGTTAGAGACAGTATAAGGGAGACACCTGCCCAGTGTGATCTTTTTCCATGTAGTGGTTCATGACTAATCATTGGCATGAGTTTTTTCTAGTACCAATGCAATCTAATCTGGCTGCTGTGAGATCCACAACAGCTGTGGGCTCCTGGATTCAAGGCTGCAATTTTACGCCTCTTCCAGCAGCAATTCTGAAATTTATACCACTCATCTTTTCTTGTGCAGCATTTAAAAGAACAGAAAATTGAGTATTTGATAATAATATATTCCTAACCAAGGCAGTTAGAAAATCTCATAAGAAATTTGGCCTTTTGAAGTAAGACCAAATACTGGTTTTGGAGGTGCCACCAAAAGGCCATACAGACTGTCTTTAATGAATGAACAAGGAACCACTGACTATGTGAGTGAAAGAAACACAGACCAACTGAACAGTCAATTCATCCACATGGGTAAAAGAAACTACAAGTGACACAGTGTTCTCTGCAACACACACCCAGACACCAGTAACGTGTGAGTCCCTTATGTGAACTGCAAAGGAAGAAGCCTGTCCAGTCTCATTTGATACACAATATGCACACCAACAGGATGAACATACCTATGTGCTATCACCTGAATCTAGAGGTTACAACTGCTGATATGATAAGGTTTTTTTCCAGTAAGCAAACACAATTGCACAAACTGCAGGCACAAGTGGTTTTCTTCTCCCTTACAAACAGCAGTTAATTATTTCAATTTAACAGAAGCCAAATATTTGTAGAATCAGATTTGCAGCTTTCTGTGAGCCATACTGAAATAGTTTCATTACCTCTGAAGCCTCTGCACAAGGTGTGACACCATGGTATCTGCGATGCCTGGACAAGCCTCTTCAGCTAAAAAAACTGCCTTCCTCAGTTCTTCTATGGAATCTGTGTTACCACCACACACTTCACTCTTCTCTTTCAACTGAAAAGAAACCAGGAAGAAATATAGTAATAAGATATTAATAAATATTTCTATACACAATATAACACAGAAACTGTCAGAAAGTGACCGTCAGTGTTCACAATGTCAGCATTTGACCTTCATCATACACCCGCACATACTGAAGACTTTTTTCAAGCAGAAGTTAGTCTTTGCAGTACTTACCAGGATGTCATTCATCTTCACACGTCTTCAATCTTCACACATCCTTTTCAGCATGCTCACAGTCAAAAATGACAACAAAGTATCCCAAGAAAAAAAGCAGTATTTACCCGTAGCTGTTTGTTTCAGGATGTGCTTCCTATACTTAGTTTAGTATACATACTTGCACATCTATACCTTATACATAGACACTGCAGTAATTTTATCAACTTTTAAAAATAATCATATCTTCATAAATTCTTCTCTTACCCTTCATATATTCTTTTTCAAAGTTGTTTTTAAGTACTTGGGGAAAAAGTATAAAAAATATAGAACATACAACAGGAACACACTGCAGATTTCAACACTGAAATTCAAAAGTGGAATTCTTGATGATCTAGTCCACAACTGTATCTTGCAACAGTGAAGAGCTTGAAATTTGTAATAAGATAAATACATAAAGTAGTGCCAAAAATAGAACGCTGCAATCCAAACATTTACACACCTTTTTCTTGTCATGTTCATTGCTTTAGGCCAGCATGGCTGATGTTACTACCATGCGTATGAAGTATTGTTCGGAGCAAAACAGAGATCTCAAAAGCAGACACAAATGAAAGCAAAGGGCACAGCTAAAACTTAAAACAGCAAGTTCAAAATGGGTAGTAGCACCCTTAGGTGTCATTCATTATATTTTTCAATTTTTTTCAGAGACATAAATCTTGGAATTGTTAAGTTTTAAAGCAATAACTTACCTCTGCAAATAAAGGGGATATAACTGTAGACAGGCATTGGGATAGAGGCCTCTTTGGGATATCCTTTTCCTTTAAAGAAAAAAAAAAAGACCAATTATATTTGTGTAAAAAGCATCCTCACTGTTTTCTAATTAAAGACAAAATGTAGTTCTAACATGCTACACTTTATGAGAACTCTGTTTCCACATATGTAAAATGTTCTACAACATACTATTCCAAAGCATTGTGGAAAATAGAGGCTGAATTAAAATTTGAGACTGCAGCACCTCAAATACATGCAAGCTCAAAATTAGAAGGGGGGAAAAACCAAAACCAACACAAACCAAAACCCCTAAACTCCCACAGTCTTACTGAGCATGCATTAAATCATAGATATGCTGATATTCACTAGGTTCATCCCATATGATACAACATATTTCTGCAGAATTTTCAGAGCCAGCACAGCAACCACCTGCTCTGGCCACACAGGTTGCAGAAAATACAATGGAGCAGTTCCTAAACATCCCTTATTCTGGGGGATTTTTTTTGGACACAGGCACGTTCTATTCTTTGTTACACTATAGTCTTTTTCCTTAAAAGATCGAAATGCCTTCTCCAAAACTCCAGCCTAGATTTGCACTGTACTGGTTTTAGTTTACTATACAGAAGGAAGATTTTAAAAATATAGTATTGCCTGGTCTTCCTCCAGTGGTTGTATTTCACAAACTAGAGAAACATTTTGCTACATATTTTGTCAACTAGAAAAAAGGACACATTAAGAGAATGCCCAAACTTCAAGACTTATTTGGAAAGTTTTGTGAAAGGCAACTGTAGAAAATACATTTTTAGCAAAAATTCTGAAAGTATCATAATAGAAATGCTTTTGAAGGCATAAAATAAAATCACCCCACTAAATTATTAAAGCAAGAATTATCTCCTTGTATGATAAAGTCACTATTTTGAGCACCTTATTTCTCTGCAAGTCCAAAGGCTGGGCTGCTCCATTCTCTAGATTCTTGGGGTCTTTTTCTCTTATTGTAAAGATCCACTCTTCTGAATCACTCCCACCCGAAGCCTGACCATCTGCTTCACTTCAAGGGAGAGGAAAAAAAAAATTTTTGTTACCTACACCTTGCTGCTGATGTTCATTCAATATACACACCAAACATAAAAACGACAGTAAAGACCAAGATCAGGATTCTATTGTGCAGGCCACTGTATATAAAGACAAGTAGGAAAATTAAGGCAACTTACCTTTTGGGTAAGTTAAAAAAATTAAACCAAGATACTTCACCAAATGTAAGGAAGTGAGGCATTACAGATTGAAAACGTTTTCCCAAGTCACATTAACAAGTTACATGAAGTGTTTTATTGCTATTTGAGAACTGGCTTTAGCAGAGTACCTCAACTCGTTAGGGAAAGGGGAGGAAATTAGAAAACTTAATTCACTTTTCTTGCCTAGAAAAATAGCTGAGACACTGGAACTGTGGTCACTGGAGGACATGAAGCCCTTAATATTGTAAACAAATATACAGATGTAGTGTCACCCAAGAAATAACCTGATGCTTGTCATTAGCATTGCAGACAATATTGTGTTTTCTTTACTACGAGGTATTTAATCCATTTGTGAATAAACTGTGGCAATCTCTTCACTTTAATTCCATTTGCACAGTGTTACTTGGCTGTGCAGCTTGAGACCTTCTGCCTGCAGAACAGCTGGCCTTATGTCTAGGAAGAACCCTGGACCCTACCTATAAGAGAAGGTAGCACAGAATATGGGCCAGAAGAGTTGTTCCCAGAGACTTTTACTTGCATGAAATCCCTGGCAATACTGAAATTAAGATTTCATTCATTTACCAAGTCCGCTAAGATGAAAAGCTGCAAATAACAGAACACAGGAATACATGTGCTAAAAATAATTCCTTGGCTCCTCGCAAAGAATATGTTATAGACTCATCAAACTTACGTGTCCGAGTCATCAGAACTGGAGTCGTCATGACTTTGCTCAGACTTCCATCTCTTGTGCCTGTCAATGAGGTCAGCCAAGTAAGACGTTTTCTTGGAGTTTCGTAAAATGAATTTGTGTTTTAAAAGCTCTTTTGCAGTAGGTCTCTTAAAAGAAAAAAAAAGAGGGTTGGGGTTTTTTACCATGTTTGAGAGTCTTAAGTGACTCACTATAAAAACAAAGAAATCCAGAGTTTAGTCTTGATACAAATGAGATTTTAAATATATACAGTATCTAAAAATATACCTGTCACTTACATCACACCATATTAGAAAAGCTGAATGACACTTATTCATGCAATTCATGTCAAGCAGTCAAGTTCTCTACTATAAACTGACAAATATGAAACTCACAAAGCTTGGGTCCTTGTTTAAGCAGGCCTCAACAAATTCTTTGAGGGATTTACTGAAGTTTCCTTCCAGCGTTGGTGGATTGTTCTTAGGAATGAGGAACAACACTTTCATTGGATGTAATTCTGAATGAGGTGGCTCTCCTTTCGCAAGTTCTATGGCTGTTATGCCCAATGACCAGATATCTGCCTGTAAGAAAAAATGTTTTTAAGATTATGTTGGGGAAAGAAAGTGTTGGCTTGCTATTCTAGTTTAACCAGCAACACACATCTGCTTGGTCACACTGTCCCCTGGTGGAATGGGGTAGGGGAGGAAAAGAATTTGAAGGGTGAAGAGGAGAAAACTTGTGGGTTATGAACAGTTTATAATCAAAATAAAATAACAACAATAATAAATTGTAATGAAAAAGAAAATAATAAAGAGAAATAAAACCCAAGAAAGGCAAAGACCATAAGTGGAAACAGCTGCTCACCACCAACAGAAAGATGCTCAGCCAGCCCCTGAGCAGCAGACCACAGCCCACCTTCGCCCTGGTTTTATTGCTGAGCATGAGACCACATGGTATGGAATATCCCTCTGGTCAGCTAGGATCGGCTGTCCTGTCTGAGTCCCCTCCCAGCTCTTTGTGCACCCCCAGCCTGCTCACTGGTGGGTGAAAAGCAGAAGAGGCCTTGACTCTGTGCAAATGCTGCTCAGCAGTAAGGGAAACATCCCTAAGTTATCAACACTGTTGTAGCACAAATCCAAAACACAGTCAGATACCAGCTGCTGTGAAGAAAATTAATTTCACCCCAGTGAAAAGCACCACACTTATAAAGGCAGATTTTTAAGCTTTACTGTAAATAACTTCATATGTAAATTGGTTTTGTTACCATTTTTTTATATGATTAGCCACATAGCCCAAGTAAACAGAATTTCTTGGCTGTCTTCACTCTACAGTATAAAACAGTTATACTAAGTAGAGTTTAAAACTTGTTGAAATCAATACTATTACACCAAAATGCAATGGCAGAGTTGTTAAAAACTAGCATTTTATCTACCTTATTCAAGTACACTACGTAAATATGGGGTAAGTCTAAAATACTTACATAAAGGAAGATGTTTTAAATTGCACAAGATTTTTCCTCAACATAAATTAGCTAATACAACCATCAGAAATTAATACATTAGAATGCAACTTTCCTGAGGTTTAACACTCTTCTTATATATCATTCCTATTCACACACTAGAGAAATGCAGTCTTGAACAGCAATATTTAGCTTTTTGGTCCGAGTAGCCTCTGAAAGTTTTCACCATCAAAATGTGCTACTCTTTCTAGGGAATGCTGTCTCCCTTGATATAAATCCTATTGCAAATCTGCCTGAAGTAATGTGAAGTAATGCATTCTGTTATAATGTAACATTCTGTTATATCTGTTAAGTAATAACGTTCTGTTCTGCTGAAATCACAGATCCAAAAATCAAGAGAATGGGTAATAAAACTGTCAGAAAGGTAAAAGAAAAAAATTTTCACAGAAACATCCATTCCAAGGACAAGATACCAATTAAAAATATTTATGTTTTGGGGTTTTTCTCTTTCAGTGAAAGCAGAACAAAGACTTATTCTCAGGAAAACAGGAAAGATCTGACATGAGCTGTCTGGTTTTACTCCCAAACAGAACATTTGGAATTTTGCTATGCTGTAAACAGATCTATTTCCAGGTAGAGGATAGAGCAGAGATTCCATTTATCTCTGCTGTCTTTACTAAATATCCCTCAACTGCCCCATGGATTCTTGTGGTTATCTTTGACTGACTTGTACACTTCCATTCCACTGCAACAGCCACAGTGCCTGGCCCGAAACAAGCTCCTCCTTCCTTGTTCAGACAGTATCCTACTGTTAAGAGCTTAGTTACTTAATTTTGCAAGCAAGAAAGAAAAAAAAAATCCGAGTCAATTAGCACACCATCGAATTTATCAAATGCCATTTTGTTAGCCCACGTTACAGAACAGTTCCTGAGCACAAAGAATTACATAAGCACATGAGCCCCGAGTTTCATTTATCTTAATAAGCGCATTAGCAGCTAAGCACTCCTCAAGCCTAACTGTGAGTAACTTCCCTCTAGCAGGAAAGTTTTGCTTGGTTACAAAAGAAAAATGTCACCTGCGAAGATGAGTCTTCATGTTAACAACTGAGCATTATCATTTCAAATTTTTTCAGAGTTTCAGTTTCTCAAGAGGGAAGTGTTAAAGCGACATAAACGGATAGATTTTCTTCTGCCAGACTTTCACTCACAGGTGGAGCATGTGTATATGTAAGTAAAAACATCAAATTTACATGTGTATGAGTGCAGAGATATCCACTTGCACATACGCATATGTATATAAATACTGCTTTTTTCCCTCCTGTATTTATAACTCTACTGCTAGTAACCTTCCTCTACAAAAATGAACAAAAAAGTGTAAAAACCATGGCTGCACACTAGATTCTTTGAAGTCCAAGATGGGTTTTGGAAGCCCATTGGGTTTTGCTTGCTCTTGTTAACTGAAAACATCAAAAATAACTCTGGAACCTCTGGAACCATATCCTCCCCTTTCACAGATAAGAAAGGAAGTACCAATTGCATGTGTATCCGATTAGGCATTTCTAGGATGCACTTGACTGTGACAATGAAACACCAGAACAAGCACAAATCAGTCCTCCAAACAGCAAGGGATAAGCATGACCTTAGGAAATAGTGACACTACATTATCAGTAAGTTTTATCACATGTTGTGATTTTTACAGTTTCAAATCTTGAACAAAAGTTCTTCCAAGTTCAGATGACAGTCAGCAAGTCACTGGTAACTACTATTTACTGCAGTACTGCCATAAGCCTTTCCTCTTCTAATGTAATAAGTAAAATTCAATCTGGCTTTGAAGCTCCTGTAAGTCAAAGAAAACAGTCTATGTACAAGAGAAAGCCATTTTCAAATTAAATATCTATTTTTTACAGTACAAGTTCTGTAGTAGAAAGAACAGAGAACTAGATATGTGAAAAATGAAGCAGGTTAAGAAAACAGATTTTCAGACAGGAAGACAGGGATCAAAACAGGAAGCAGAAGCACTGTCAAAAGCTAGAGCCCTTTCAAGCTTTTATTGGGAATCCCTCATCAAGTATCCAAGACTCTTATGTCCATGTGACATTGCAGACTGAAACAGCCAGAATGGAAAACCTAACAGCTGAATCATGCTTTGTCCAAGTGATGGTCATTCCCAGGAGCCAAACCTCAAAAAACCAAAATAAACCAAACCAAACTGCCCAAAACCAAAACAAATAAACAAACTAACATACCCCTACAAAAGCACATGAGAAAAAAAAACCACCAACCACCATTCAAAAAAGGTTTACTCAACTTTAAACTGGGAATTTGGAGTCATTTAAGTTTCTAGAGGCTCTACAGTGTTTTGCTTGTTACAGCCTCTTTACAGAAATATATCAAATAGGGAATTAATCAATACTACAGCCTAGACCAGACTCAGCCTTGGCAAGTGGAAAGAAACACCCCAACCTGTCTCACTGCATGGAGATACGGCCACTCAACAAACCCCTACAGGGGAATCAGAGGAGATGGGCAAGGAAGATGAGCTCAGGGAAGAACATAAGGAAATACTACTAATTATCATAAAGAAAGCTGATCTTAACACAAGTGGGGCTTGAGGGTGACCTTTGTTTCAGACATACAGCTGCAGCAGTGGGTCATGGGGTTGGGCAAAGAGCCTTCCCTGATACCATGGGTGTCCTGCTGAGCTAGCCAGGGCACATGGCAGGGAGAAGGCAGGGGCAGCAAAGAGCTGTATATGTACCTCAAGTAAATGCATAAAAGCATAGAAATCTTTAAAAGCAAAAAAAAAGAGTAACCAACACAATGAACTTTGAAAAAAGCAATAAGCTTGAGATGGCTTTAATGCACATATTCCTTCCTGGCAGCGAGGGACATGCAGTGCCAAACTGGTGAGAACAGGGAGAACAGTACTGGAATCACATTTCTGTTGTGACCCAACTATGTATTACAACTGATATATAGTGCTTGCGTTGAGATTTCAGTATGCTGATGTGCCACTCAGCTAAATCAAAATCCTGTGTATAGATAAATTTGGTATTAAATATTAACACCTCCTGAATGGCAAATCTGAAAGAATACAGTCAGAGTAGCACAGACCCACGCAGCACATTCTGCCAGAGATGAGTAACAGCACTTCCCAACAACACTTTCACACCTACCAAATTTATATTCTTCAAATGTGTTGCTGGCTATTTTTTCTAAAAATAAGTGGAAGAATACTAACATTTTGTATATATTTGCTCTCTTCTACTTTTAAACAGCCAAAAATACTCATCAATAGAGTGGGATAAAAGGTGATGGGATGCACTCGTGAATACTGTTATGACTTCTTGCCATCTGGATTGTCTTAATAATCTAGGAAACTTAAACTTCGGATACAAATTAAGAAACCTTTCCTCACCAACAGCTTTTAGCTGCTAGGTGTCTTCTAAACACACCCTCCTGTAGACACAGCCAAAGTTATTAGCTACATTCTGAAGACCAACCTATGTAATTCCAGTTGGAAAAAGAAAGGGACTTTGGTAACACCCTGAAGTACCTTACCTTTGAATCATATGCTGATTGCTTTATTACTTCAGGTGCCATCCAAAATGGTGTTCCCACAAAGGTATTCCTCTTTATCTGTGTATCTGTTAGCTGTCCTGCTACTCCAAAATCTGCCAGTTTCACTTCCCCTTGTTCAGACAGCAATACATTAGCAGCTGGAATAAAGAGGAAATAGCAGAAGTGAAGACATTTGACACCATTTGACAATGTAAGGGTGCTAATTTAGGTTGCACGAGTTCTTCTGATATTCTTTCAACACAAAAAAAAACCAATTTACCTTTAATATCCCTGTGGATTTTCTTTTCTGAATGCAAGTAATCGAGTCCTTTGAGTATCTCCCTCAATATTGTAGCAATTTGGGTTTCATCAAGTGAGCCAGGTTCTAACTAGGAGATGCAAGAAATGTTCAAATATGTAAAAAAAAGGGAGAAAGAGAGAACAGAAATAACACTACGACTATAACAAGAAATTACTTTTACCCCTCAAAACTTCCAATTTTCTAACTTCGTAACGCGAGATAAAACAGGATATTCTTTTTAAAAATACATAGTTATACACTAAGTGGCCTAATAAACAACAGACAAAGAAACACTTTATCTAAAATACCATTTAAAGTTTGTTTAACATTTTGAAGTGCCATAAAGACAGAGCCTGAAGTTATTGCTTTGTGGTCAGGTCAGAGATAGATGCTTTTCAAAGGCATAGTACGATTATTAACATTACACTGAACTTAGATGTGCAACTCCACAGACCCTATGTGAACCCAAATCTCAAAGCCTGAGCAAGAAGCTAAGGCATACAAGGTACTACATCAATCAGTCTATAACTACATACTGCACTGGATTTTGAGAAACTCTCTAAAACACAACTCAAACTGACAGGCTGAGAGAACATTACATATTTTAAAAAGTTAACTTTTTCATGTAATACTGGAAATATAAATCTGCTAATAAAGATTCCAAGTAATTCTTCTTATGAGAAGAATCAGTAGTGTTAGATGATCCCAAAGATCTTAACATCTGATACGAATTCTAAAAGTGAGAATAACACTAAACAGAGGAAAGATCACTACCCAGACTCCTTAACCAATAAGGGGATCTCAAGAGAGACACTGAAATTTTGTGTCCAACAATTAATACTGGAAATATTCCAGTATTCTAGTTTACTCCACAACAGCACTCACTGAAGCACAATCAGAAAGTTGTATATCTAAAGCTTCACTCTGGGAGAAGGAAAGCATTTCAGATAAGGAATTTCAGATAAAAATTAAAAATAGTACATCCCTCAAAAATCCTCACGCATAGCAACAGAGGCAATATTTCATGTAACACAGACAATGCATTTGCTTTATCTTTGCATCTTTAGTTATAATCTTTTTTGCTTTTCCTTAGTTGTGATAATACACACGATATTACCACTACCTGAAACCCACTAAGACATTCTCAAAGCTTTGCTCCAGCCAGGCTGCGAGCACTAGCTTGAGCCTTGGTAACATGACACAGCACATCTAACAGGGGAAAGCCTCTTAGGTCAGATTCAGCTCACCTTAGTGAGGAGGAATTATGGAAACCAGACTAAATCTGGGAATACTGGCACTTGTACCTCGATCACAAACTTGAACTATACTCAAAGTTGAACAAAAATGTACGTGCAGTTCCATTATATGTACTTTTTCTTGTGAGGCAGGGTTCTGAAATCATCCAGTGCATATTCAAGTACAGAAAACACCAAGCTAGCATGACATGTCTGCACACTGAACATGGAATTCAAGGTCTCCATTAATTCTTGCCTCAAGCATTAAAATGTGGCAAAGCATGCCAGATTCCAGTTGAGAACCATAATGTACATGTTAGAACTAGGAGAACATGCACCAGAACATAAACTGAAAATCAATGAAGCACACAAAAGGTGTTTAATAGACACTTAAATGATGATTTCAGTTCTGTGGTGCAATTTCTTCAATAACATTTTAAGATGTGAATAAGGACTTTGTACTATTTCTAGGCAACAAACTTAGGGAATAGACACACAGTCATCACACAAGTGAAAGGTGTAACGAAGAAAAAAAAGAAGAAAATACGGTAACATCTGTTTTCATTCTGCTCTTTTATACCTATAAAAGAAAGTAATAACTAATTTCTAAAAGCAAACCCCAAAAAAGCTATCACAATAATAAATAAACATTTTTTATCATATCTTTATGGGTAAGATTACGAATTTTTACACAACCACAGAAGTCCTAACAGATGTGGAAGCTAAAGGTATAAATGGGTTTGAAAATACACAACTGCAGGAAGACCACATTTAATACCCCCTTCTGTCTTCTGGATGTCACCAGCAGAATACCTTTACACTGACCTTGCTCCTGTCTCTCTTTCATCAAGTTTTTATCAGTTGCCCCATTTGACAACTGCAAACTCTGCTACAAAGACATCATGCCTCAATTTGTATAACATTATTTCACATACTTAAAACATCCATTAGTATTTCTATAATAGTATTTTTAAAATCCACAATAAACATAAGATGGTGTGTCATTTGGGAAAGGGCTTGGTTGTTCTTAATAGCTAAAGTCAATGTCAGCATCCAGTCACAGAAAACAATCCGCACTGACCCTTTTGAATTCCAATTCAAACCTGGGGACTCCATGCCAGGTGCAGAATGAGGCACTTGCTCTTGTTAAATTCCATATGCTTGGTGATTGCCCAGCGCTCTGGTCTATCCAGGGCTCCCTGTAAGCCCTCTCTAGCCTCCATGGAGCCCATAGCTTCTCCCATTCCTTTGAAATATTATTTTTAATACCAGCCGAAATTGCATTTCTGTCTGTTAAGACTTCAGAAAGACTTCAAACAGGGAACCTTTTGTTTATTTGTTTGGGGGGAAGGGGTGGTAAGGAAGATACATTAAAACGTATAAACTAAGAAGAGTTGTGGTGGCAGAACTAAGAGATGCAAAAAACTCTTTTCAGGCACTAGTGCTCTCTGGCTGACTGAAGATTAGCATTCTAAGATGTTTAAATCTTGCTTCCAATATTATGTTGCTTAGTTCCCTTCCATTTACACAAATAATCAGTCAAGCCTCATGGAAAATAACATTTTTCTGGCATCGACAAACACTTTTCTCCTTCACTGAATCTCCTTCACTGAAAGTGAACATTGCTACAGCCAAATGACCTATTATAGTTAGCAGAATTATAAAGTAGGAAAATAATTAGGTGAATTAACGTAACCAAAAAACATGCGTAATTTACTTACTAGATCAAGGGCAGAGCCTCCACCCAGATATTCCATTATTATCCATAGTTTTGTATCCTGCAAAACAAAAAAAAAAACATCAAAATGTATTAAGGTTAAAAAAAAAAAAAAAGTAGTAACTTAAGTTAGTGGGACTTGTTCTGTTCTTTTTGCTGAAGAAATTATCTGTAGTTTTGAAACACCACTAACATTTAGCTGTTCCTCAAAAGCATCTTTGGATTATTTACTCAAGAGTGTGTGCACCTCCGTGCTTGCTTGCTTTCAATTTAATTCTGTTCCTCTAAATTAGCAAGAGGAAAGCTACTTCCCATTTCCCAATGGGTAAGAACACAGAACTCAGAAGTTCATTACTTCCAAACAACTGATGCACACCTCGTGTCACACCCAAACTCACTCCATGGTGCCTCTTTTTTGTGCTGATACTACCAGAATATAGACAGTATATGGGGAAAAGAAACTTCTCCTTAACCTCTACTAAAGAGTCAAGCAGCAGAAAGAAACCTCTTGCCTCTGTGCTGACTAGAACCAGCCAAGTACTCTGAGCATATGAACTCCCTAGAGCCACCCACCTCCTTATTCTTATCACACTCCTTTGTGCATTTTTCCAAGTGTCTTCTGAGACAAGAAAGACACTGACAGAGGCCACTCAGTGAAAATGGAGGAGAATGCATTTTCCTTTTAAAATTCCAATTATGGACATTCCAAACATCAAATAGTAAGTTGTTACATATAACTTATTTCCTTTCCTTAGAAAATATTATCTTGATTTTGTTGATCATTTTTATCTGGACAGATACATCAAAATATTTTCTTTAGTAAGCTTGACTCCTGTCTAGTTTGAATTGAGTTAGAATTTATTCTTCATATTTCTGCATTGTTTCATTTTCTTGAACAGTCAAGTAGGTTTTCTTCACTAATGCTTATGCATTTTGCACAGCTGTATTCAAGAAAGATGAAGCAAAGTAGTAATAAAGATTGTTTAAGATCCCTATAATAATTTACTAGCTTCAGCTAGTAAAATAAAAGCTAAAAACAACATCAAGCTCCTATATTCCTAAAGAAAATCTGGTGCGTATTACAGGACTGTTTAACACAAGATACACAATACACTGTGCTAAGAAAGAGGCTGGACCCAATCGTTTCTTTCCACTGTTTGCAGCATCTTTTTCCCAAATCCACAAAGAGAAGCAGTTAGTCAGCTTTTCCCTGCAGTACCAACCTTAATACACACAATAAAGCAAAGCCACAAATCTACCACGTAGCTATTCAGATGAAATTGCTGCATAAAACACACTGGTGGTTTAGTGTTTTTTTAGACTATCAAGTTATTTTAAGCTTTGTTGGTTTCAACTCTATGGTATGTACCAAACTTTCACAAGACCTCTAGCATAATAATATAGATACCTCTCAGAGCAAGGAACACATAAATAGCAACAATATTTATTTACTTTGTCCCACAGAATAAAGCTTCATGTAAAAATAATGGTTCACAGCCAGGGGAGCTGACTCTGAATTATCATCTGTAAGGATGGATTCAAATTTTTAGAGAAGTGGTAAATGTATTGCAGGACATAAATTCTTCTAAATCCTCTGAGGGATTAAAATTTTAGTCCTTAGGACTCAAGTCTTTTAGTCATTATTATATCTATAGTTCCACTGCAGCCACCCTTTCTCTGGTCTCAGAATGCACCTGCTGTAGGTAAATGTGCATTTTTCCTACCTCCAGTTACACATACCATACTATTTTTAGATAAGACCCTCGATTAGTGTTCCTTCATCATCCACTATTTTTAACACACAGATTCAGCTATATTTAGATACCTTTCTTCAGGAATCAAGTCATACTACTTCACAAACACAGTCTTGTTAAAAATATTTTAAGAGAGCCAGAACATGTATATTAGGAAGAGTAATTAAAAAATTTAATCTATCTCAGTATCTACAAACAACATCCTGATAGTGCTTACTTACTGCAGACACCACAAATATTCAAAGAACTGTAACTCATCTTGACAGAGTCCCTTACAGTACTGAAATACTTGTTTTTCTGCTAAAAGTTTTTCATATTTCTCCTGTCCATTCAAGGCTCCAGGTCCTAGCAGTTCCAGAACAAGAACATTTCAGAGATGTGTCTTATAGTTAGTCAACCTAAACTTGATCAAAATGTTATAGTTATATTTTGCTTCAGTATGATAAAATGTGTTTTAAAGCTACATGAAATTTCCTGAAGATTCAAAACTTGCACTTCATTTTAACAGTAACTTAAACACAAACATGTCAACTGCATCACTACGTCCTAGTTCACTGGAAATACCTGGGTGGGAAAGAACAAGGTAAAGGAAGCAAACAAACCCCTTGACCCAAATATCCATAACACCTCACCTAGAGGTCAACAAGAGATGCATCTTCCCTTTTCTATTATCTCAATTATCTCACGGTTTAAAGAACTAACAACTTGAAGTAAGATATAATTTCCCAAAAGAGGAACTCCCCAGAACGCTAGGTAGCAAATTCTCCAGCTGAAAACTACAAATTAGAGGTAGAAAACAACTAAGAAAAATATTTAGGAATATAATTTGAATTACATAGTTACACAATCATATAACACAATTACACTGCTACATGTTATATTACTCACAGTCTTTTTAAATCATCATTTATCATTTCAATTATTTTTCTAGTTCAATTAGTCTTTGCTCCTGAAGCTTTCATCATCAGCTGCCTGGGGCCACATGTCTGAATTTACAGTACGAAAGCCACTGATCCAGTAAACTCAGTAATTCTATATTTTAAAACAAGTGAAGTATGGAAATACAATTTAAAAAACCACATACACACACACACACACACACAACTGTATCTGTACCCCAGTGTAAAGCTANATCTGTATCCCAGTGTAAAGCTAAGTAATAGCAATCTATTACAATTATGGCATCTTTTTACCTGGATCCCGATATTCAAAGTTATTTTTAATTCTCTATGATTCCCCCTTGCCTCAGAAATATTACTGAACTTCACTGATGGTTTTGGGCTTTTATGTTTAAAGTTTTCATCATTCATATGAAGTATCTGAACACATTCATATGATGCACCTGAATAGATTTAATTACTATGGCAGCAGAATCTTACTACCACTTTTCCCTAATTCTTGTTGGAAATTTCTTTTAACTTTCTTATACAGAATCTGCATACATTGCTTAACAAGAAGATGAAAATAAATCTGTTTGGTGAGAAGCTGTAATGAATTTCCCAATATGTATTTCATCTTAGAACCAACAAGCTATATATAGAAACTTTATGCCTGTGGGAGCTTGGATGCTAGGTATCCCCCAAAAGCACTCTGTCACTCCCTTTCTCACCTGAATATGGGAGAAAGAATACAGCAAAAGGTTCATGGGGTGAGGTAAGGACAGGGAGAGAACCACCTCCAGTTGCCCTCATGGGCAAAGCAGACTAAAATTGGGGACATCATTTTAGTTTATTACCAGTCAAATCAGAGTAGGATAATGACCAGTAAAACCAAATCTTAAAACCCCTTCCCCCGGCCCCCTCTTCATGGGCTTGAATTTCACTTCTAATTTTCGCTATCTCCTCCCCCAGTGGAACAGGGAGACGGGGAATGGGGATTGTGGTCAATTTACCACATGTTATCTCTGCCACTCGCCCTCCTCAGAGGGAGGACTCCTCATGCTCCTCCCCTGCTCCCACAGGAGACAGTCCTTCATGGACTTCTCCAAGGTGAGTCCTTCCCACAGGCTGTACTTCATGAAGTGCTCCAGTGTGGGTCCCTTCCACAGGGTGCAGTCCTTAGGGAACAGCCTATGGGTCTCCCATAGGGTCCCAAGTCCTGTCAAACCTGCTCCAGAGTGAGCTCATCTCTTCATAAGGCCAGAGGTCCTGCCTGGAGTCTGCTCTGGTGTGAGCTTCCTATAGGGTCCTAGTCTCATTTGGGCACATCCACCTGTGTGGGTGGCCTGGGTCTCCTCCACAGGCTGCAGGTGGATCTCTGCTCTCCCACTGAACCTCCATGGGCTGCAGGGTCACCGCTGCCTCACCATGGTCTGCACCAGTGGCTGCAGGGGAATCTCAGCTCCAGCATTTGGAGCAGCTCCTCCCCCTTTTCTCCACTGACCTTGGTGTTTGCAGGGCTAGTCCTCTCACTTATTCTCACTCTCCTCTCCAGCTGCAGTTGTGCAGGTTTTTTTCCTCCCTTCTTATAACTGTTATCCCAAAGGCACTGACATAGTCACTTACGGGCCCAGCCTTGGCCAGCAGCACGTCCATCCTGGAGCCAGCTGGCACTGGCTCCATGAGACTTGAGGAAAGCTTCCAGCAGCTTCTCACAGAAGCTGCCCCTGTGGCCCCCCACTACCAAAACCTGGCCGTGCAAACCAGAGATAATGCCTTCTAACAACAGCACAAGGCCAGCGCAGAGCTACTATCAACTGACTTTGGCATCACCACAGCAACGGGCCTCCTTCTTTCCTTCTTTTCTGAGTATCTCTGGCATGCTTCACATTCCCCAACACCTACTGTCACTCTCCTTTTTAAAGCTGCCCAAATTCTTTTTTTGCTTCAACTTCTCACCCTCTTCATTATATATTCCCCTTTTGCTCTCAAACAGAACTCCAAAAGCACTAGATTTTCTTCCATAGCCTAGATTAGTAATTATATATTACACATAATCACTTATATTTTCAAGAAGATACTACATTTATATCCTGACACTAGCAACATTCACTGTTCCATTTTAAGATCTGAAACAAGACCAGTTTTCTTCTTTTAAGCATCAGCCACAACACAGTATTGAATCTTCTTCAAAATACAGTGAAGCCATGGTGAGTCATCCATCCAAATTTAGGATTATTATTTCTCTATAAATTTAGAGGAGCAGATTAATGAGGGCACATGGAACATTTCCTTTGACACAGCAAGAACAAGAGGTTTTCCTCTGATACCATGAAACTGAGGAAAGGAACAGCTTTGGAATCTAGAAGAAGGTCTGTTAAGAGTTTCTGTAGATGCTTTGCAAACTGTGGCTGCTCTTCTTGAGGTATGACTTCTGATTTTAACTCTGGAACCACAAAAAACCTTACAACAGCAACTTCACCTCTAATGAAGTTTCCTTCATCAAGTAACTTCTATACCATGAAAGCACTTGCAAAATAAGTGCAGATACAGTAGGCAAAGAATTTCTAGTATGTAAAAATCTAAGACTGTACACTGGAAAAAAAAGGCCATCCACCAAAAAACTCCTATAGAGGCTCAAAGGTACATTTTAACTGAAATCTGAGGAGTACAGAAGACTTACAGAAACAAGTAATCAAGATTAACATGTTTGTTTGTAAGTTCTTACAAAGTTAAAAAAATATCTGATTAAACATGGGAGAGGCCTACCTTCAGAGATGCTTCATATTTCTTTTATATGAAGAACATACACATTTCTTACTACAGTGATATTGTACAGGAGAGACCAAGCTCAAGCAATCAACACAAGTATGTACTGATGAAATTGTTTGTAAATCTCCTTTCTTGTGGGAAGGAGAGACTGCAGAGGAAAATCTAAAACAGTCATGAAAGAGAAGGACAGGAAGGACTCTGAAGTAAGTGCACTGAATGACCTGTGCAATTTGATAACTGTAGTAACAACAGTAAGCATATGTTTGTTTTAAAGTGAAATAAAATCTTCCCACACCTATTGTGAGAGAGAGAATTTCCCAACCTGAATTCATTGTGAGAAAAGATATTTCCCACCTTAAACTTATGGTACACAATTAGTAGCAGAACAAAGTGTATTTATAAACATGTGTAAAAAGCTTGTTTAGTTATGGACACAAGCCATGTCCAAATTCCACTTAGAACCTCTATTTGCAAGCATTTAAACACATATGAACAATCACAAGCTAGAAATAACATATTTGATTGAAATAACATAACAGATTTGCTAAGTTATCCATATACAGAAATTTTACCATCACTGGATTAGGAGAAAAACATAGAATATTGAAAAACAAAAGATACAACCTCAGCTGATCTGAAAAGAACAAACTAGTACCAAAACTGATATTCACTGCACAACATGATGTATGATAATTTGTCTCATAAACACTTCAGTTATGCCAAAGAAATAAGGGTCAGGAAAAGACTCTTATATTTAAGTACTGGTATAAATTTAGTATTAATATTCATAATTCTCCAAGCATAAGAAACCAAATTAAAAGAACCTTGAAATACACAATACACGCAACAGGATAACTTCTCTAAATTGCATGCCTGCTACAAGTTGTTACCATTACATGGAGGTTTGTCTTCTGTTTATTTCATATTTAGAAACCCAGAGAAGCCTGACAGGTGTAGCAATCAGAAGTTTTTTAAATACTTGCATACTGATTCCTAAATGCTTGACTTGAAAAACAAGATGCAGACATCATGGATCTTGTCCTCCACATCTACTTTAAGCCACCTTTCCAACTGATTCCCTCCATTTTTGAAAGAAAAAAGGATGTTTTTCAGGATCTATTCACCCTTGTGCTTTTAACTGCATCCTAAGCCCCTGCTGTTCATCAAAGCCACCAGGTGGCAGAATCATGTAATGTCAAAGATGCTTTCACCCACCCCACACCCCCAAAAAAGAAGGGCCTGCCCCAAAATAAGCCATGTAACCCACCAAAGAAGCACAAAACTACCTGTCTAAAATGAATCTGAAAACATTTATCTCCCCAACACCCTTCATAACAAGGGCAAGAATGATTAAACAGAGAAATACATCTTAAGGGATATGATAGTTCATACACCTGAATTCTTCAAAGTGCCTTCCTTTCCTCACAGTCATCAAGCACAGCTTCAGGCACCATCTTATTTTTTCACCCTGTCCTTTCAATACCAAGTCACAACTGTAGTCACTATCTCATTATACAGGATGAAGAACCCTGGTATTTGAGCTCTCATTATTTATTAATGCACATGGACATTAGGAGATTACATACAAAGATGCAGATCAAGCACAAAAAAATTACATTTTGTATGATGCCATAAATGATGCATTCAGGCAGCGACAGGAAATGGCATTTACATATTTGTGGTTCCTGCCCCCAAAACTTTCTACAACACTAAAGGTCACCAACTGTCTCAAATCTGAAAACATGTATCAAGAAGTATCAAGACCTCCAAAATATTGTAAATGTCCTTTCCTTGAAGCTTGTCCTATCATAACAATAATACACATACAAGAAAATAATTATTTAAGGCTTTAGAAAGAGGACAGCTATGAGTTGATGTATTGCCATTAGATCCTTGAAATTCATCAGGATTTGCAAACTTTCCAACAGCTGACTGTTCAATTTGTAGACACACGGATTATTATTAGAACAGATACCAACTGCCAAAATTGAGTTCTTCAGGAGTAAGTACAAGGTGGCTATTACTGTTATTCAGCAAACGAACAATCTTGCTAAGGAATACAATTCCGATCTACCTCATGGCCTCAATTCTTGTCATTTTTTAATAAACGTTACATATATATATATACACATACATATTATATATTTTTGGCTCAATTTAAATCTAAACAGAACTACTCCCAGTGCTGCCATATGTTAACAGCACAGAATGAGTAGCATATCATTATCTGCTCTTTTGTTCCATTCTTTTCAGTACCCAATCCTTGGAAAGGGACACAAGGTAAGCAATGCATATCTTTCTATGCTAATTCACATCATCTTTCTAAGACAGTACAGTTTGTTCTTGAAGGCAGTCTCAGTAAGAATTGTAATTTTTTTCTCCATATCTGAAAGAACAGAAGATTTTGAGCCTCATTAACAAGGAATAACAATACCACCATTATTCCAACACTTCCTATGAAGCACAGAGTTCCACAGTGCACCTAATTCTTCACTTGAACTTTTCTTTGACGACCTAATCATCTGCTAATGTTCTTCCATCTAATTGCTCCTCCTCCTGCTACATGAAATTGTATAGATTGGTGTATTATTTGAAAGCTATTTGCTTACGTTACTACAGATTTCATTAGGTAAAACCAAACTCTAGTATTTTCTAAAGACACTTGTTTCAATGCACTTGAAAGTCAGATGGCATGGAAAGACAACTGTTGGTTTCAAAGAACAAGAGAAACTATTTTATGAGATAACAACACTACACATACAAAGGTTTTCTTGGCCACCAAAGTCATCCTCTGGATAAACTGTCCTCTCCATCCCCATTCTGACACAACTAACAATCCATGTTTTAGAGCAGAGTCTTCAAGTACTGTCCCATTTTCTTAGAAAGGTGAAAAAGCACTGAAACACCAACAGATACCATGAATTAGTTATCTTTACCCTTGCAAATTAATATACCACCTTGGGGTTTCAAGGTGTAAGAGGACCAAGAGCAGATGCTATGAAATACAGACTAAGATTAACTATTAATCAAGAAAGTATGACTAAAAATCTTGCCATTCTGAAGTAGATCATCTCATATACTACTAAAGAAAACAGTTAAAATTGATTTTGCTTTCTAAATGAATGATTGAGTTCTACTAACAATTTGAAAGGCTTCAAAGAGAAAGAATACTGCTTTGAATATCAGCTTCCTCCAGGAAAAACTGACAACAGCAATAACTAGATCTGCCTTTAAAAGAAATTCTTTAAGTATTTCATGAATTCCAGAGCCTCCAAATAATATAACACTTCCTGCCTATAGCGTCTCTCATTTTACCAGAAGAGATATCCATCAACAGACACTTTTAGACTAGAAAGTGGTCTAGCAATTCTCAGTCCTGTTTCTACTCTTCCTTGCTGAATTTCTAGAGAAGCAGGCATAACACCAAATTTATTTTAAAAATATCCCTCCCCAAAAAAAACCAAACCAAACCAAAAAACCAATCCCCCCCTCCAAAAAAAACCTCAACAACCCCCCTCCCCCCAAAAAAACCCCACACAAAACCACCTCCACTTCCACTGACAGTAAAAGCCAGATCAAATAAAGGAAAGAAAAGTTGCCTTTGCTTCCTTCTCATCTGCTCAAAGGGAGGGCAATCTCTTAATAAAGATGAAACTACATTTGTAATATAGTTTGTGTTAGAGGAAGAGAATGAACCCAGAACAAGCTGCAGTGCACTACTGCTCATGTCGGCACAATCAGTAATGCCTTGTAGAGATAAAGAAGACGTGTCAGAATAATTCCCAGCAAAAGATCTGCAGTTTTCTAAAAGCTTCCTTCTTTGAAATTGAGTAATTTTTTTGCCTTTTTGAACACCAGATGAAGAGGTATAGAAATAAGACACTGTGATAAGATTACATATTATAAAAAAAAAAAAATCCATATTCCTAGAGTTAAACAACATAAGAAGTGTAGAAGATTACAAAAGAAAATTTTCCAGCGAAACTAAGGAAGCTGATTACTGTAAAAGAATCATAGAATCATTTGAGGAACAAAACCACCAAACACAAAAAAACCCCTCCAACCTATAAAAACCAACAACCAAGGCTCTTTTGAACACAGTCAAGCAAAACTCAAGCTGATTCGATCCATCAGCATAGTCAGTACATGTTAACATTTTAATTATTCAGAATATCCATGGGCAAATCTCTTCCCCATATGTAAGTGTACAATTAGGCATGGTATTATTTTCCAGGACAATTCACTTCTTTACTGCCTCAATATCTACAGAATCCTTTGTGCTTGTGTGGTAGAGCCCAGTAAGAATGGCTAGATGGCGGGTATTAAAAGTGCTCTACATATTCAGATATCTCTTATTTAGGTTTAAAGAAGTCAGACTAATAGCTAAGTAATATACTCTCGTCATAAATGGAAAAAACAAGGCAAAATTTTACAGGACTTACTAAGAGACAAAGTTTAAATGGTCTGAGTGCCAACTATACTCTCCAAATCCACACCCTCAGAAAAAAAAAAATAGTACCTGTTCAGCAAACATATGATCATCTTCACTAATGGTCTATTACATGCCCAAATATTCCCACTAAAAGAAAAAAAAGCAGAAAAAACCCAACACAGCAAAAACCCCTAGAAAGTTCTTCCTTATGATTCCAGTCATATCCTTAGTTTTCATATATAAGAATATACTGGAATATATTACTATATATATATCTATATAAAA
>VZRQ01002060.1:794073-870067 GCA_013397975.1 Machaerirhynchus nigripectus
TATACATTATATACATATATATAATATATACTGGAATAAGTATGTAAAAAGCAAGATCTAGAGCTGAGTATTCATACAATTCACCTGAATTAGGTGGAGAAGAAGGGAAGGTGGGAACAAGGTGGGACTCATGCCTGAAAAGTCTGCTTTTACAAAAAAAAATTTTAAAAAGCTACCATGGGCATTTTGTGTTTAAATTTATGATATCAGAGTAAACTTCTGTTTCTTTTTAATTGCTTTTGCCACTAAGTTACTTTTCCATAGGCATTTGGAAGACTGTGCTTCAGGTAGGTAACATCTCTAACATGGAAAAATAATTCCTAAGGACCTATTTCTCTCAAGGACAATAAAATCCAGTAATTTGTTTCTACAGAACTTTTCTGGAATAATGCTCACTAGAAATCCAAGCACACAAAGAGTTAGGTGGAAATCATCTGGATATAAAGTGATAATTCAGAAATCTATTTTAAAAACAGGTTTAAAACTGTGTGAAGTAAGCAGTGTTTGGTTTTGGTTTCTTTTTGTTCTTCCTCCAGCTTTAACCTTAAGGATCATGAATTGAGAAAAGCTCAAGTTTGAACCTCATCCAAAATATGAAAACAAAAAACTAAGGGAATGATGGGAGCATATGTCTGAGTTATCCTCCAGAAGTGTAACGTCTTTTTCCCTTCCACTGGGGGCACATTCTTAAGCAAATCGACAGTGATGGACTACTTTGGGAATCTTAAGGGGGCTGCAACCAGCTGATGAGGCCCCATAGAGTTCTTAAAAAATTGTCATGAAGGAGCCATGAATGATGGTAATGCTGTAGTAAAGAATATTACCATGCTGGGGTGCAGGACTGACAAGTATTTTGTCTGGGGAGCGTTTCTGAGGCGCTTACCTCCTTTGAAGTCTCTTGGCGTCAGGATGAATGCTAGCTNAGCAAACATATGATCATCTTCACTAATGGTCTATTACATGCCCAAATATTCCCACTAAAAGAAAAAAAAGCAGAAAAAACCCAACACAGCAAAAACCCCTAGAAAGTTCTTCCTTATGATTCCAGTCATATCCTTAGTTTTCATATATAAGAATATACTGGAATATATTACTATATATATATCTATATAAAANTCTGTTTCTTTTTAATTGCTTTTGCCACTAAGTTACTTTTCCATAGGCATTTGGAAGACTGTGCTTCAGGTAGGTAACATCTCTAACATGGAAAAATAATTCCTAAGGACCTATTTCTCTCAAGGACAATAAAATCCAGTAATTTGTTTCTACAGAACTTTTCTGGAATAATGCTCACTAGAAATCCAAGCACACAAAGAGTTAGGTGGAAATCATCTGGATATAAAGTGATAATTCAGAAATCTATTTTAAAAACAGGTTTAAAACTGTGTGAAGTAAGCAGTGTTTGGTTTTGGTTTCTTTTTGTTCTTCCTCCAGCTTTAACCTTAAGGATCATGAATTGAGAAAAGCTCAAGTTTGAACCTCATCCAAAATATGAAAACAAAAAACTAAGGGAATGATGGGAGCATATGTCTGAGTTATCCTCCAGAAGTGTAACGTCTTTTTCCCTTCCACTGGGGGCACATTCTTAAGCAAATCGACAGTGATGGACTACTTTGGGAATCTTAAGGGGGCTGCAACCAGCTGATGAGGCCCCATAGAGTTCTTAAAAAATTGTCATGAAGGAGCCATGAATGATGGTAATGCTGTAGTAAAGAATATTACCATGCTGGGGTGCAGGACTGACAAGTATTTTGTCTGGGGAGCGTTTCTGAGGCGCTTACCTCCTTTGAAGTCTCTTGGCGTCAGGATGAATGCTAGCTGTCCTGGGGCTGCCATCCCTTTGAGGGGAGGGAGATACAGATGAGCCCAAAGGTTCTCTTCTAAACACAAGTCCTTACTGCAAGCTGGCCAAAAGGTCCCTGCAATCAAAGAAATCATTGTGGTTTTGCATGTGGCGCATTTATGTCCTTTAATCAAGGTTTGTCAGCCATCTAACATGTTCAACCACAAAGGGAAAAATAAAGGCACCTGCTGGGTAGCCAATGCAGAACAAAAGCTAAGTAAAGAGAAGAACTGTTCATTCCAGTTTGGACTCTATGAAGTCCATGAAAAACACAGGTAACATGACACTTCAGACTAAGCAGAACCTCCTCAGTACACAGTATTTTATGCATGTATACATGTATAAAAAAGCTGTTTGCCTTTGGAATCATTCTCCAATGCTCTGAAACTCCTGCCTTCTTTAGATTTCAATGTCACATTTTAATTCCTAGACATACATACTAGTCAATTCTACTATCTGATGCAGCAGACACTCTTCAATAATTACCTCTGGCAATCACCACAGCAGTATACAATTAATCTTTAAATGCATCCTTTTTGCCATAAGCTAGTCGTAACAGAGCTTGCAGAGCCACTCGCTTGGAAAAAAACCCACAACAATGAATGTTCTGTCACGGTGCTGAAAAAAGATTCCTGCAGAGCATTTAGCAGACTTTTGTGTTTGCATGCCAACATGCTAAAGCCACAAGCTCCATGTTTTCCATAGTGTGAGTCATCTCTAACAGTGTCCATATTCACAGCCTCCTTGGCACATTTCCTGGGCACATGCCCTTCCACCATAGATTCTTTATAGCCCAGCTGTCACAAGCCTAGGCATGTCATATTAAACACATGATTTCCCAGGGCTGCAAACTGGTGGGCAATCTGGATTTATAACTTCTACCAAAGTATATTACAGTAGAAGCATACAGACATATATTTCTCGAATTGGCTACTCCTAGCTAGTAAATGCAACAAACTTGCACAACAACAGAAGAACAGCACACATTTCACTTCATAAAGGAATGGGTAACCACTACTTTGGAACACTAAGTATACATGAACCCATACTCTTCCTCTTCCCACCTGCCTACAGCCACTTTCCCTTTCCTTGCTTCATAACACAGTGGTGGAAGAGTGAAAAATCCTGTCCCTTAATAGCCATTATCCTTTAACTGTTACATATTTTATTCTTAGTGGGGCTGACAAGAACCATCCTTCCCTTCCCTGTCCACCAGGCAAATAACTACTACTTCATAACCATATATATCAAGCCATTGCCTTATGGGGGGAAAAAAACCTAACTGCTAACTGGGGTAGATCTTTTCCCAGGAAGCCCACTTACAGAGACACAGAAAGATTAATTAGTGACTTATGTGGTCCTATGACAATCTCAACAGACCATCTACTCACCTCTTATGCATAGTCACCAAGAAGGCAAGAAATACAAAAATGTAACCCTTAATCAAAGATCCAAATGGAACTGAATTTTACTGAGTGATACTGGTTATTGATAAACTGTACAAGGTCCCAAAATGGAAAATTGGAAGCAAAACAAATCAAGAAATGGGAACCAAAAGTAAATCAGCATTAGTTCACCAAATTCGTAACCTCAGATAAATTGCATTACATCTAAAGCAGAACTAACTAAAGAACTTTGCAGCCAGTGAATACTGAGGTTAGCAATTCCCCCCCACCCCCCAAAAAAGGCCACCCTACACCTGTCTTATCTTAAACCTTCTTCACTGGAATAGTTCACATCAATAGGACACTGAGAGTTTGTAATTACTGCCTTCTCTATAACAGAAACAAACTTCCAGCAGTAAATATGAGGCACATGAATCCCTTCTCCATTGTCCAAAAATACAATTGCTCTAATGCCTACATCTGTTCCTGTTTACCCATCACATCAGATTAAATTCAAAATTAAAGTTACAAATCAGATTTACTTCATAGCTCAGATATCAATTCACTCATTGGTTTAATCCCTTTTTTACTACTTACCACAATTTCCAACATCTTTTGCACCCCTGCTCTGCAGCCTATCAAGCTATAACCCTCTTTTCCTACTCCTTTTGCATTCATATGCTATTAAATTCCACTACTCCTTTTACAGAACACACATAGGCCAATCCTTCTTCAAAACTCTTACTACTAATGGAGTTGTACACGTGTATCAACCCTACAATAGCTCAGGATGTTCAAGTAAGATTTCTGTCAAGCTCATAATTTCAGTCCCTGAAAAACCCCTTATTATTTTCCACTTTTTGTCTTTACAAATTTTACCCTGACTCTAATTACTGATAAAAACACCTTCTATTCACATATATAATTTCCATTCTGCCTTTCTCTTTTATGTTTTTGTTTTGTTCTTACAATTTGCTGTTTTAAGGAACTGTTGAAGGAAGCAGAAAGGGAGAAAGCTCAGTACCTCCAAATGATTATTTTTACCCCAGCAGTTATGCAACAGCTTAGAATTTAATAGTATAATGAAAGAACCTTAAGAAGTTGTTTGAAAACACTGGGTACCAAATACAAGAACTGCAATGTTTTAGAACTAATACAGTCTTTAAACCTATTCACTGGGAAACTTCCCTTTTGCAGTTCACTATTTCTGAGTCTAACCAACTTTTTCCAAATAACAACTTCTGAAAGTTCAACAGTCAACCATTTAAAAATGCTTACCAACACACTTTGCAACATGCCACAATGTTCCCTGAAGTGTAAACAATGTGACTCTTCTGGTTTTATACAGCTGTGTGCATGCAGACCACATGGACACTTAGAACAAGTGATTTGACTCAAAAAACTGTATAAATGCCAAAGTATACTTAAGTAAAAGAAAGTTAACTGAGCAATACAGACTACCTAACATTCACATTTAAAATGCAACAAAAACACAGTAACTGTGTAAGAGCACCAGATTATGACGAAGGTAGGTAAAGAAGTTTTCAACCAAAATGTTTTAGAGGTTCATGAGAACATCAGATTAACAGACTGGCAGCCACCTGATGGCAGAGCTAATCACGTTCAGATTAAAAGCTTTGTCCCAGGAAGTCTATCTGAGCAAAAAATGGGGAACCAGCCCACAAAACTAACGCACCTAAGCCTGGGCATAAATACATACACACACTGTCTTTTTTCAGCTTTACTGTTGGCTGATGGAAGAAGCTTCATGAACAATGTATTGGCAGTGGGCTTGCATAAAACTTTAGACTAATCTGAACCATCAGTGTACAATGCTCTAATCCTTAAGACAAAAGATTTAAAAATATAAATAAAAAAGAGGTGATTAGTCCCCTGCCTACTCAGTGAACTGAACCACTTCACTGAAAGTTCCAACAGCCCCTGTGGCCACTTGCAAGGCAGAGTTGGTCTTCCCCTGCAGCAACAGCAGCGAAAATCTTGTACCTCAATGCCACATTAATACTCTCTTCTTAATTATTTCAGACACCTGCAGCACCAAGTGTAGCAGTTAACACACAAGCTACAGAAGGACATCTGACACAAGATTACATATGGTTAGAAAGCAATGCTTTGTCATCCTGATATGTATGGCCAAAATAATACAAGGCTTTGTGTTACAGCTAATCTAGAAGCAAGCCATTACCAAAAACTGTGGTCCTTTTCCCACCTCCCAGTTTTTAGGCCACCCGAGTCTACCATTTTTTTATTTATATTTATTTTGCACCTGACCTAGCAGTTCTGTAGACACAGGTCAGAACTGGCTGATTGGTTAGTGTTCGGGGTTTGCTCTTTTCAAGAGCCAGGTTGTTTTTGGAAGGGATGGGAGAAGACACTGAGGAAACTTGTTTCCCAGGTGAACCAAGTCATGATGCAGCCAACAGATCCAACACAAGTAAAATGGCAGGAACACGTAAGCAGGATGGGGAACAAGATACTGTGGCTGCCTATTTTTCATACCTGTTGAATCTGCCTAAAAGCAGGTACTGAGATGTGAAATTACACTCATACTATATAGAGGTCAGCAATCACAGCAGTACAGAGGCAGCTTTTAAGGCCATCAAAAGGACAATACAAACATATTACTTCCAATGAATGATACTTTACATTAAGCTTTCTAAATTTTTATTTAAAACAAGATCAGAATAACATCGTACAGTTAAGTACTTAACAAAACACGAAATATAGTTACTACAGACTCAGTTTTCTTTGAGATATACTAGGTGATGCTTCCCAACCTTAATGTATTTGTACAGTAAGAATTATTTAGCCATAAAAGGCTAAAAGTGCAGAACTGATTACCACTGACAAACAGGAAAATTCTTGAAGTCACCATTGTTTACTAGGCAGATTTTTCAACAGATGTGAAAAGCTAGGGCAGTATGATGCAGATTCCAGAAAGCGATAATAATCCCTTCGACTGCTAAAGGAAAATACTGAAATAACAAGTTTCTAAAACCACAATTCGAAACAGTACCTTTCAATAAAGACAGTGCAAACAAGGGACTTTTTTCTCATTAAGAGCACAGCAAATGACTGCAGGGAAAGACAGAAGTAGTAAAGACTATGGGCAACAAAGGTTCAGAGTTCAAGGTAACATCTCTGAAATAAGAAGGGACCAAACTATTTTAAATATGAAAACAGGACTTCACAGCAAAACAACGTGACTCTAGAAACAGGGTTTATGGGTTCTTTGGCATCCTTTTGTCTTTGTCTTATTTATGGATACTAGGGGCTCTATCAATGGAAGCTTCCTACTCGTTCTCTCAACCAGTAGACTGACAAGATTTGAGAGCCTATCAGAACCATTACAGAAGCCTTCTTGCTACCACCTTCTGGGCTGCCCAGCCACATGTTGCTCCCACGTTTACTACAGACAAATGAAAGCAACACTCATTCAACTTCTCTGCAGGCTAGAGCTGCCTAATGAGAACAGAAGGTTACCGGGGCTTCAGAAGAAAAGTAAGCATACCAAAACACGGGCTGGCTCACAGGAAAGCAGGCCGCATTTTGTTCTCAACATTGCCACAATAACAGAATTTGCAACCCCAGCCTTCCTCTCATTCCAGCTGCAGGTATTCCTACAGGTGAACACAATTCATTCTAGCTTTGGTCAAGAGACCAAAGAAGGCACTCCACCACCTCAACCCCTCACAAAATGCAACGACGACAACATGGCTGCAATTGCAGCGGGCAAAATGAAAGATAGCTACAGTTTTTTTCACTAAATCCTGCCAGAGAAGGACAGTGGAGATAGGCAAGGGGTCTGGAGCACAAGTTTCATTAGGATTGTCTGGGGGATCTGGGAGTGTTTCGCCTGGAGAAAAGGGGGCTCAAGGGAGACCTTACTGCTCTCTACAACCACCTGAAAGGAGGCTGCAATGAGGTGGAGTTGGTCTCTTCTCCCAGGTAACAAGTGACAGGATGAGAGGAAACAGCCTCAAGTTGCACTAGGTGGAGCTTTAGATTAGACACTAGGAAAAATTTCTTCACAGAAAGAATTGTAAAGCATTGGAACAGAGTACCCAGAAAAGCAGTAGTCACCATCCTTGAAAGTGTTCAAAAAATGTGAAGACACGGTTTAATGGTGAACAAGGCAGTTGTGGTGCTAAGCTGATGGCTGGGCCTCATCTTGAAAGGTCTTCTCTAACAATTTTATGACTCTATGGTTTTAACACCCATCCAAAGTTCAGGGACTGTAGTTTGCAAAAATCAGGTCTGCAAGGGCACTAGCTGCTGCTGTGGGGCTGGGCACAAAGCACAACAATGGATCGTCAAGAAACTACTCACACGTTTCACTTCTCCCTGTCTTGAAGTAGCAGCCCCTGTTAAAGTGGATTCTACAGTCTTAAAGTTAAGCAGGAAAAATCTCGGTTCCACTCTCCCACCCCGATAAGCATGATGAAACCTGCCAAAGGCTGCCTACTATTTCAAATGATGACAGAATGCACCAAGTCTATTAACTTCTGGCTGACCCACAGCATACATTTAAGGTCACATCAGTTCAGAGATGCTCATAAACATAAAAGTAAACTGGTTAAACCTGTAAAGCAAAAGAACATCAACTATAAACTTATTTAAGTCCCACATAAACATCCACATTCAAAGTTACATTAGCTAGAATATTCAACACATCCACATTAAAGTTCATGAGTCTCCTAAAGCATTCAAGCTCAAGCTTCTTTAAATTCAGTAAATACTGATCTAAAAACCCCCAAAAACCTGCTACTGGCATGTAACCCACCTCATATAAGCTGTTCCAATATTTAAGATGTCTTCCCTTTAAAACAGCACATGAGATTATCAGATGAAATTTGCTTATCTTGACCATTCAGCAAATACATCTTGTCATATTTTGGCATAACTGATTAGAAAGCACTAAACTATCAGCACTTAAACACAGAAAGGCTTTGCTGTATACGCAGGGAGTCACTTCCAACCTTCTCTTAAAAAAACCAAAACCTAGCCTGAACTTCAGTCATCCTCCAGAATACAGGCTTTCCAAACCTTAAACTGCTCCTGACAAGCTCTTTACTGACTGCATTGCAGTTTTCCAGCCCACTGTGAACTGGACGTGTTATTCCAAGAAGAGTATCACTGATCCTGTGTATACCAAAGCCCTTACCAATACAAGACATGCTTTGGCTCAGCCACAGCACTGCTTACCAACCTCACATTCATCTGATTACCAAAAATAAAACCACAGATTAATTTCAGAATCACCATTTTTCATAAATAATTTTTTTTCTTGCTGGAGTTCATTTGCCAGAACTCATTGTACTACAGAGTTCAATTAATTAAACTTCATAAAAGCACTTTTTTTTTAAATTAGGGTAGACTCTGTCAGTCAAAAAAGTTAACCAGAAGCTATTTTCTGTTTTCTTGCTGTCTATAGAAACACCAGTTTGACTTTCAGCAGTAGGTATATTATATCCTAGACATGAAATAAAAACCCATACGGGTTTTATGTAACAAAGTCTAAAGTTAAAATTATTGGCAGCTATCCTTTATGAACCTTCTATCACTGTTTCCTATAAATGTTTTTTAAGCATTTTTAAAATATATTTATAAAATAGGAAGTTGTCTGTGTGAAATAAAGGGGGAAATATAGTATAAGTCTTATTCTTCTTGCATCAATAAATTTAAACAGTTCAAAAGAGGGTATTCTCTGAAGCTCCAAAGTGTGCTAGAAAAATATATTTGAAGGACGTAGAAACACAAGCTTAGAGACAGTAATAGTTTTTAAAATACAGTAATATTTTTTTAAGTACATACTACAAGACTAGTTCAATACCAGTTTGATATCACTTGCACCTAGCTACAATGGATGATGAAACTACTTATAAATTATTTGCTCTGCCATTACATACATATGTACAGAAGTCTAAGACGAGGAAATGAAAGAATTTTTAACATATATATACATATAAACACATCAATCTCAGATTTTCCCCATATACATTTATTAATCTAAGCTTTGAGTGTAATGTACATATACATATATATATAAAAAGTCAAGGGTCTTTAATCTTCAATGTTTGAAATATTAACACAAATTAATTTGCTCATACATTTCTAAATAATAAGACAAGATCAAGAAACATAAAAACATTATTAAGTTATAATAAAGAAATACTTAGAGTTATTAACAAAACTGAAGAAACATTATCAGAGAGGCGTCTGAATCTTGAAAATAAAACCGATTTCAAACAAGGACAGGAGAAATCACACAACCAAATCTAACTAAGCTCTTGAAGAATTGGTAAAGCAGAGTAAGATGCAAAAAGCAGAGCTGACAAGCTTCTAGAGTGAAAAACTTTCAGAATAAGTAGCATAGCAACACTTCCTAAGAGTAACAGCACAGCAAAACTCAGAGGAAATAGCAAATTTCACCTAAATTTATAAGAA
Source organism: Machaerirhynchus nigripectus (assembly GCA_013397975.1). NCBI lineage: Eukaryota > Metazoa > Chordata > Aves > Passeriformes > Dicruridae > Machaerirhynchus > Machaerirhynchus nigripectus. The sequence goes on from VZRQ01002060.1 coordinate 803,767, forward strand.
ATCTTTTAAAAATTAACAACTACAGAATCCTTAATCCATTACAAGAAAACGTGGATGCTGCTAACCTAAAGTCTAAAGAAGTAAATAGACCCAAGGAAGTTTCATTAATTAATTCTGTAAGGATCTAAAAAGAACTACAGTTCTTCTATCCTTGGAGCATTTAATCAGATCACAGAGGAACAGATGAACCTTTCATTTGGAAGACAGCAAGGAACATTGATAAAGGTTTTTAACACACCACGGCAGATAAGGAATGGCATTCCCTGTAGATAAATGCACCCATATAAAACAATGACACTACAATTTGCTTTAAGAGCAACACTGCAGTTACTTACTATATCCTACAGTAGACAGCAGACCTTTTTTTCCCAATAGAATGGGAACATTAAGACATTGTATTTAAAAATACAATGCCTTCAGAAAAGGGCATTTCTGTTTTATATAAATACATCTTGATTTCTGACAAAAAGATGTACCACAAATAAATTTATAGTCAGAATGACAACCTAAACTGATACCACTTCACTATTGCTTTTGCTCTATTTGCATGAACTCTGACCACAGCAAGTGCACACAAACCTCCAACAACAGACGCACAGAACAAAGTCTAGAGGGAATACAAGACTTGCTTTAGGGGAGCAGTAAGCTGCTTCTTGTTTAAGACTCACTGTGCTAAAGCAGTAATATTTCATATGAACAGGTACGGCTTAGTCTCTGGATATGAAAGAAGAATTTTCTATGAAGAAAAAACATTTCTGAAATATTCAATTAGGATATACAGAGAATTGTACAGTAAGACAATTTAAAAGGCTTTTGGGTATATCACACTATTCTAGAGAGAACCTAGAAATTAAACAGTGTTTTTAAAAAGTAAGTTACTAGAACAAAGTAACTTCCATTAACTCATTAAATTGTAATAGTTATTTCAAGCTGTCCTACCATGTATATCATGCAGTAGGCACAAAGAGCTTGACAAGCTCTTCTCACATCATCTCAAGACAGCAAGAGGCCTCAGACAAGCACAAACACCATATAAGCCTTGTAAAATTTCAAGCAACAGGTTCCTGAACACACATAGCTTAATGGAAGGTGTGGAATAACACAGAATGAAGAACAATATAAAGATTTCTCAGAGAGAGATGATCCAGTTTACTAAAAAATAAACAAATACTAAAAAACTCAAGCCCAAAACATTCTGCCTACCAGAGAAAGGATAGAAATTCCAAAACCAATTTGTCTGCCAAAAATAATTAAAAGAAAATCATATTAAGAGTTCCCTGTAACAGTACCTCTTTCTATCCAACATCCACCACACACATGGTCAACACCATGAACAGAACACAGGATAATAAATGGTGAAATGGTTGACAATATAAACTGAGATCCTATTGTTTTCCTACTTGCTTACTTCAAAGAAGTTTGTTATGTGAGAAGACATTATTATCTTTCTTGTAATTAGTGCTAAACTGTCCAATCACAGCAGAAATAACGTGTCCTAATCACTCAACACATGGAAAAATTAATGTGTTGAACATTCTCAGTGACGGATTATCCACACTGTTAGAAACAGAGTTAAAAGATGGTCAGACCCTTGAGCTACATACGGCAGTCCTGGATTCCAACTACAGCAGAGACCTGCAGCAAATAAACTTGGATTTCTAGCCAACAATATGAACCAATTCATTTAAATATTAATATGGTCCCTTTTGTGTGTGTGTGTGTGTGTATGTGATGATACATTATCCGATAACAAGACTTGACTCTTATTTTAGAAAGCGAACAGAACTGCAAAATGTTGCCTTTTCAAAGATTCTACCATTTCAGCATCACCTAATAACCACAACACATTAATTTTTAACAGCATAAAGAAATGAGCTTTTTGTTTTGAAGACCAGAAGTTCTGTAGCACCAAGTGTCTTACAAACAACACACATTCACAAAGAACTGAAGCAATGAGTACATGAGTAGCTGCACATTCTAATAACTGTAGAAACAGCTGCACTTCACAGCAAAAGTAAGTGAGTCGTACACAGCCACTACTGGTGCAGTATCTTAGAAAGCTGACACAAGTTGAAAAACTCACAGGCTACTGCACTGAACAGGAAAAGGTATGTGAAAGGTACCAGAGGGTCCCCCTCACAACAATAAGCACAAATATACCTATTGACACTTTGACCCAGCCAAACTCATACAAGGTTCGGAGCCCTACAATCTCCTCTCACCTTCCAATAGGAAAAGCAACCACTGCCATAACACCTTCAAAAAACACTGACATTCACTTAGTTCAAATCTGAACACTAGATTTTCTTTTTCAACCCCATTGTTATTATACATTTTTAAAACTAACAAGAGGTTTTCCCATGAGACTTTTTCTTATATTCTATTTCTTGTAAGAGATTCTTCCTGTAAGAGCTAATACCCCTTGCTGGTTTCTCATGTGGGCACAAATGACACCAAGGGTAACTAGAAACCATCGCATTCGATTTCAGAGCTCTGGAGATGATGCTCAAGGGTCTGGAGGCCCAGCTAGTCTTCTCCTTGATTATGCCAGTTTGGGTCAATGGCGAGAGGAGAAGTAGATGGATTTACAAAGTAAACAACCGGCTGCACCACTGGTGTTGGCAACAAGGTTTTGGTTTAGGACTCTGCTGACTGGAAGAGATGGAACCCACCTCATGAAACAAGTCACACAAGCCTTTGCCAACAGGATGGCCAACCTGGTAAAGTGAGCTTTGAACTAGGAAAAGTGGGAGGAGAAGACTGTGACTTGCAGTCACAGACTTCAAGACCCCTTGCACTCCTACTGGGACACAGGCACATTCGAACACCTCTGTGAAGTGCAGGCACACCAATCAAGGCAGTATAGGGAACAAGCAGCAGGAATTCTGAGATCTGTGTGCAGTCACAAGGCTTTGATCTCACTGTGATTACCAAGACATGATGGGACAGCTCACACAACTGGAATGTCACAGGGAAGGGCTACAACTGTTTAGAGCAGACAGACCAGGAAGGCACCGTGGTGGAGTTGCCATACGTCATTTAACTATCAATCCTTGACCGTGTATTTTCAAAAGTAGTAGTAGAAGCAATGAGGAAAAATTAATCCAATTTACTGTGCTCAATTAAATGTCCTCTGATGCTTCTGAGATCAAACCCATACATAACATCTAAGTCACATTCTGGTAACGGGTTATCAGGTCTAAAAACCACTAACAAAGCCATTCACTGGTAATATATCCAAGCAAACTGGTTCAGAGCACAAGGAAGAAAGGAAAAACTGTCTCTTGCTTGAGTAATGCATCTCCTGGATCCAGAAAAAGTCCTTTTTTCTTTGGAAACTAACCGGCAATCTCAGAAATACAGAGATAAAGCAGGGTCCCACTTTCAGAATCTTCATGTCTTTGCTGATAAACAGAATACTTCCACAAAAGCAAAAGCAGACTGAATTAATGTATTTTATGTCTACTTCTAACTTCAAATCCTGCCAAGACAACAAACTCTTATCTAGATTCTCATCTCACTGTCAAAAAAGAGCGAGCAATCGAGATGGGAACAAAGTCTGCCCAAAGGAATAAAAGAATACCAAAGGCTTCCAGGTATTTCCACTACCTTTAAGACGTAATAAATCATTACACCCATCCAATTAAAAACAATAACAAAAAAAGAAAACCAAAACAAAAGACCAAACTATCTGGCACACTTAAAACTGAATCCTGACAATAATAATATGGCAGTGGGAGGAAAGGGAAACAGATTCACAGGACAGTTAACAGAAACCCCTTCCATCATTAGCTTCACTTATGTCTAATGTGCAAAAAGTTTTACTTTCCAATTTTAATTTTTAAATCACTCAGATCAAGGCTAGGTTCAGTCTCCTCAGAAGGACAACCTAAGCTTAGAATGATCAGGGATCAAACCTTGACAAAACATTTCAAGGTTCACAAAACAGCTGATATTACATTGCTTTTAATGTTTTGATAATTCACATGCAGACTTAGGTTGAATTTTCTGAATTTAAATAACCCAATATTAAGAGAATCTAAACATATTAGAGCTCAACAAACTCATGTCATTTAAAGGGGTTTTTGTACAGAAATAGCAAAGATGTGCAATTTTTCCTATTAAGTTCTGTCACATACTTCACAAAATATAGTAACTCATTCTTTCTTTAGAACTGAAAGGACAAAAATACATTTTTCTTCAACTGAGGTCTGACAAACCTCCCCAACAAAAAAAGGCACAACTAGATAGCCTGGAAAAGAATTACTTATAAAATCAAATCGCCACCATCTGTGAGTATCTTACCTTTAAATAGGATCCATAATATTTAGTTACATATGGACTGTCACACTGACTCAACACTGTGATTTCTTGCTGGATGTCTTCTATTTCATCTTCTGCTTCTTCTAGGTCGATAATTTTTATAGCAACAACTTTCTGAGTCCGATTGTCAATTCCTTTAAAAACTTCACCAAAAGACCCCTTACCAATTCTCTCCAGTTTCGTAAACAGTTCTTCTGGATCTGCCTTCAGAGTCTGTTAAAAATAAAGAAAAAAGTCACTCAGTATTTGTAACACTAAAACAAAATGTAGTATTTTTAAAGGCAACAAACACTTCAAATTTCACATATTCCTATTTATCTAGCTACAGTTTCCTACCTTCATAATTATCACATTCTTTCTACATCACTTATAATCATAAACTCATAGGTTTATGTTTTGCTGTATATAAAGAACAAATTCACCACTGTCCATTTGTCAGGGTTTTATCCCATCTGGCAAGAGAAAATGCTATCTCAATTTCTTTTTCTTTGCCAGTAAAGTATCCAGAATGAAATATCTTTACACAGATTCGGTTTTTATTAAAAGCAAATAAATAAAACACCTCTACCAATAAAAGTAAGCGTTTTGTCTAACCTTATCTCTTGAAACTGGTTCCCTCCCAGATCCCAGAACCCTTCTCTTTTGTATTTTTCATGTATCTCATCCTCCTAAGGATTTCATTCACTTTCTTCAGTGCACAGAGTACTGTTTCCTTTTGTTTGATGTGACAAACAATCCTCTTCAATTTTCTCCTACTAAGGATCACCTGCATGAACAGCCATGCTTCCTCCTTCTCCCTGATGGCAAGGTTTTCTCAGTTCGGGTTTATTTATCTTTTTCTTCTTCTCTCACTTGCGTAAAGTTATTCAGTCCTAAAAAACATCCTGTTCCCAGCTTTCTTGATTTGAGCAGTCACATAAAAGCCACGAGTGCTCACCCAAATATGCAAATATAAGACATAGGTGGACCACGCTGTCACATTTGGTTTTTTTCCACTATCAAGTATTCAGCTCACTACGGCTGCTCAGACTTCTCACTTTCAGTGTACAGATGGTTAAGTTCCACAGTGTCTTGTACCTTCTTAATCTAATAGCATGGAGCCTCACTAGCTAAGAAAAAATACATACATTACAACTATAGGGGGGTTGGACTATACAACCTTTAAAGGTCCCTTTCAATCCAAACTACTCTATGATTAAACTGGAAAAGTCATAAATAGAGGGAATAGTCATGAAATGAAGAAAAATAGGATAGGATTACTTCGAATCGTCTCCTTAAGAAATAAAATTAATACTTTAAGAGACATGTTTGTGTTTTTAAAAGGATGACACTCATGCTAGCTATGTGAAAATATATCGTTGATATAGAAAAAGGTTCATACAAGAAGAATTCAATAATGCCTAAATAAGCATAAAACCACCGTTTATACTTAGCTCAATTTTGTAGTAGCATGAAGAGGGGCATGAGAATTTCTAGGTTACCACTGGCAGGCACTGAAACAACATTTTCTTTAACAAGTAAATTTAGCTTATAAAGCACCTCCCACTTATACTTTTGTCTACTTCTGCACTCACATCTCAAAGGTTACATAATTAACCCGTGCAGCTGCAAGAGGAAGACAGCCTAGAACATAGTTTCTCTGGAGGTATGTGAATTTCACAGCTGAGATAGGTGTTCTGAGGACCAGGTATCTGGGACTGACTGAACTAACAGATAAACTCACTCTGTTCTCAGAGCATTTTATCATCTGGCACAACTTGGGAGTACACTACTACTTTTAGTACTTTAAAGTCAGCTATAAGACATGACAGCTTTCAGATAATCATTCCAGGAACGCATCACTGGTGAGATCAGCCCAAAGCAAAAACACTCTAAGTGTTCTGCAAGACTTCACCAGCCCCAAGAAGTTTCCCCTGCTTTACATCGTACTGATCCATCCTTTTATCCATAATCAGTTTTGGGAAACAAGCAGAAGGGCATGGGGATTTATCACCCTTTTGCCATTAAAGGAACAGAGCAAAAGATCCAAATCCCTTCCACCAAAAGCAGCTTGTTCTTCCTTTAATTTCAATGTTATGAGAACAACACACTACTACACACTAATAAATATTACATATGTAATATGCTAATATATCTCCCACTTGTAAACCAGACCAGGGCACTTCATGTTTTCCAGCAGTCAATGCTTAGCTACACAGGAACCCTTACCAACACTTCCAGGGACATAATTGCTAAGAGATCACACAACTACAAACCAAATTGTGCTTACTGGTTCTTCTCATGCCTCACAGAACGCTTTTGTCCATATTCAAGCCACTGAGAACTCCTAATGAATAGAAGTAACCTTAACACCTGCATCAGGTATTTTCCCTTGTGGAAAACAATTATCCATCTTTGATTTCATACATCCTGTGTTGGAATTTGAGATGATGTGCTGTAGAGAGCTGCGCATGCCTAATCCATCCACACAAGCCTGCTAGTTCCATTCACTAGCCACAGGAATCTGAGCATTACATCATTTTAAAGGCATCTGGGTAAGCCACAAACCAATCCCAGTCACAGCTGCCTAAAAAAACCCACAAAATCACCTCCTGAGACTAAAAAGCCAGCACTGCTCAAAGTTGCAGTTGTTCATACAGAGAAAATGCAAGAGCTACCCACCAGCAGCTCTTTAAGTTTTGCTGGCTATATGTATACACCCCCTATTTTCCCTTTTCCCCTTAACTATCTATTACTATCACATATTAAAGCCCCTTGTTTCACAGCACCACAGTCTTCAGAGTCTTTCAGGAACCTCACACCTTCTTTTCCACACTGTCAAGCTCTTGGGATTGTGGTGTTAGGCTGGCAGTTTTGTAAGACAACTGTAAAAGAGAATTAATAATTATAGAAAAGCAAGGAAGATGACTGTTCCTGGGAGACCCAAGAAGAAGGGAACAACTGTTCCTGTTTGATTTTTCATAATCAAAATTTTGCACACATTTTGAAAGGCTAATTGTTCAATAATAACAGGACTTAATGGGATTAAAATCATTATCAATAATAATGTTATTTCAGAAGTTCCTTGTGAAATGACTAATTATTAAACAAACAAACAAACCACTCCTTACCACTTCACAACTTTTGTGAATTCATTCATTTGTTCTAAAATGTAACAGTTGCCATTCCTGAATTTTGTTCTGAGCAACAGGAGGTAGCAGTTGTTTCGAAAAACCCAAACAACACACTCTTGCTCTGTAAGAAGGTCTCAGTTTTCTCAGAACACCAGGTGTTTGAAGTGAGAGCCCTGTGTTTTTGCAAAATCTAAGCGTTGGTCTCTTTAATGACCTGCCGTCTTTCACAAATATAGACACCACGCCTCCAAGATACATAAATGAACTGCTTGAATCTGAAAGTACATGAGTGGCCAATTCCCACCCATTTTTCCAAGATCACATCTGGAAAGGATTCTTGCCAAATTTGGTTTTGCTTGTTTTTGTAAATACTTCCAACAGAGATAAAATAAACAAACAGCTCTATAAATATTCTATCTACACAACTACATAGAGAAAATGACTTCCACGGATACTTTCACTACAGTTTTTCCAACTCTATTCTTTGCAAGCTTTCACTAAACATAGAGTTTATTTCTACTCATATTAAAATAATGGGAACCAATAAAAGAGCCTTCATGTAAGCATCAAATTAGCATATCAAATATTGCTAGAAACCATAGATTAGATCATAAATATCTGCTGCAAATGGGTAAAGCTAATCACCTTGATAAAGAAGTAGATCTCTACCACTACAACATTTTTTTCAAAGCTTGTCACAGAATACATTGTGCAACAAATCAAAAACAAATTATGAAGCATTCAGATTGAATGATTCCAGAACTTTCAATTTCCACAGACACTTGAATTACTTTGCTTTTTATTTCAAATAGTTTTCCACACTTCTGAATACAAACTGCAACCATCTTGTCTCAGTGTCCAGCTTGTTTAGCCATGCAGAACAAAGTCCTTTTCACCATAAGCAAAGCCACCATTCATCCAATAATTTGAGTAATCTCTCTGTACTTGTTCCACATTGGATTCATTACTTTTGACCTTAATCAGCCAGAAAAACACACTCCATTTAAAATTAACTCTTCTTAGTACCTAACAACACTGTTGCCTACTTCAACAGAATAAAAATAGTCCGATACATTCTCAGATCCTATTTGCTCGATTTGGCCTCATGGCTCAAACTCAGCTGCAACCAACTAAACCAAATCACCTCTTCCTAATGCTCTGCATTTCCAACTAATGAGCTCCCAGACTCTTGCAAAGGTTCTTTGTAATACTCATACTTACGACAAGCTGCACTTTATGCTGTTTTGTTCAGTAATTCCAATCCCCGCGGTTGCACAGTTCTTCAGCACTGGCCTCTCAAGTGTAATGGGTGCCTTTAAATTTTGTACCATCAGCCATTTTAATCAGCATGCATTGCCTTTTTCTATGCAAAGGTCACTTTTCAGTCAGCAACGGATGAGAACAGTCCTGGAGAAACCAGCAGTATCACCCAGTCTAAAACCATCTCTGCAGTACCCTCCTCACAGCCAGGATCACACACGTCTTGCAACATATTTATTTTTATGAATCCCCAATTCTCATCCACACTAACTGTCCCTTAAAGCTCAACAGAAAACGTTACTGAAATTCAAACTAGTTAGATCCAGCTTTACTCATAACCATTCTGAGCGAAGATACAGTTTTATGTCTTTTTCCACATCTCACTCCAGTTATTTCTAACCTCTTTGTATGAAGAGTTATTCCAGTTATTGTAGAAAAGCATTAAGAAATATTTCTCTTTAACTTAGAAGAATTATAAAGCATCTCCATAATTCAAGTTCTTAAGCTTATCTGTGCGACTGATTTTACTTGCAGATCAGTAATTTCTCTATGCAGCTCATTTGAAATAGACAATCATCTTTTAACATCTCATTTTGTATACTTTTCATTTCACCAAATCAATCTCCAATTTGTCAGTCCAATTCTCATTCCCTATCAAGACTGAGCCCAAAATAGGATAATCTGAAGAGATTCAGAGATTTCTGGGGATTGCTTAGCTTGGTAAAGAGAAGTCTGAGGGGCTGGAAATCTTATTGTGTGTGAATACTTGATGGAAAGGAGTAAAGAACACAGGGCCAGAGTCTTCTCAGTGCTGTCGAGCAGAAGGACAAGATGCAAAAAGGTAAAATCCCAACCTTCCCTAAAGTAAAGATAATCCTACACTGATTAGGGCTGCACAGGTGGGTTTTGGATCCTTTAAGGTATTCAAAACTAGGCTGAATGTGGTTCTGAGCAACCTGATGACTACTTTTAGCAGGAGGTGGACTAGATGTGCTCCACAGGTCCCTTACCATCTCAGCTGTTCTGTGTATTCTGTGATACACTTGTCCTCACACCAAGAACTAGTTTTGCTGCTAACTGTACTGCACAAAAACATAATTTCTTCAGAAATATGACACCATTGCTGCACAAAATTTCTATATTTTAAATTTTTTCTATGGTCAGATCAGAGAACAGAAGTCTGCCAGAGAAGTTCATACAATAAATTTTCCCATGTACCCAGAGAACTTCAAGCCTAAAGCCAGCCAAAGTGAACAGGAGGCACAGTTGATGCCATTCTTGACACAGCTCCCCATTTCAAGAAGGCACTGCAAAGGTTTCCCCATAGCACCACTTGCAATCTTTCAAAAAAACATTTAAAGTCTCTTCACCTCAACACAGACAAGCATTAAGCAGCTCCCCTTTTTACTTTGATCCCCACAAAACTAGCAGCACACAGGGGGCAGTAGCGGAGATACATAAATTTGGGTAAACAGCACAAATTCAAATCATGCAGCCCTCCCACAAACTTGGGCTACCAAAGCAGGGGGCAGGGAATAAACAAACCCACAACAACAAAAAACAAAACAAACAGAAAACAAAACAAACAAACAAAACAAAACAAAAAAAAACCAACCAACCACCAACTCCCCATACACCCATATAAGATGGTTTTGCATCACAGAAAAAACGACCTCCAGGAAGGAGAAGCTTCAAAGTTTGCTACCTAGCATTTCAGCTTTCTCAGAAGCTCACAAGCTTTTGTTTTCAGCAACATATATATACACCATATAGGAATAACTGATACAACACACAAAATTATTTCCTGCAGTTGGTGTGAAATTGAAATGAAACAGAGGCAGTAGGCAGATTATAAATCGTTCAACTGCATCAATCCCTACCCATACTTTCAAAGTGCAGCCAACTAACCCCAAAAGACAAAATATAATCAACAATTTGAATTTATAGTCTGGGACTTTTATCAAAACAAGAATTTTTAAAAAAAGACATTTTTCAGAAGACTTAAAACTGGAACCAAATTTGAACCATCTCTCAGTCTTATTTATCAATAATAAAGTAAAATGAGACAAACTATCATAGCCATCTTATAATTATAATGAACAGCAACAGCTGGTTTTTATTTTAAGAAGATTAATCAGCAAAACATTGAATGAGAGGTACAAAGACTAGAATGAAAGCATTAATCTGTAATAACTAGGTGTAGAACTAAGATCCAGCTCTTTCATTGAGAATTTGTCAATTATAAAAAGTAACACATAATTGTTTTCTTTTTTTTCTTCATACACACTCCGTATTTCTTGTTTTCCATCTCCCATACTATAATTATTCAATTCAGACACATGCTACCATAAGGAAATTGCTTTTTTCTGGGAGAAATAAAATATACCAGAAATACAGAGAATTAGCAATAGAAATACTTTAACTATTGAGAGAAAGGAACAACTGCCATAAATTCTGCTGTGAAACTTCAGTGGGTTGAAACAGGAGAGAGAGGAAGCAAAAAATAAAGCTATAAACCTTGCATCTCAAACACCGTAGGTAAAAACATATAGCATGAATCACTATGGCCTACTAATACTCATACTTGTCACAGAGTTCAACTCTCTTCTTCTGATTTCCACCTAGATTGAAACAGGTTTAAGCACATTTCCAGCAGGAACAAAAAAGTTGCCTAAAGTTAGCCTATCATAGAAGTATTCCTCAGTCCTTGTATAACCCTCTTTCCACTTATTTTCAAGGAAGATGCACTTATCTTAGATTCAGAATATGAAGTATTCAATTCTTTATCCGTAACACAAATATACAAAGCATGCTTCCAGATTTCTAATTTACCAAAACCATTTTATGGGTGCAATGTCCCCTGCACAAATAAGTCTGAAATTTTCTGATATTTTTCATTCAGAAAGCTGCTTAGTGTACAATCCTAAGAGTTTAATACCAAAATGAATAATTACCTAACCACAGCCTGCTTCCAGAAAGCATATTTATTTGGAATTTATTCTAAGTTTCTGAAGTTTCTCAGTTTCTAGTGCAACATCACAAAAAACTTTCATAACATGTAACTGACTTCCTCTCTTCCATCCATTACACTTCTAAACTGTAAATTACTGCAATTAAAAATCTCTCCATGCCTTGAGCACACAATGAAAACAACACACAAGTATCAGCAGTAGGTACAGTATGGCAGTGAAACACAAGACGTATTTCAGACACCAAGAGAAAGACAGCGAAGGAAAAATGTCCCAAAAACAGTTTTAGAATGATGTGTCTCACTTGTTTACACTTGCTAAAACGTTAAACGCTGTAAAAATCACTCTTAATTAGCTAAGCTACTGATAAAAAGAAAAATAAAGTAGTAGCTCTTTGTGGAAAATCCCATCATTATGACAAATGGCTGAATAAATAGAGCTAATAGAGGCAATTAGAAAGTTATGTTGAATTAACACTACTTGAGAAAAAGAAGGAAAATAGCAAATTTTAGGTTCCACAGCAATCCAATAATTTAGGGGAGACTTCTTGCACCCATTGTATCTGATAGAAAACCCAGACATCTGTCTAAAGAAGCTGCCAAGCAGAGTAGCTAAGAATACAATAAATTCTCCTGATTCAAGCCTCACTTTTTATCAAGTTACATTGCAGAAGGCTCTTAGTTCTATCCTAATATACAATCAGCACACTCTGGTGTTTGTGCAACCTAAACATTTATTACTCTTATACCTGTTCTTGGCCACTAAGAGGAACAACTCCATGCACAAACACTTCCAATAAAGAAAGTATTTTTTGGTTTACGAAAGTCATTTCACTAAAAAAAGAGCATCTATCAAATACGTATCTTCAAAAGTAAACTACATTTACCTGCGTTTTGGAATTTCCTGAACATGGCCAGGAGTCTAGTTTCATGTAATATACTAAAGCTTAAAGCAAGCTTGGGAAAAACAGATTTTACTGCTATCAACTAACTTGTGAATGCCAGCATCACCTTGCACTGATCATAGCTCAAGACCCAATTCGGCATATAACCCAAACACACCAGCTTAAGGGAGTTAGCAATTTTGGCAGAAAGAAATTGCTACATTCGCAGTCAAGCTTCATTGTATAAAAAAACATAAAATTCTAATATGGAAGCTGAAGCCCACCATTAAAACCAACAAATAAACAAACATTTTTCTCTGCTGGGAAAAGGAAATCATTTTAATGATGTGTTAGGAAACCCAAGATTAAAATCCTTCTAATGTAATGTAATTTTATTATCTCATGTTGTCTTCTCATAAAACTAAACAGTCTTAAAGAATTTCTCCGTCTACATCTCAAATCCAGTACACTGAAGAGATTCTTCCTATGTATTGTATTTGTTACCAATTGTCAGGTGCATACCTACACATGGAAACTTACCCAGATCAACAAAGAGTTTACAAGTAAAAACAGTTTTGATTATATAGCTGCATCCACACAAATTATTACTTTTAGGCACATAGAACACCACTGAATTAAATAATATTCCACAAATGCAGGCAGGTTTATCATCACAAAAGCAATAACCAGATCAAATTCAATCACAGAATCATAGGTACCAGGTTGGAAGGGATCTCAAGGAAAACCTGGTCCAGCCTTTCCCGGCAAAAGCACAGTCTAGACAAGATGGCCCAGGCAAGTTTTAAAAGAGTCCAGCATTGGGGAATCCACCATTTCCCCAAGAAGATTATTCCAATGGCTGATTGTCCTAACTGGGAAGAATTTTCCTCTTGTGTCCAATCAGAATCTTCCCCAGGGGTAATTTGTACCTCTTACCCCTCATCTTTCCATGTAATTCCTAGTGAAAAGGGAGTCTCCATCTTCTCTGTAGACACCTTTTAAATACTGGAACATGGTGATAAGGTCTCCCCTTGGCCTTCTTTTCTCAAGCCTAAACACATCCAGCTCTCTCAGCCCTTCCCCATGTGACAGGCTTTCCAGTCCTCCAATCATCTTTGTGGCCCTTCTCTCAACCCTCTCCAGCTGTCCACGTCTTTTTTGTATAGCAGGGACCGAATTATTATCAGATACATGCAGTATTTTGTATTATTATTGATTTATATTAGATGCCTGGTTGACTTTGTTAGTCAGTGTTCGGTGCATCCGCTATTCCCCTTCCCACTCCACCCCCCAAGAAAGGGAGCACGAGAAGAATTTAAGCAGGTTTTGAAAATGCAGCCAAGATACATACTTCCATCTTCTAGTTCAGAAACACAAAAGATGCCACTATGTAAAAGCTGACATCAGAGCCTTGTACACCACTCATAACACAAGGCCCGATATTTAAATGTGTTCTCTACATCAGAGGCCTTTTGTCTCTCTGGGGAACAAAGATGACAGCTGGCTAAGAGGGTACCTTACTCAAACATGAAACTGGTACATGAAACTTGCCACGACACAGGACCAGTCTGACTGGTCTGTGAGGATACCTGAAAGACACAGCCGCCATAAGCAGTATCTATTTACCTATTCTGGAAGGCCACACAATGGAAATAGGTTTTCCTGGCTCCTCTCAAACAGCTCCATACATCTATTACATAGCCCTGACACAGCCTTTGACTACAGAGTGAGAAAATGCTCACCTCATTTTCACCAATTAAAACTCTTCTGTCCTGCCACCCAAGGGCTGAGCTTGTAATAGGTCACAGAACCATGACATCTGTATTCAAGATATTTTAAAACTGATTAGCCAAGATCATAACCGTTCAAGGATCTGTCTAATATTTAGTGCTGTAAGTTACTGCAAAGCATTTGTCAAACTATAATGTAAACAGTAACAGTGAGCACAAACTCTCAAAAAAAACCCAAAAAAATCAAACTGGGTCTCCTACACAGAAGGTGCAAATGGAAAGCAGTGGAAGCTAAGTGGCCTTTCCACAGTGCCTTTGATTTAGCAACACAATATTTTGCAATTACCAAACACAGAGTTCACACAGGAAGTAGTTAAAACACTTTATTGTAAAAGGAGAAGGAGTTATAATAAGGAAGACAGTAACACCTATAGTTTGTAACTACGAAAGAATAGCCATGCTGGATCGGAACAAAGGATCCTCTAGGCCAGGACACTTCTCCTACAACAGCCAAAAGTGAACAGCTTGGGAACAGCACAAAAATAGACAAGTAAACAGCAGTATTTCCCAAAACACCCTTCCAGTCTCCAGCAAACTGACACTTCAGACACTTTCTGAGCCAGAAATGGTGCCTTCAAACTTAACGTTTCTTTTCTGTTCATTTGTCAAGTTCCCACTTAAATGTGGTTAAACTTTTAGCACTTCTTGAAGCAAGACAGCTTGAATGTCAACGCTTATTTACATTTTGCATGAAGAACCTGTAGCTCTAATACTGAAAATACAATGAAGAATGAATAAAAATAACTTACTGCATAAACACTGTTACTGCTATGGAAAAACTGAAAGGGAGGAAGATAAAAATCTGTTTTATCACACAGAAGAGGCTTGTCTTAAAGATGATGGAATTTTAAAAGCACCAAAGGAATTTATTACCATAAATTTATAAACACAGTACTTGATTATTTAAAATACAGCTTCCATAAAGACGCTCCAGAAGCTTACCACAGCCTTGAAATGCAGGCCAGTCTGAAAACCAAGGTCATATACACTTGCTCAGAGCCAGCCTTGCAGGAATCTCACACATTCACAGGCAAACACACACTCTCCTCAGGCCACTTCCATAAGGCATGAACAAGCAAGACAACACATCCTCAGTTTAGTAATGGTGCAGCTTCACACTGCACACTCAAACTCATATCTATACAAAGCCCTTAAAACAACGACAGCAAAAACTTTGAGTCCAAACTTAAACTGCACACACAGAAATTTAGGTCAAAACCCAACTCTGTTTTTATTGAGGTTACAACATGCCCACTTTGCAGCAGACAGCAAATCTCAGGTTTTGACAAGCTTCCAGCACCATCTTACATTTCCTACACAGTTTTTCATTCCTTTGGCTCACTCTCTACCCACTCACTTTTTATGCATCACTCTTCAAACATCGATCAGACATCTTGTTCAGGGAGAAATATATTAATCCTTCATTCCTCTGCTCTATTTACACTACCTGTGCTCACGCCAAACAGCACTAATAAAGTGATGTCCCTTCAAGTGATTTTTTTGGGGTCAGGAAGTTACTGTGCTCACACAAGCACACTGGCTGCTCTCTTGTGTAAGTACAGCAAAGACCGTCGGAGAAAGCTGCATAACTTGTCACTGACACTGCCTCCACCATTTGTGGCAGAAGCTGGTAGGTGGGGAAGAGGGATCACACTACAGAAAAAGAAGACATAGTCCCATGATTTAGGCAATTTAATTATAACTCAGAGAACTAAACTCTATTCCTCTCTTCTACACAATGAAGAAGTCCCGAACCTTTTTCTTATCTAAGCAGATGTCACACATTGCCTGTACTTGACTCTTTGAACATTTATTTGGAAGTAAAAATTGAAGAGGATCATGTACTGAAAACAGACCACTATAAAACTGCTATATATTCTGACAGAATGGAAATCGATATAGATGTGTTGAACTGGGCACAGAAAATTACCAAGCAGCATTCACATTGCTCACACACTTTATGCCTCTGCCTATCAGCAGGTCTTTAGTTTGGTGTTCCGGGGGATTTTTTTACACTATTTAAGTTCACAGTTGAGCAACTCTCATAATAATAGAATAAAAATCATGATAAAAATAACCGCATCCTGAATAAAAAGATTTGAAGCAAAGTCCCAAATTACGTGGACTAACACGAACCCTGAAGATCCACCCAGTTAGTATAGCTATCAGTACTACAAACTAAATAATAAATCAAGTCAATAAAAAGCACAGGTCCTTAGATCATGCAGTGACACACATCAGCAGTACGTGCAAAATGATAGAATAATTTTCATTCTCTCACAAGCAGCTACAAATCTGAATTTTTATTTCTAAAGTGTTATAGATTCTGCCTCAAAGTAGATAGTTGTCTCAGTTCTAATATGTCTCAAAAGAATTAAAAAAAAAAAAAGCCCAAACAATATCCATAGTCAATCAAGAAACCCTTATTTCTCTGTCTCTGGCAATCAGCAAACTGCTCCTATTTGGAAGGTGAACTTGAACTCTCAACAGCAGGACCTACAGAGCAATAAATTAATCAGCTCGGAGTGTGGGCCTACATAGGCTACGGGGCATCCAGTACTGTGTATGAGCATATAATTCATGCCATGCCTAAGCATGTAACATTTCCAATTCAAATCCTCAGATTTAGCAAAGAAAAGAGATTCGTAACTTAGAATCTTGACTCACAATAAAACAAAGCACGGTAAATCAATACTTAAACCAAATGATGCACAAATACTGTCAATCTAGGAGACAAATTGAGGGAAACTCTTGCATGTCATTCATAAATTGTTCCTTTGGAGATTAGGGCAAGAAAGTTTCTAATCAGACGTGGGAAACATTAGAGTAACAACACACAGATACCAATGTTTTCCCTGGCAGCAGTTTCCACTTAAACCAAGNGTATAACAACAGCAGCTGACCAACTCTCGGAATCGAACACAGGAGCCAAACACGATCCCCGAGCACCCACCTCAGAGCAGCACCACAGACATGGGCACTGCAGCATGCGCTGAAGGTCAACATTTCCAGGCCCTGCTCCTACGGACTGGTTTTACGTATGCTTCCCCTTTCCTCCTCAAACTAACGGGGCCGAAAATCGCTCATTGAGCCGCGGTTCGCTTCAGGAATTAAAACACCGAGAAGAACTCCCGGCCGGGGTAGGGGGCCCCACGCCACGCTCCGCTCCGCACGCCTGCAGCGACACAGCGGCTGCCGAGGACAGGGATGGAGGGAGGCAGAGGCAGGCAGGGATCCACCGGGCCGAGGGAGCTCGCTGGGCACCACGCCAAGCGCTGACAGCACGCTTCGTCTCCATCCCGCTCCTCTGCCCCCAGCCCAGCCCCCGCGGCCGAGCCAGGGCCAAGAGGCGCTTTCTCCCCTCGCCCTGTCCCCCCAGACCCGCGAATTCCCCCCTTTACACCCACACCCGCCCGAGGTGCGTGTCCGTGCCTGCCCTTGGGCCAGCTCCTCACCTGCATCCCCGGCAGCCCCGCCTGCACGGGGGAGTGAGCCATGGCGGCGGCGGCGAGGGAGGCAGGGAGGGAGCCCGGTCTCCTCAGGCGGCTCCAGGGCACAGAGCTGAGCTCATCTCCACGCTCTCTCACACACAGCACCGCCGTCCTCCTCCTTCTTCTCCTCCTCCCGGCCCTTCCCCCGGGCGAGCAGCGCCTGTGCGCCGGCGGTGGGAAAGGGGCCGTCCCAAGCCCGGTCTCTCCAGGCCGCCGTCACGGATGCAAAGGCNCATGGGCGCGGCAGGAGCCCCACGCGCGGGGTGCCGGGTGCCGGGTGCGGCTCCTGCCGCCCCTCGCCCGGCGCTCCGGGGAGCGGCCCCGCAACGCCGGCGCTGCGCTGCAGGCTGCGGTGTCAGGAAGCGCCTGACTTCCTGTCCGAAGCTGCAGAAGCCCCAACCCAAAATGCCAGTCGTGCTTATCCTGTAGTTCCTAAGCGGGAGCAGAGTGGGTCAGCGCTGACGTCTCTCCCGCACAGCAGAAGCTCTGCATGCATGCAAATCTCTTGAGAGCTCGACTGTGTTCTATTCTTCGTTACAACTGGAATTTAACAGCTCAGTCACACAACTTCCCGTGTGCCGTGGCATGCCCTAAGATTCTCTCCTTTTTCCAGCCCGGCACAAAAACCTAGGGAGATTCATGGGTGTTAAAGTTGTTGAAACCTGTCAGCCAGCGGGGCTGGGATCCACAGGACAGCGAGGTTAGCTGTCTTTTCAAGTGATTTTAAAAATGACTTGAGCATCCACTGCAGCATAAATTGCTTTTCATTAGATAATTCACTAGAGTTTGTACAATTTTCTTGACTGCAAGAAACACTTTAAAATAGAAAACGGTCTTATTGAAAAGTGATTGGAACTTCCACTGACGCTTTTCCTATAGGTATGATATTCTTGGTTGTCTAATGTGGGCTGAGTTAATGCTACACAATCTTGTTTCCTGAGACTTGTAGACACATAAATGTTCCCCAGATCGCCACCTCAAAGTGTTATTCAAATAAAATTAGCCAACAGCCTTATGCAGGCAAATAAGTGTGCACACACACTCAAGCACATTGGTTTTTTCCCTGAGGAAATAAACTAATATACCTGCCCTTCAGTACAGTGAAACAGGAAAGGATGATGGCTAGAAACTGTATAGAAACTGTATAGAAAACTGAATTATTGGAATTTTTTTGTTTTGTTTTTCATGAAGGAGTTGATAGTTTCGTTAATGCTGGGATGGAGTTTAGATTCTGTGGGGTGTGGCTTCAGGAAATACAGACAAGTTTCTACTGTTTACTGGTATGTAATTTTCAAAGAAATGTAAAGTATTTTCATTTGAGTTCTACCTCAGTCAAAAATAAAATATCAGTCATGAGAATCAGTATCAAAACTTTCTATTTAGATTGTTTTCTAAAGCATTTTTGCAATCTTCTTTGAAAAAAAAAAAGTTTTAGTATCTCCGTGGTTGCTGCACTGTTTGCAGTAAGTTTTTCTAACTTGCTAGGGAGAAAGTCAGTGGGCTACAAGTGAACCTTTTCCTTTGTCTCATGAATGTCATTGAGCTTTTGCTACGTCACATAAGATTAAAAATCTTCATTGAGAAAATGTCCATTTTACCATTGCCTACACAGTTTTATTTTTGCTCTTTTCTGTATAGTCATTACAATAGAGATTTTATCAGCTGCCTTACCTTTTCTGCAGTTGCACATTCAGTGTGGAGTCAAAATAAAAAAGGTACACAAGTTTTCTCTTTTGTACTATAAAAGGTTTACAACTGTTATTTTCTGTCCATGAGTGTATTCTTTGGGACTTAAATAATTTTCGTAAGGAGCCTATACTTGATTTGCTAGAGTTGATTCTGGTTTACCTTGTTAATTCCCTTTCTACATTTAGGTTGTAGATTCTCTAGCTCAAGGCACATACGCACAAAAATGTTCTCGTGCTGCTCTGAAGTGATTTCCACCATGTAAGCTCCTGGCCTGGGGCCAACGTGAGGTCTTTCTGTTGCTTGTATGCCATCATGGATTATTTCATCTCAAGGTTTTGAAGTTCTGCATGATATGTTCAACAAGAATCTGTGCCTGAAAAATTATTTTTGAGCTGTGGAATAAACTCTGTGGGCAAATTTACTTGTCAAATGCAGGAAAACAAAGGAGCAGACTCAAAATTTTTAAGTCATAAACCAGATACCAGTCCAAGTTCTAATGAAGTCAGAACAATGTATTAGAAGGTGTAATACCTTGTCAGCTTATAACTTTTATACTCTATTTCATATTCTGATACACTTCCAATTTCTCCCTGGACTTGTAGAAATTTTAAACAAATAGTTTTGAATGTAATTTTAAAATAATGAATGTGTGTGTTTGCTGTTTGTTTTGTAAATGCTAGTCTTTCAGATTAAATTTCAACTCTATCTCACAGACTAAATAACAGAAGCCTTGAAAATTTTCCTCTCCTTTTCTCAATCTTTTGTGGGTTTTTTTAATCTTTTCTGAGAAAAAAAAAAAAGATTTCGTGTATTGTAGTCCAAAAAAAGGCTACTCTTGCAGAAATGTTTATAAAAATAGAATGATTACATGTTATGCTGGCCAACCATCCCAATTCAATGACTGACACTTCAAAAATAAACAGTTCTTATCATTAAGACAGTTCCCTGATGTATCCTTTTGAAGCCAGATTTTCCCAACATTCAAAGATTCCATTTATTTTATGTGTCAACTTCTCAATAACTGGTTTGCTTTCAATTTAACATGATATTTTGAATATGCAGAGATTTTCTGCCTTGCTGGTTATGTTTAAGCCATAAATTATAACATTTCAGTCTCCTTTCCAGTAAGAAAAGAGTTACAAAGAAAATACAATTACATAATTCTAAAGGCCGTGACTATGAACTTCTGCTTATAAATACCTCTGAAGAAAAGATGTTTTCCTTACTGACAAAGACTGAAACTTCTTAAAGGAACAACATAAGACTATTGGTGTCTTCTATGATGAAAGGTGCACCAGAAACCCAGCTCTTTTTGAATTTATAATTGTAAAGGTGTGACACTTGCCTGTATCACACAAGGCACAGCAGCTTTAACAAGGCTCTTCACAAATGGACCTTTACGAACTTAAATGTTCCTGGGGCAAGAGGGGAGGTCCTTACATGGGTCTCTAAGTGATGATAGAGAGGAAAGAAACAGACAAAAACATTTCACAGTGGGGGGTGTTACCACTAGGTTGTCGCAGGGCCAATATGGGACCCATCTTGCTCAGCATATCCATGAATGACCTACGAAAGAGACTAAAGAAGATTGACAGTCTCGTATTGCCAATAATCATGAGGAGGAAACTAAAACAAAGCCCAAGAAGTTGAAGAAAAATGGCAGAGTGAGCGACTGCTGAGTTACTTGCCAGCAGATGGGGGTTCCACACTGAAAATGTGCTCCTTCAGCAGAGCAGAAGAATGTCAGAATATGAGTGCGAGAAACATCCTTAATGTGGCCCTACAGAAAAGCAGCTTTCTGGGCAAACTTTATAAACATGAAATAGCTAAATCAGTGAATTAAAGCCAAAAGGTATAATTAATGTTCATTTCTGCACACTGACCATGGCTTCTCTTATATCCCATGTTCATATCCTGACTATGGCTTCTCTTTTCAGATCCATGCGCAGTCCTTTCGGCTTTCCTTTCTGGGGGATCTGCTCAAACAACAACTTACTCTCCCAGGAATGAGCCAAGGAACCAAGGGTAGGATGCAAGTTTATTTTTTTAAAAAATATGTTTAGTGCTAAAAAGCACATTTCCCTGTAAATAACAAAAAATATCCCTGTGTTGTCCAGGACTGGTATTTTCCCTGCCTTTGGTTGTGTAGTGTACACTCCACAAGATTAGGTTCCAGTGTACTTCCAAACTATGCAGCAATGATACACCTAGAAAACATTGGAATTTTCTCTCTTTCCACCAAAAATTTAAAATTTCAGTTTTCAATTTCCATTGGAAAGGGTGTCCCTTCTACAAAGTTATGTTATTGAGCCTTTCTTCCTCTTAAAATGCCATGGGTAACCCTGCAGCTGTGTATTTCTTCCAGCAGAGGAAGCTTGTGTAGTTTCGAAAGCACACAGCTTGCCTTCCACAGCTAGATTTGGCTGTGCATTTATGTTCTGGTTCAACAAGCCACTTGCCAGAAAATGGTTTTGTCAATTACAGAAGTAGAGCTGTAAGTTCAAACAATGGCATTCTACTTTAGGTCTTGGGAATGCTGAAGGGGGAAAAATTTGTTATTAAATTATGTTTCCCAAAGAAAAAGCCATTATTTTGCTGTGTTTGTATAAAACATGCCAGTTTATATATATTTCCCTTCCTGCAGTGATGTTATTCATATCATTCATAGAACATGGCAGGATTTTGAGATTCTCATTAATAGAAGAAAACTCACTTTCTTGTAGTACTGAGAATAATAATGGATAAGTCAGAATGAGGCAGGAAATGGAAGAAACATCTTGAATGTTACATGCTGTTTATTAATAATGAGCAGAATATAAGTGCATGAAAGTATTTTAGTATACTAGGCAGACAATTAAAATTAGATGGAGACCTAGAGCTCATTAAGAAACACAAGACTGATTTTACTATCCTATGCCTCTGCCCCTGAGGAGCATCATTGAATTATATCTTGCTTTTTATAAGCCTTTCTCGTAGCCCCTTGTTACACAAACCAAACATATACAAATGGAAGAAAGCATACCTTCTCTATCCTTTTCTCACATTTCACATTTTATAATGGAGACATCAGTTCTTATCTCAGGTTAATGTCTGTATACACAGCAGACTAGCAAAGTCTCCAGACTAAATTGATCCCTTAAGGGTGACCTTTAATGGTTTTAAACTAATATAGAGTTGATTTAGATTAGATAGAAAGAAGAAGTTTTTACAATGAGGTTGATGAAACACTGGAACAGGTTGCCCAGAGAGGTGGTGGATGCCACATCCCTGTAAACATTAAAGGTCAGATTGGACAGGGCTCTGAGCACCCTGGTCTGTTTGACGATGTCCCTGTCCCCAACAGGGGGGTTGGACTAAATGATCTTTAAAGGTCCCTTCCAGCCCAAACTATTCTGTGATTCTGTGACCTGTAATCATGCTGAGACACTCTCCCTAGACAGTCCATATCATCACAGGTGTGAAATGTTTGCTTGCAGGCTACAGTTGTCCCAGCAGAAAAAGTTGCACTGTATCTCACTGGTAACTGATAAGTAGTGGTCTTAAAACTGACTGCACTATTTCACTATTTTAATTCAAGAATTATCCCATTTCACTTGTCATTAATTTCGTGATATACCAGGTGTTACCTCTAAAATCTTGTGTTGACAGAAGTGTAACTTATTCATCTGTTGAATAAATAAACATATGGATTTCTGCAAGTACCCGTTATCAGTCTGGGGTGTTGTTGCCAAATTAAATCATCGTGATATGATAAGTTTTTCAGAGTACAGCTTTGTGCTCTGTTTAATCCAACTTAACTGCAGTCTACTGCCAAAATGCTGATCCCACTCTTCCTTTCTCACAGCCCCGGCTCCGGTCTTTGCATTAGCAATCACATGCCCGCTTGGTGATTTGGATCAGTTCACTGATCCCACGGGAAATGCATCCACATCCTGCTGGATTAGTGTCCTGTGGCAGCAGTCTCTGGGTGTCATGCAGCAGGGACACCATGTGTGAAGGAGCGAGGGAGGGAGGCCAACATCTGTTCACTGGTAGCCCACAGTTACCTCAGATGAGCTAAGAGGTGAAACTCCATCCAGAATGTCCTCTATGGAGTGGGATGGTGGCTCCAGCTCTGTCATACCACAAAAGCCACCTTCTCAGCTTGCAGAAATGAATGCTCCTGCCTGTGGTTTAAGCCCAGAGCTGCGTACTCATAGCAGTCAGTCTTCACAGAGCATGTACAGAAGGAAACAGTGGAGGGATGAACTTTGCTGACACTAAACCTCTTTGTTAGGTAATCAGAGACCCCCAGCCTGCAGCCTTCATGGCCCAAAATTTAACACCCAAAAAGGAAAAGCCAGGAATCAGATACTCTCAAAAAGTGAGCTTGTTATTTTGGGAAGATTTCTATTAGGAAAATAAATTACAGGCCATGATCTGTTTTCTAGCAGCTGTTTTGAACCTGCCATCATCCCCACTAGGTATTTGTGGGAGACAGCTACACCTTGTAACTGTGCCCCACAAAAATGCAGCTCCATGCATGTACCTTCCTACCCTGCCCATCATTCCTATTCCATAGTCTTCTAAAAGTAATTACCCAGTAAGTTCCTGTTGTGCTCACAATGCTCTGACATGATCCCGCCGTCTTCCACCTCCTCCTGCAGACCTCCCCTCATTCCCAAAATCAGCTGCAACCTCCCACTTGCACCAGACCTCTGGCAAGATCCCAGAGCCTTGCACTCCCTTGGCATCCACAGTTGGCCGCTCAGTTTCCCCCCCCATCTTTTTCATGAGAGCAGGCTTCCTGGGGATTTTTGACTGAATGTATCTCCTCTGCCAGCTGAAGCAGTGGGTACCTGATGCTTTTATTGCAAAGAAGAGCAGATTTTGCTGTTCCACATCAGCAGTACTGTTCTTCCCTGCACAGAAGCTTCTGTTTACACTTAGGTGGAGTAGCAGAGCTGCGCAGTCTTCCCATCCCACGGTCTCCTGACAGCAGAGGGATTTGCCTCAGCATCACAGCTGCAGAAGGCCACAAATCTACATTTTTTTTCTGTTGAAGCTTAGGTGAGAAAAACACATTTATGCCCTTGAAACTGCTACCAAGAATTACCACCACGAAAAAATACAGAGATGACTCCTCTAGACACTTTGTATATAGACTTACTTGGCTTAAATGCAAATTTCTGCTACACTCAGTATGCAGAACTCACATTGACATTCTGTTCTTCTTGGATGAGGTTCCAGTTTCTTATCTGAATACTGCAATTTTGAAAGACATATACTCTCAGTTCCGCTCATTCTGCATCTTGCACCTGGAATACATCCTGCTCCAAAGTACGCCTTCTTCTCAAACTTCCTAGGTGCAAGTCATAACCTTCCCTACCATTCTCTTGAGAAATTCTTCAGTACCAACTCACAGGTACTGTGAATCAGGTATTATAGATCATTATATGTATATATATGTATATATTTATTTCTATTTATATATATATATAAAATCATATATATATATATAGGTGATGTGGTTATGTGCACTGATGGGCTTAGGCAAAGCATACTGATATCGGCACAAACATTCTCATCAACTTCACTGGAGTCTTGATTTCTGCTGTTTGTAGGTAGTACATAGGCTTCTCAGCCCATGGCACATCTTCCTTTCACCTGCATATAGGCTGACACTATTGTCACAGACTTAATTCCATGAGCAGTTTTCTCAAAGAATGCAATATAGCCCTATGCTTGCTTTTATTTGTATTTATGGAAGTAAAATAAAAATTTCTAACCTGTTCCTTGTTACAGCTCAAGGTTTTACTATGTGTCTTTACATCATTCTTCCAGCAAAAATACAAGATCACATATTTTTTATGTTCTGGCTGTTAAGCAAAGAAGCACTTTCAAAAGATGCGTCTCTGTGATTTTTATACATATGAAGTGTTTATATTTAATGACTTGAGTGTTCAACCAACTTCTGTAGAGATTATTTTTAAAGCATTTCAGTTCAGCTTTAAGATTATATTCCAGGCTTCCCAAGAAGTCCATGTGAGGATGAGGATGCAGCATCATTAGGGGGTTTAACTGCTCCAAGACTGTCCTTCCAACAACCACGTCTTTCTTCGGCACTGGCATCATTTCACATTGCCTTAATCCAAGCTGGAAAGCACACCTCTGCCCTACAGAGATCCTAAACTGAAGTTTCCTTTGCTTTCCATAGGGCACACACAGTGGAGGACAGAGCAGGAAGGAGAAGCTCCAACAGTCCTTGCACGCAGGTCCTTGGCCCCAGTCTGAAGACTAGAAGTGCCTGAGGAGCTGCCATCCAGTGACTTTCCTAATGCCTCCCATCCCAAACCTTTGTCACAGAGCATCCCAAACTCCCACATCAGCCCTGCCCAAATGATTTCAAGCATGTGATGCTGGGGTAATGCAAATCTCCTCTGAGCAGTCCTGCTTCCCAAAGCTCTCCCATCCAAGTCACAATTCACTGCAAATCCCTTCTGCTTTGACTGCCTCTCCAGGACCAGTTGCCTGAGGGTCCATCCAGGGGCTGATCACAGTCCTGTCAGCCCTCACTGCAGCAGCATCCATAGCCCCACAGGGCTTGTCATCCTCTCAAGGACTATACCCAAAGCTCTTTTCTAAGCATGTCCAAGTTTAACGCTAAAGTTTGCAGGATAGCTCTAAAACCTGCATCTGTATACACTTGAGAAGATGTCAGGATGAAAAGTGCAGTGCTTAGGAGATGTCTAAAACTGAATGTTATTCAGGATGTCTAAAACTGAATGTTATTCAGGAATAAGCTGCTCTTCCAACAAACTCCCTTAATGGACAGTGTCTAGCTGGCATGGCCTCACCAAGAGCCCTCTCAGAGAGCTGGGGCCACTATCAAATGCAGTGATTATGACTTTCTTGTTAATGACAGGGTGGGCTGAGTAGTTGTACAACAGACTAACAGTCTGGGAAGTCACCCAGGAGGCAGGAATCTGAAATCAGTCCATACTTAGTCTGTCAGAACCAAATGCAGCCCAATTCAGCCCAAAATTTTATCCACTTAAAAAAATGGTTTGCTGAAGTGTCTACACATCCCTCTATTTAACAGTGTGCTGTTTTCTTTGTGGATGAGTCTGCTGTGACCACAGAAGTCAATTTTTCTTTGTCTGACTGACATTTTGCTTGGTTACAAAAACTCCCCAAGCTTGCTTGTGGCTTTGTTTCTTAGGGCAGAGTTTCATGCCTGGGGTTTGAGTCCTGCAGTTAAATTGGATTAAGCACAACATGAAGCTGTAGCCAGTGATTTTATCATCTTTGAGTGGAAGCGTGTTGGGTGCTGCAGCACAATCCGCTTTATTGTTGTTCTTTACTATTCTTCAATATCAAAGTCTCTTTTTATAATACCACCTGGGATTCTGGCAATTTTAATAAGTTTTCAAAAGTTTATAAGAGAGGTAATTTCCACCAATGCTGCCAGAGACTCTCTCTTGCTAAAATCCACCCAAATATTTTTATTTTTCTAAGCGTACAGCAGCCCCATGGTCTCCAAAAGCAATACTGATCTATGCATCTGATAGGATACAATAGCAATCTAGGTATTTTCACAAGATAATCTGAAGCTTGTGATACCTGCGAACAAAAAGTGATTAAGTTAATGATACAGAGGGGTTTTCTGCGTGTGCCTCTCCGTCCCTTTCCCTGCCACTGTATTTTTCTGCCACCTGGTGGTAGAAAATGAGGTCCTGGGGAGGGACGCCGGGCTACACTTCGGGAAGATTTGCCTGAGCAAGGGGTCTAGAGTTGGCAAAGAAAGAAAGGGTCAATAAAGGTGGGAAAGTGTCGTGTATTTTATATCTACCAATATTACCCAGAGTCTGTAGTCACAGGCTGGCGTTTCACTGCAAAAAGCCCAATCTGGCCAAAGCAAAGAAATCCTTCCTGTTCCAGATGCTGCCTCAAGGCAGAAGGGAAATAGCTCTGGGCTTCTCTGATTCCTCCTGGTTCTGCCAAGCTCCCTGAGCTGGAAATAGATGGCACAGAACAGCATCTTGGGTCTGCCCCATACAACAGGGGTGGCAGCAAGTCAGGGAGGGAGCGAGTTCATCACTGGTGTGCTGTGGGTGCTGGAGCAGCCATCTGCTCTGAAGCTGTAGTGGAGAAATGATGAGTCATGCTTGCAATGAATGCATGAAATAAACAGCTAAAACCAAAAACCAACCAAGCAAAAGATGCCAAAGCCCAGCTTGGGTTTCCGTGACTCAATCAGGAATGTGTTGGTGAGTGACCACAGGCTGGTCCAAAACAGGCGGAGGAGATGGTCTGTGGTGGTAACATCTTGCTCTGCTACAACAGAGAATATAATGAGCATTAGTCTCATCTTCCTGCTCCCTGCAGGACAGCAGGGGCAGATGTAGAGAA
The DNA here is from genome assembly GCA_013397975.1 of Machaerirhynchus nigripectus. Taxonomy (NCBI): domain Eukaryota; kingdom Metazoa; phylum Chordata; class Aves; order Passeriformes; family Dicruridae; genus Machaerirhynchus; species Machaerirhynchus nigripectus. The sequence continues at coordinate 831,676 of VZRQ01002060.1, forward strand.
TCTGGAGGTTCTTTTCCTACCCTTCCCAATTTCCATGCTCAGTTTCTTAAGCAAAGTCTCCCTGTCCAGGTTCAGTGCTCAGCCAGGCCCTGCCACCTGGGACATCCATGGCTCTAATTTGAGTACTCTCGTGTAGCAGTGTTCTACTCCTACCCTTCCGTGTTTGGGATCTGATTTCAGTACAAATGCATTCAATATCATTAATTCACTTAGGTGGTTACAGAACTGATCTCAGGCACCCTGTTGAACTAAAGTACCAGCCTGGAGGAGCTGAAAAAATTGAATTAACACTTACTTGAAGTATTTTTTGTATGATAAGACCTTTAGGAAATAGAACTCCCATCTAAGTAGCAAACATTTCCAATTTTCACTACTGAGGAAGCATGGTATGGCTCCAGGAGCATTGATTTTTTTTATTTTTTATTTTTTTTAAGTTTGTAAGGCTTGAATGAAGCATTTTTCCCAGCTGGGAAAGGACTGTGTTCAACTTAGAGTAAAAAAAAAGCCCTTTATGGGCTAAAATGGAAAGAAGCTCAGAGGCATACATTGCAGTCCTCTGAATCTCACAGGAGGACGATAAACAATTTCACATGAGCAGACAGCTGAAATTTCATCTTAATCTCTTGAGAGTTTTATCTGCCACTTACAGCAGAAGCAGGTCAAATGAGGAGTTGCAACAGCAGTTTGAGAACGAGTGCTATGAAAGTGCTTCACTATTTCCTGCTTAGGTCCTGCATAATTTTTCTTCATTATTTTTTTTAGGTATGCAGGTTCCAGAGTTTCAAATTTTAACTCCCCCTCACCCTCAAAATACAGCAATAGTGTTACAGGGACAGAGCTGCTTTCACTGCAGATATTCTCCTTAGGAGTGTTTCAGGTCTTACTTATGACCATTCTGGCACTGCAGGGAAAACCAGCTCTTTCTTCCCAGTATATCTGCCAGCAAAGGCAAACCTGTCTGATTATATATCTTATATCTGCAATAATTAGGAAGTAGTTGCTAGCTAGCCAGTGTGACACCCCTCTGCAAGAAAGGTCGGGAGGAGGATTCCAGGAGCCTGTCAGCCTGACCTCAGTGCTGAGGAAAGTCATGGAACAGATTATCTTGAGTGTGATCACATGGCATGTGCAGGGGATCAGGCGCAGCCAGCAGAGGTTTAGGAAAGGCAGGTCCTGCCAGACCAACCTGCTTTCCTTCTATGACAAGGTGATCCGCCCAGTGGATGAGGGAAAGGCTGGGGGTGTTGCCTACCTGGAATTCAGTAAAGCCTCTGACACTGTCTCCCCACAGAATTCTGCTGGAAAAGCTGGCAGCCCACAGCTTGGACAGGTACACCCTTTGTAGCGTAAAAACCTGTCAGGAGTGGTAGCGAATGGAGTTACAGCCAGTGGTGTTCCCCAGGGCTCAGTATTGTGAACAGTCCTGCTTAATTTGATGATCTGGACAAGGGCATCAAATTCTGCCTCAGTCAGTTTGCAGAGGACACCAAGTTGGATGGGAATCTTGATCTGCTGTAGGGTAGGAAGGCTCGGCAGAGGGATCTGGATAGGATGGATCCATGGGCAGTGGCCAATGGTATGAGGTTCAGAAAGACCAAGTGCCGGGTTCTGCCCTTGGGTAACAACCACCTGTAGTGCTACAGGCTGGGGGCAAGTGGCTGGAAAACTTCCCGGCAGAAAAGTACCCAGACGTGCTGGTCAACAGCCAGCTGAATGTGAGCCAGCAGTGAGCCCAGGTGGCCAAGACCAGCCAAGACCCATCCTGGCTTGTTGCTTATTGCATCAGCAACAGTGTGGCCAGCAGGACCAGAGCAGTGATTTCCCCCCTGTACTCAGCACTGGTGAGGCCACACCTTGAATCCTGTGCTCAGTTTTGGGTCCCTCGCTACAAGGACATTGAGGTGCTGTAACGAGTTNGTATAGCCAGGTGGGGATCAGTCTCTTCTCCCAGACAACCAGTGACAGGATGAGAGGAAAGGAGCTCAAGTTGTGCCAGGGGAGGTTGAGAGTGGATGTAAGGAGAAATTCTTCACTGAAAGAGTGGTTAAGCATTAGGATGGGCTGCCCAAGGAGGTGGTGGAGTCACCATCCCTGCAAGCTTTCAAAAAATGGTTGAATGTGGCACCTCACAATATGGTTCAGTGGGCAGGGCGATGTTAGATCAAAGGTTGAACTTGATGATCTTGCAGGTCTTTTCCAACCTTAATGATTCTATGATTGATGTAGACATACAGCTACTCTCTGAAAAGCACAGCTCCTGTTTTGCTCACCTTCCTCTCCTCTCTCTCCCCCCTACACCGTCAGAGCAGCTGTTAAACTCCCTGGGACGTAAAGCCCACCTCTGGGGTTAAGGTAGTTTATGCAGAGCTTTGACTCAGGACTAGGAAGGAGCATGGGAAAGGGATAACATTTAACAGCAACATTAGAGAACCCACTGAATTACAGCTCTCATGTTACCCTTGTGCTGTGCTGAATTACACAAAATCCTGTCTTGCAGTGGTGGCTGTAGGAAGAACAGCATTGCTTAAATTAGGGGGAAATGAGGCATCTTTGATTTTCCTGAACCTCTTCCTGATGGAGGAGGATGATTTTACTTGTTACTTCCCTTTTGATAATTTATCTCCCTTTCACACTTTAATGCAAGACCCAGTTATTTTATTACCAATATTGTAATCTTTGCACAATGGTCAGTGAATATCATGCTAAAGTACAATGTCAAGCTGTGAAAGAAAAAGGTAAAAGCAAGCTGTAGAGTATGTAGAGGTGGCTTGCAATTGCTTCCAGGAAATTTTTAAAAACCCAACAACTTTGTACAGACACTTGTCTATAACTACAGGTAAGTTTTCTCAAGGATTATGCTGCTAATAAGCCAATTTTTAAGAACGGCAAATGGCAGAGGATGGATTTATGCAGTTCAGAGAATATGACATTGAACTATTTTAAGTCAAGCGTCATTAGGCTGAGCTAAGGGGGAGTATGGAAAAAGCATGGAAGCTTTACAGTATATTTGTAATATTATTAAGCACACAGACATGCACATTCCTGTATCTACCTGGCCACACAGAGTGCAGATTGGATTGCTAGAACAGGGTTTCATAATTCACTACTTTTGCATTTTTAAGGGTTGTTTTTTGTTTAAGAACTGAATTTAGAATGATCAACTGTTAATTTGATTGACTTCAGGTTGTCTTCTCTGTAACAGAAAATTATATGCAAAAGACCCTCTCAGCAAGTCTGATATTCTAGACAGTAGCATCCTAAACTAAACACTGTCAGATTTAGAGGTTAACTGCACCTCTTCAGTGCTTAAAACTAAGGAACTGAAAACACTCTATTTCAGCCCAAAGACCAATTGCCTGCACACGACTTCTGGACACAGTCACAGCAATGCTGACAGGAACTACCTGGGTAGGCACATGGATACTTTAACTTTAATTACTTAAATCCCTGCTGAAAATGAGATTAAAATCTTGTCACACACAACTGTCTCCATTCTACCTAACAGGTAATTTTCACCTCATCAGAAAGGTTTCCTGTCTAATTTTATAGTATTATTGGCTTTCTAACTATAAACCACATCCATCATGTTGTAGACAAGTTAGTGGCCTTGCTAAAGCACTAGGTTCCAACTGCTTGTGATATAAAAACTAGACACGTGACCTGTATTCCAAAGGGGAAAAAAGGTAGTGTTAAAATGCTAAATAAACATTTCACCTGGCATGGACAAAGGAATAGGCCGAAGATGCTATTCTGTTGGGATACAGTTAGGAGATAATTTATTTTGCTTCACTTGCATGGCAGAAGAAAAGCTGGCTAGTCTGCCATAAATCAAGCTGGTATAAAACTCCCTTAACTCCTCAGAGGATGGCAGGGAGCCAGTTGCTCCTGTGGCTGTTACAGGAGACCCTCAGTTCCATTGGCTGGGGGACATGCATTATCTCAAATCCATAGGAAAGGCTATCCTCAGATGACCTTAGAGACCAGGAGGGGATTATTGGCTGTGGGGTAATAGGACTATCTCTAACACAAGCAAAGAGCACCTTGGACTTGCCTTTCCAAACTCCATTTGTAACTGTCTTCATGGGTGAGGGGCTCTGTGCACATGGAGGCCTAGGTGCCAGCAACTCCAATGGGAACAGGGATCACAGGGGCCCATGCACCCACAGTGCGAGAAAAACACCCATTGCTTGAATATGGATGTCTGTGTCCTCACTTGCAAATACCAAAAAGAATTGCTGTAAAATAGGATAAGAGTACTGGAAGACAGGTATTAAAGCAGCTGAAAGTCTGGCTAGGCTACTGGAGGGGCCAGTGAGTCCAAGCTGCTGGAAAGTGTAGGATGTAGACCTTTAAAAACAAGAATTACGAAAACAACATGAGGACCACTGGCACTCCATTACATGGAGCACAGGACTACAGGAGCAGGTCATGTTAAGCAGCAAAACTTAGTCTCCCCTAGCATAAATTTGGTAGGTGTTAGGGTATATTAAGATAGAGAAGACCAACATGGATCCATTAGCTTTAAGTGATGGAGCATGTAGACAAAGGTAGCAGAGAGGTGGTATTGAGTTTTGTTAACATGCAACTGTAAGCCATATTCTTAAAAGACTTTCCTTGTTTTCTTATAACACAAATTTTATTGCTCTTGCTTGTTCCAAAGGTAATTTGCTGTTATCAGTTTACCTGAGTGGAGACTTCTAATATTAATTAAAGACATAACAGGAGTTAAACGGGTAATTAACAGGCAGATAAAGCATTACAGTGCACGTCCAAGTTACTGCCACTCGGAACACAGACAACATTTAGTCTGATCACTGCCAGAGCTTTGCTCCCATTATCTGTAAGGAAGTACAAATAAATTTAAGGCACGTGTGACCTGCTGCTTTCAAGTAACAGTGACGCTAGAGAGATCATGCAGAGAGCTTGTCTTCCATTGCTGTTTCTTGACAACTCTTGTTTCTTTCATGATATAAAATTGAAATGCAGTATAAAAATACATCTTTTCACAGGGTCCAATAGTTCCAAGTCTAATTTCACTATTCTAATGCTATAATATTTAAGACTGAGGTACATTAAGAGTGCAAATTCTGCTGGAGTTTCTTCAGGATACCACATTTAGTACAAGAGAGAGACTATTATTTTCCGATTGCTTCCCTAGAGAGGCTGCACTTTATAGGTTCAAACAGTTTTGCATAATGTCTCCCACAAGACATGTAATCCAGAGGTGTTATTACTGATACCCTGATTCCTCTGACTGCAGGGAGAGTGAATGGGATTTCCATCATTTACAGACACTCCTTGAATACAGCTTTTACATTCGAGAATCAGCTTCAGCTTCCTTTTCATTGCCATCTTGATCCTTCTTGTCTTCCTTTTTCTCCTCACTGAATTGAGCTTCAATCTCACTTGGATCAATATAGGTATAAAAAGAAGCCATGATAGCAAAAATGATGCAAACTACCAACAGCAAGGCAGCAAACAGCACATACTCTGCCCACTGTAAAAAAAAAAAAAGGCATAATTTATTCACCAATATTCATTTGTCAAGAGTATTACACCATTTTAGTATTTTCAGGAAGTAAACTCAGAATGTGAAACTGAGTATAGTTTCAAGTACCATACATGTACCATGTGGCTTACAGGTCTAAGTGTTAATGCATACAATATATATTAAAGCAACTCAGAATTGAGGCTCTTTCAGCCATGCTATCTTCACTGAAAAGACAAAAGTTCCGTGAATGCTGAAAAACTTGGTAATAACCTTTTCCTAGAGGAACTGGGAATTGAATGAAAGACTGAGCAGAAACCTCAACCTCCTCCTTTTGGTCAGATAATCTCATTCTAAACCAGGCTGGCACTGGTTCTGCTTCCACTTAGAAATTTTTACTGCTGACCTACTGACCACAAATGTGGGCAGAGATCAAGACCAGAAACCATACCTGAAAAGCCTCAACATCTGTTTCATGCTCTTTCTGATTTAATTTAGCTGAAGTTGGGGACTGCCAGACCTGTTTCAGAGACAAGCCCTTCCCTCTCTCAGAGCACCATTTTAATTCATTATGGAGCACCACTAATTAACAGAAAGTCTTGTACAAGTGCTCTTTACCAGGAGAGCCACAGTTTTTATGCCCCAAAGAATGAGGTTTGAAACCAGTGGAGCCAGAAGAAGGGATGTGGCAAAGCTGTGATATGCAGGTGAAGGCTCATTAGCAATTAACATAATTTTGGTGGGTTTTAATTCCATTAAGGCAGAATTTCAGCTCAAAAGTTCACAGACTTTCTATACCATGAGAAGAATTTACTGCAGAGATGCTAGAAACTGCTGCTTGCAAGCAAAGGAGCCTGACAGCAAGAGTTAAGGATGGCAAACACTAGGTAAGTAGAAACCTTTGCTGAAGAACTATCTGTGTTATCTGCCATGATCCCCCCCGGATTAGAACTGCTTTCTCACAGTGTAATATAATAGCACACCTACAGCTTGCATGCTTACCTGCTTGTTGAGTGTGGATGCCCCAGCCACGATAAGGACAATTATGTTACCAACAGCCACAGTCAGCAGCCATCCTGCCTGCAGCACTGACTTCATGTTAGACGGGGCCTGTAGAGACAGACATTTAAGTTAAGTTTCGGTGTTATCACCTATTTTCTGGTGCATTTACTGCATGCTTTGCCTTACAACGAACACTGTTTCTGCAGGGGAAGAGGATTTCTTGGTTTGGTAGGTTTTGGTGGTGGTTGCGTTTTTTTGTTTGTTTAATTTTTTTGACATTAAAAATTGCTAGAGAGCTAAACAGGTCTGGAGAAGGCTTTGAGGAGCAAGAGACCACCAGCACACTAACTCTAACACCTTTTACTTGATACACACTGAGGAACTAACAGGCATTATTCACAGCTCAGTAACACATGACACACGTGACATGAAGAAATTGAGTGCATCACCTAGCAAGCCACGCCTTACAACATTCCCATCACTGCAGTTTCTAGATTCAGAATTAAGAGAAGAAATACACACAGCTAATAAACTGGAGTCAGAAGACAAAGGAATTAAAAGCGTATAACTACACTGCTAATAAAGGCTGTATGGAGTAAGCTGGTGTGGAGATAAGGTGTCAGTACTTCCTGATTTTATATTTGAGAGCTCTCCAGTTTGGTTTTACCACAGCAGTACAGTTGCACTTATTTTCCATGGAAAGACACATGAGAGAAGGAAATTTGAGGACTGGTAGTCAAGTCTTCAAATAACAGAATTCAGCATAGCTTCATGGAAAACACCAAATCCTAATGAAACAGGGCCAACTTGCATCAGCCTATACAATCCTGCTAGGGAGTTGTGAGGAACATAGATGATCAAAGCAGCAGCACAGAACCACCACTTAAAAACAAGAGATCATGAAAGATCTTAACTTGCATGAAGATGTTTAACACAAGAAAAGGAATACCTACCTGTGAATATGAAAACTCCAGCCCAGTGACAGAGAACACTACTTCTCCACATGTAAGAAGAAAATACTGAGGGATTTGCCAAGCCATATGGACTGTATTTGGTGCAATATCTTCATAGTATGTTACGTTAAGTTTGAAGTTATTACACTGGAAATTAAAATAGCATGTTAGGAACAGTAATAATGAGTGTGCACATTAAAGGCATTCTAAGCAGTTCTATAATCATACAGTAAGTTTAGGGTAAGTAACAAATATTGCATATGAAGCACTGCATACCTAGTTATAAAGGACAGGTTTTTTACAGCAAACTTTGTGCAAATCTGTAGTGTCTAACAGGGCTAAAGATTTAAGGCCATTAGTGGTGATCATGAATTCTTGCATTATGTTATTATCATAACCATCATTATTTTTATAGTTAACAATGGTTTTATGTCCTGTTTAACATACCAGAATTCTATCATATATACAATTAAAGACAAGAGGAATAATTCTACAAGCGTTTTTTTTTAGTTGAAGGAAAGTATCATGGAAAGTAATTCTATATTGTCCATTCAACAACAGTGGCAACTCACATCATTAACTGAAATGGTATAGGCACTGCCAAATCCAAATTTCTCTGAATGAACTGTACAAGTGCTCAGAGGCATTGAAGCCCTAATGATATAGGACCTGAAAAACAAAAGAAGCCAAATCCCACAGTTCAGACCATACGTGCAATCAATTGTGTGTATTACATATTAAAAAAAAAAAAGTCTGTGCCCTTTTCCCAAGGACAAGTATGTTTAAGAGATTAAATTAGGATAAAGGAAAATGCTTACCATTTTTGTTGTGGAATGGCGCTGTAATTACTGACAGAAAGAGGATTCAATACTCCAAAAACCATGTCACCCATAGTAACATTGACAGGAAAAGGGTAATTGTTTATGAACCTTTAAAATGGAAGAGTGATTAAATACTACACAGAACATGCATAAGTCAAAGACTACAGGTTTTACATTTAATTACATATTGTCAGCAAAACAAGTATCAAGTCTTCCCATTTAATACTTTTTTTTTTTTAATCAGTTAACATTTTGGAAAGAACTCTAAATCTCTTAAAGTGTAGCTAATTCAAAAGGCAAGTTAGACCCCTATCAGCCCACTGCCTTAGGAGAACATCAAAAGCAAGCCACTACTACAGCCAGTAGGTGATGCATCTGCAAGTGGGAGATGTAGAAGAAAAGCAGAGAAGGCAGAAGCAGGAAGATACCTCTTTCTCAAGATTAAAAAGGAGGTATAGTTATGTAATCTATATTCCAATATGTCCAATAAAAAAGTCTAGGTAATGGAATGAAGCATACACTTCCGATTTTAGCTAAATGACACTGTAAGCAGGTGTGCAAGACAACTTAAGTGAATCATGACTCAGAAGTTATAACATCCCCTAAAACATCAAGTGACGTGTCCAGCAAGAGGTGAGCTCCTACAGTATAGAAAACTATGTTCAACAAGGAGAGTCCACCCAAAGACAGACTGAAGAGACAGTCACACTACTATCAAAATTTAGACACAAAAAAACCTCTACCTGACGAGACTTTTTCCTTCTTCTGGTTTTGATGTAATATTGTCCAGTGTCTGGTGGAAGAGACCATTATCAAAATATGTCATTGGCATCAGAGAACAGCTTAAATATGCACTATTACACAGCAGTGGGAATTAACAGAGGCTTCAGAGCAGGACTCCAGATGTTCCTCTTTAGAATCCTACTAGCACACACATCTACTGGAAAACACTGTATGACCACACATCATCTTGGTGAAAAGGTAGTTGTCAAGGTAAAAAATAAATTGATAACTTTTTTAAAATGACATCCTGGTGTACTCTCTACAGCTCACCAGTCTTACTGGTACAGCAGAGACAAGGAGAGACAGAAAACAAGACAAAGGAAAAAAGCTATCCAGAGCTTGTCCTCTCAGCTTCATACACTCCACATAGATAGCTGTCAAAACATTGATGTATATCTTAAGAAATAAGCAGACTTACCAACTTAGAATCGATGTGTAATAGAGCCCGTCTAAATGCCAAAGTGTAGCGTTGTCCCTCTAGCAGCTTCAAAGACTCAGTTTTATTTAGAGATGCAGAAGTTATGTGTAATTGCAGCTTAGAAGTCTCAAATGTCATGTAGCCAGTCTACAAAGACAAACAAATTGCCATGGATTTCTGTGCAACTGAGTATTTGTCTACAGTTTTGAGGGAACTTTACAGGCTCTGGGGAGGGTCAGAAGTTTACACACGTTATTTCTGAAGTGCCAGAGATCATGAACATCCCCTTTGTTAGGTTTTCTACATCAAGCATTAATTCCATTTGATCATTATTTTTTATTAATTTAATTTGTCACACAAGCTTCAAAATTACATGAGCTTCACACAAGCATTATGGAATAGCTGTTATATTTTCCTATTTCTTGCTCCAGATAAATCAGGCTTACCATAACCACCAAGTAAAATTCTATTTAGCCACAGAGGTAGCACCAGCATAAGATGCGATGCACTATTTTCCAAAACGGAGAAGTGACATGTTTTAAATATTCAAAACACATTTAATCAACATAAAATACTTAAACCATTAATAAACATGTTAGTGCTACACTAAAATAAGCCTCTTGTTTTATAGTATTATCAAAAGCAGCTTATAATCCACATCTGGATTATAAAATGTCTGTAATAGGGAATAGAGCATTTTATACCCTTCATATTCAGGTATGTACCATAGTTACATCAAGTTCCTGTCAGTATACAGTTTGTGTGCCCTTATCTTCTCCTCACAGCTCTGTTTCCGTGTGAGGCAAATCTGGAGGAGGTTGGAGTAGGATATGTCCTCTTCATGGGTAACAGAACTGCAGGCTATCAGAGAACACATTTCCTAACATCCCTTATCAAAAACACCCATCAGAGCCACCACATTTTGCTGTCAATAGAACTACCAATGCTGTGCTCTATGAGAACCTAAAAAAATTCTTTGGCAGCAAAATCTGAAGCTTAACGTGTGATGTAGCCACAGAAGAAGCTCCCTGTTCAGGTAAGTCATCCCTCACAGTAATAGCAGTGACTCACTAGAGCTGAATGGACATTTACTGAAGAAAGGGGTTGCTTTTAAGAAATAGAATCTTTTTAACAAGAGGGAAATTTTCAACTAGTTCCAAGTCACTGTTCAGTTTATGAAAGTTTCTTGGAAAAAAACCCACTCTTGCCAAAACAAACTAGTAATACTTCAAATATTGACATAGTTACCATTTCATCACTCACTGTGTTTTCAGTAGCAATTCATTCCACAATACAAAGAAAAAAAATCATTAAAATTATTAGGGTAAAAAAACCAAGAAAATAATAAATTCTGAACCATTACTTAAGAATGATTTTGACTTACTCCCTTCGATTTTTTTTAGTTTTAATTAATTTTTAGTATTTCTCATCTGCCCTTACTTACCGCCTCATTAGGTGCTACAACCACACTCTGAAGTTGAGGCTGGAACTGAACTGTTGCTGGATCAACACCTAGATTTATTAATCTGATTTGAGTTTGCCCAGCTTCAGGGAAAACTGGATAGGTTTTCTATAGGACAGAAAAGAAGTAAAATCAGTGCCCTAAGTCACATGGAAAAATTACTATAATTACTGTAATCTTTGTTATTTCATGTTGCAGATTAGCATTTGCCTGCTGATCTGTGATTGTCTGAGGGATTAAACTTGAATCAGGTTTTGTTACTAGGCTCACAAGTTGCCTTAGAAAAGAAGTCTCTCATCCACAACAGACACTTCTAGACAGCTATTCAGATCTTGGGATGCAATGGATCGCTGCCCAGAGGTGTTGCCAATATCCCAGCTACAGGGGAAGGCTTCATTTGGTTCAGGCATGGCACCTCCCTTTGGGGCAAGGAAGGTTAGGGGAGACAAATCCTTCCTTCAACAAGTGTCATCTTTGCTCATGCTGTGGTGATGCTTCCCAGACTGTCACACTTCACCTCCAGTTTAAATATCAGAAGAGATCAAACATACAAAGCAGCCCTCTGGTATGCCAAGTAAATGTCTGGTTTTCAGCTTTTAGTCTCACTTTAAAGATTGATGTTGCCTTTAATGCATGATTTATTTTAACTGCAATGTGATGTTTTGCAGGATGGTGTTTGTTCCTAGTCAATTTTACTATGCTAACCACAGTATTGCAATATAGTTCCACTCCCTCTACTTCTATGCTTATATGATTGGCTCCAAATTTAGGGGTCTTGGTTCACTTTCCCCTTAAACACACTTTATTTTTCCTGAATTAACAACTAAATATTAATAGTAAATACTCGCATGTGGCTGAACTTACATCTATTTGCACTTGCACAAGGGCAGCAGCAACAAAAGCCATAGAGGCAAGAAACATCCCCACAGTCATCTTCTTCAGGGGCCTAGTACAACAAAGGACACGTGAGATTTAAGAGAAGTGGTAATTCAAAGCTTCAGCTGCTTGTTGTTTTCTTTCCACTCTGGGAAACTCAAATGGCCACAACCAGCACATTATAACCATCTGAAGGGCTGACGTTCTTACAGAAAGTGTTCTGCTAAGCTGGGTACCTCTCAGTTCAGAGTTACTCTACCATGAAATACATCTTTCCTGCAGCACCTTAATAACCTGTTACTCTGCATCTGCTGGACTCAAACATTGACTGACCATAATTATCAAGTTCCTGAAAAAATCTGTTTTTGCAGGAAGAAAAAACCCAATCCAATACAGTTCTTAGATGTTAACCAAGAAAGACACAAGAAGATATGCCTTTAAAAACAGAGTAACAACTTGTCTCCATATTGCTATGTTTAAGTAAGACCGAACAAAAACAGTAAGGGGAATTTGTTGAATTAGGAGGCTTCTACTGGCATTCGATTAAGCTGTAAGGATAGATTTCAAGTATGTATTTCATTTGTGGCATCATTTATCCAGTGTAGAATGTCCACGAATAAATGACAGTGTTTCCAGCACAGCACACACCCTAGATTTTTCAGAGCTATGTGGAAAAACAGCATTGCACCTTAGGTCTCTGAAAATTGTTTTCAGAACTATATTCTCTTCTGCCTCTCCAAGAACTCTTGCAAGTGGTAGCCACTTCATTACCAGCATTGAAAAATAATGTGTAATGCCCCCAAAGCTTCACCTAGAAGTATCCAGTGAGCCAGACTCCCAGCTGAGACTGAAGAGGAAATACTTGTCTCAGTTACTTTTAAGCTCAAAACTTGACAAATGCTAAGGATGTATGTTGTATTTCTACTTCCTATTCTTCAGGAGGGAGAGGGGGTAGACATGGGAGATATGGAAAACAATCAAGATCATCTTTCCTGCAATCAAAAGATTTTGTCCTTAACTAAAAAACATTGTTACTTTACTATTAGATTCTGCTCTTCTAATCTCTGGTGCTTCTCCACATCACTTGCAGTATTCTGGGTTTTTTATATTTTCTTTCTTTAAAATATTAACAGATTTTAAATACACTTCTATTTCCTCCTTAGCTGAATTCTTGCTTTTGTTACACTAGGCCTGGAAGAGCCAGTTAAAGAAACCAATAAAATGAGCCTCTCTTGAAGTCAGATAATTACATCAACTTACGTAAAATTGATCTTGCATTTCTTGATTAAAGGGTAAACCAAATAATCTACAACTGGGACCATTATAACAATCAGGATTGGATTCACAATCTGGGGAAAATGAACATAAGAAAAAAAAATCAGGTATTTTTCAAAGTACTATTTTAAAATAAGGGCAATATGTGTATCATCTTTCAGAAGTACTTAAAATTGGCAGATAGAAAATTACCGTACCTGCATTTGGTCTGGTTGAACTACAATACCCTGGTGAAGAAAAAAAGAAATATTTTTTAATATTGTGACAACAAATAAAACTGGTCTAAAAAGGGGTAATTAAAAAAAAAAGGAATAAAAAGTAACCTACAAAATCCCCATCCATTGCTGTGGCTTGCAGTGTCCATCTTGACCCCTTAATAAGAGAAGAAAAAATTAGATGTGACAGTAAATCCATGTTCTAAAGTTCCTTTTGAATTGTTTTCATAAGTCAAGTGTTGGAAAAGACATGCAATACAACAAAAAGTAAAGCTAGCTTGCTATGGGAGTATTCTTACTCTGCAACGTAAACATTTGGACAAAGTGAGCCTCATGGCCATTCCACTTCATTTACTTGTTTTGTGAAATACAGCAGAAAATAACTTAAATGCAGCAGTCAGCTGGAGAGGGGGCAGGGACATCCTGTGCAGGGCACTGCCGTGTCTGTGCACAGAAGCCACCCCAGGGCCTGCGTGCCACTGGCCTGAGCCCGAGCAGCCCACACCTCCCACTCATCCATCCTTCCTTCACACAGCCCAGAGCCAGCAGCCAAGCCAGGGCTTGACCTGCCTGGAGCCCTCTGCCCCAAAAACCTGCCTGTAGCTGGGATAAGCGGAGCTAACTACAGGCCTGAGCCCAGGATGAGACAAGAATGCTACTGCTGCATCTGTGGTAAGAGCCTTCAGCCACCCACGACACACCACTGTCCGAGATGTCAGTTACTACCCATGTACTGAGTACCGAACCCTGAATTTATAGCAGAGCTGCCTAATTGGAACGGGTCACACTGACAGCTACAGCTCATGGGCACTAGACTGAAGCAGTAGGATATAGGGAGTCCGGACCAAACTTCCTACCATCTGACTTGGATAAGGCTTTCAACCCCTAGTTCTCTCAAGCATCTTCCTAAATTCATCCTTCAATGCTTAACTATGAACGCTGCTTTTGTGAGCCTTGAGCACCCAGTCCACCAAGTGAATGGTAATTACAGGCTTATACTTCTGCTTGAAGGTGTAAGGTATTTATAACAAGGTGTGAGTGATTAAGCAAACTGGCATCCAGATCATTTGAACGCTGATTCTCCAGATCATTTACACTAGGACCCTAAATTTCATCTGACAACTGACAACTGAAGAAACATTAGCACTAAGAAAGCATTAAGTTACTGTTTCAACCCTTGAGTCCCAGGCTGATAGAAGATTTGGAGAGGCCTCAGTCACTGAACCTGTCCTGGGTGTGCTCAGCTAAACTGAGACTGCCCCTGGCTGCAGATCATCCTGTACTGACATGACTCAGTAACTACCCTTTTGCAATAAAACCAGGATAAAGAATTTGTTTTTCCACACTCCCACAGGCACCTTTTATGTCTGGTGACCTCAGAGTACGTAGAGTGACATGGTACGGCTCTAATTACCAAGCCAAACAATTTCTACTTTACCTGCTGGTCAAAAAGTGCCCAGAACATGGGGAGAGGGATGTAAAGGAAAAGCACCTTCAACACCATCTTCGTCTGAGCAATCAGTTGTTTCTGCAGAAAATAAACATTACACAAGAGGAATTGGTTTTAAAAAGGAAGGGGAAAGAACAAAAGAGACAGTTTCAGGCTGCTACTCACATCACAGCAACAGGCAAAGACCCATCATGGAATGTTTACCCACACATTAAGCTTTGCATGTTGTGGGTACATCTGATGATCTCTGTTAAAATAGTACAAAGTCTGCTTGTGTATGTGTGGGGAGGGCTGCTGGTTAAAGGTCACTCAGAAAGACCTGGGCCTCTTTGCATGTACAGTGATGGCAGTATGAGATTCAGTGCTTAGCGCCACATTTTTCTAGGAAGGAGGTGTTTGAACAATAGGCAACTGAGGAATTTCACATATGAACAACGCATACAGGCAAAAGGAAAATGAAGGTGACAGGCTAAGGTTTGTGCTGCCATTGACAACAGGGCAGAGTAGATAGTAGGCAAGGGACAAGTTGGGAACTATGGGATACAAGGCTTTGAGAGTTATGATAAGAAATTGTACTGAAGCTGGAGAGGATGCAGTGTTTAGTCACTTAAGCTGAAATTCCAAAGCATAATTCTGATGTTTCATACCAAGACAAGTATTATGGCCCTGTACATTGACCATGACAGGCAGTACCATTTCCCTTTTCCCCTCTGCAGTCATTACACCAGCATATTTTGTTTGAGGCCAGTTTACCATGAGATACAGGAAGTTGAAAAGGAAAGACAATGCTTGCTATTTTCCTAACCAAAAACCTTAAATGTTTGTATTTGTTTGGCAAGGGCAAGTCTTTTCTTCATCTCCCTTGAAGTTCCCTGGACAGCCTGATTACACAGAGCACTGAGTCATGCAGCTCTGTGTTCTCCCACAGGAGCTGAGGTGATAACCTGCAATGCCAGGAGAGCACTGAGTTTCAGCCAAGATCAGCTACTGAATGATCCAGAGGCCCAAAACTATTTGCCCAGTGCACGAGGCAATGGATCAGAGCAGACAGAGAAGCTGAGGGTCAGGGGATGTCATAGCAGAGGAGGTCCCACAGTACTTACATCATACTTCTCACTTGCCCAGTCTAGCCAGTGCTCTCTCTTGGGGAACTCCTTGCTGCGATGCCGAAACCTGTTTTTGATGGCAAACTGAGGCGAGACAGAATTATGTTTAATGCCATTACAAATATTTAAAATGCGATAACCTGTTTCGTCATTAAAGATGATGCTCCTGGCTTCTTGTGTTTAGAGGGTGCTAAAGGTGACTTGACTTCTGTTAACTGCTCCAATCATCTAGGGGAGTATTGTTTTTAAGGCCTCACACTGCATATATCCAGCAGAGCGTGCCCTTGGGGTAGACCAAAGTGCTTAGAGCAGTCTCTCTCAATGTGGGTTGCTGTAAGAGCAAGGAGCTGCAAGATCTGCCTTCTTCAGACTTACTTATGTACAACAATAAATACTGTCATATGCACAGGTTTTCAGAGCTGAATGGCTGTAAGAGGACATTTTATTATGAGAAGCTGCATCTTGTAGCTATGTCTCACACCCTGACATTGAATATACACAAATATAGTCCCAAAGAACTCCTAAGCTTTTCTGCATGGAATAACATGCAAGGCTGAGCTGGGCCTTAGGAGCAGCACTCTAAGCAATGGCCAAAGTCACCTACAGAGATTTGGTTTTGACAGTGCTTACAAGATAGGCTGGGCTGTATAAAGCTGTCAGATCTGTATGAAAAAGGCAGAAGCTTATTTGTGAATAAATCTGATCTCAAAGTTGAGGCACTGCAAAATTGGGTCATGCTGTGCTATTCATGTAGATTCCAGCCCTTTCCTTGAAGGGTGACACTGATGTGCAACCCCCCAAACTTCTTTAATATAGTGGGGACCAATAAACCTCTGTATTGTAAATAATATTCTTTTAATAAGGAATAAGTTTTTGCTAGTAAGATGTACTTGTAGCTATTCTCTTGACTCAGCTCAAGGCATGTTTGTCTCTTTCTAAATAAAGGTGCACAAATGCGGAAGGAATGATTGCCAGAAGTTGGGATAAGCTTTTACGTAACACTGACACCTGATTTTGTTTCCTTTGTGTATAAATTCACACATAAATCAGGACACGCATAAAAAGACAGTCCAAATCTGGAGGTGTCAGTAAGAAGCCTTCTGTAATAAAGCAAAAAACTTCAGAAACTTTCCTCATACTAAGACAGATTTCTGATTGAGG
The DNA here is from genome assembly GCA_013397975.1 of Machaerirhynchus nigripectus. Classification (NCBI taxonomy): domain Eukaryota; kingdom Metazoa; phylum Chordata; class Aves; order Passeriformes; family Dicruridae; genus Machaerirhynchus; species Machaerirhynchus nigripectus. Next base: position 848,686 of record VZRQ01002060.1, read on the forward strand.
CACATTTATAGAACAGTTTTCAGAACTGCTGCCAGGGATTTGGGGACTGTAAGCAGTACTTACCCCAACACATTTGGAAACTTGAAGCATTATATTTCCTTGAGGTTTAACTTTCTTGTACATTTTGCTTCCAATTATGAACACAACTACAACATGCAAACAGAAATCAAAAGCAACTCAGGATTAAATTAAAATAGTGGCAAATATTTTGGTATGGAAACTGTAAGTCACGGAGTTAAATCAGGGTGGGAATAAGCCTCGTAAGAGGCAATGAAATTGCCTATTCACATGCTATCATACAGTAAGATAAATTAATACAAGCAGATTGCTTCTATTCAAGACAAAAAACTAAATCTGGAAATGCTTAAGGTAAGTGCTCAGTGGGAGGTTGTTTCAGTTAAAGGAATGGTCAAAACAAGGACCATTTAGGACCTTGACTCTGGCCTTGCTGTAGGGGCTCCTTTGCAGGAGCTCAGGATGCTGCAGCTCACATCATGCAGGGACACATGAGGCTCTGCCCGAACTGCAGGACTTGCCAAGGTGTCCTCTGCTCCCAGGCCCAGGCACATTGCCCAGCCTCATCATCCCATGTGCAGGGCAGGACACGGGCAAACCTCCAGGGCCGCTGTCCAACCTGGGCTGGGCTCATGGGCAAGGTCAGGTCACTGGTAGCCGGGTGGGCTCCCATTTAGGACCTTGAAGGACCAGGACCATGAGGGAGGGATACTGTAGTACATAATGGCACCCCAGATTCTTGGTCAGCAGTAAGGCTCAGGGAGTGACCTGTAGCACAGCTGGTAAAAATGCAGGTGTTTGAGAAGTATTGACATATCAAGCACGGGATTTCTCCAGTGCAGGGACAATTACCTCATACAGTTTACCAACCTGGACTAGAGATAATGTCCACAACACACATTTTCTGAGAGTTCTCACCCTACATTCAAAAGATCTATTTGTACACACCAGTAATCCAAGAAATATAGGCAGTAATTTACATCATGTATACAATTCAAAGATGTATTCATTCCTCACCCCAGCCCCATCAGACTCTCCTGGTAAATCAGTCTCTTCTGTAAAAGCAAGTGCTTCAGATTAATCCCACCCACCTCTCCACCCAAGAAAAAATTTTAAGTCAAAAATTGCAGAAATGATCAGGTATTGGTAGAGGTCAATACCTGGAGATTTCTATCACACTTTCTTTATTCTGAGATTGTTATCATCTAATTACCGAGGCCACAGGATGGCAACAGATTCACCTACCCAAGGCAATAGCCATGAGGACAGCAGGAACTCCAAAAGCTAGTGGGTAACACCGTTGTTTCGTATGAATGCCACACTCCGTAGCTGAAGTAAAAAGTAACATCAAATAAAAGTCCCAGTCAGCACTGCTGATGTTTTCCATGTGGTTTCTGTTCTTTGCATTCACTGTTAACTCATAGGGGTACAACAAACCTGTCTGCTGACATCCTCAGAGGGGAGTATCAGTATTCAACTCATCTTTCATTATTGAAAAGGGGAATTATTTATCACAGAATGGTTGAGGTTGGAAGGGACCTCTGGGTGTCATCTGGTCCAAGTGCTCTGCTCAACTAGAGCTACCTGGAAGTAGTTGTCTAGGACTGTGTCCAGATGGCTTTTGAGTATCTCCAGGGATGGAGACTTCACAACCTCTCTGGGCAGCCTGTGCCAGTTCTTGATCACCTTTAGAGTGAAAAAGTGTTTCCTGTTCAGAAACACTTGTTCAGAGGGAACCTCCTGCGTTTCAGTTTGTGCCTACTGCCTCTTGACCTGACACTGGGTACCACCCACTGAGGAAAGCCTGGCTCCATCCTCTTCATTCTTTCCCATCAGGTATTTTTACACTTCAGTAAAATCCCCCTTTGCCTTCTCTTCTCCAGGCCAAACAGTCTAATGCCTCTCAGGATCTATTCACAGGAAATTTACATCTAGTTTTACACGGAGACGTGAAAAATTACACTAGAAGGGTCAAAAGCATGTCCTTAGTGAGAAAGGAACTAGACTACAAAAGTTTTGGGATAAGTTCATAAACAAAGATTCTAGTAATGTAAGCGTCACGTGTTGAGAAAACATCCCAATCACCAGCCCCCTCCCCACCTTGCCCTTAGTCACAGACCTGACTCTATAGACTTCAAGCACACATCCTAAGGTGATGCTCAGAGTACAAACATAGCTACTAGCAGTATAAAATAAAAGACTAAAGAAAATTATTGCATTCTTCACCATACTTCTTCTAAGAGAAGAATTAGAGAGTATGGTTTGGAAAAAACATGTTAGCCTGCAGATAATTAATGTCTACATTTAATTGTATGAGTCTTCTGGTTAAACCTTTACAGGACATAACAGTTTATAACTTCCCTCAGCCCAATTTGTCATTTTTTTTCCAAGGTATTTTTCACCCTGTATCAGCAAGGAAGTAAACTACATGCTGTGCCTTATGCATCTCTCCTTCCTTTTTTGGGAAAGGCTAGAATTTGGATTAAGCAAACACCTAAAACACTTCACCAAAGTCTTTTCCAGTCAAGAAATACAAAGGCCAGAATTTCAGCCCAGTGCTTTAAGGTTATTCCAGAATTCACATGCTGGTTCCTTTCTTTCAAGAAAAGCAGCCTTTTGAAACTGCTGGCAAGTGCATCCATACAGCACTATCTATGCACGCTTGCCACAGAAATCCATATGTATATAGGTTAGCAAATTGCTTGTTTTCTTTAGCATCATGCTATTCTTTACAAGCAAAAGAGACCACCGCTTTCTTATTTAACAATATGAAAAGTTATTTACTTTGTCACATGGATAAATGTATTCCTACACGCATAGATGCTTCTGTACTTAGTATGGCCATGCTTCAGAATAGTCTCCACTTCCAGAGGAGAAGGCTCTCTCTCCTTCCTTTCTCAGGGAGCAATACAACTCTCTCTAGTGTGATAGTTTGAAAGGTATTGGAAGAAGTGACACATTTGTAGCTTTGTGGAATTAAAACGTGCATTAGGCATAAAAGTTAGCTCCAGCATGTCTCTTCAGATCTAGTATTTCTGATCCTAAAGGCAATTCAGGTTCTAAACTGGCTTGTTTTTAAGAGTACTTCATCTCTGAGAAGCTGGATGACACACTGAAGACTATTTGCTAGATAACTCCATTGTGTCAGAGAACAGAACTTTAATTTAAACCTAACTGGACTGCAATCCAACACTCCTTTTCTGATGTTTAACAATTATAAACAAACATATGACCTTACCTCTGAGATTTGGGGTGACTATAGTAGATAGGAGACTTCCAGCATTAATGGACAAATAGAAGAGAGAGAAGAAGGTACTTCTTTGCTTTTCCTACAGTAAAAACAGAAAGATGTTTAGAAAGGCTTAGCCACAACCACACTGATGAGCCTAGATCAAAAAAACAGCACCTCTGGCTTCAAAGTTCAAGACAACTAATTAACTAGCTCCTTCTTCAGCTCCTCAGGAAAACACTGCAGTAATGCACCTGTCTAAATATGTATATTATTAGAGTACTGTAATAGTCCAACATTAGTTAGAGTATCTGTATAAAGGAAAATGTGAAAGATGTTGTTACCTGATCATCTCCAAACTGATCTCCACCAAATGCTGACACACAAGGTTTGATCCCACCAGTACCGAGGGCAATAAGGATCAAGCCAATCATGGACAGAGCACTGGAACAAAAGAGAAAAGAAAAAAAAAAAAATCATTTGGCGTTTATTCTTAAAGCATACATAACAGACTGGTTGAACGATAGTTGGAATTCAAGTAAGATAAATTTAAGTTGTCCCATCCTTCACCAGCCTGGGAAAAAAAAGGCGTACAAGGCAACTCACATGTGCACTGCTACATTATCGGGAGAGCCATCCCGGTTGTGATCCGTCAGGTCATTTATGGAGCCCACAGACAAGACTGCCTGCCCAATTGTATAGACAATGGACAGGTAGACAATGGTCCTGTTGTCAAGAGAGGAGATACGTTTTCTTAGATATGTTAACGCAATTACACATATAAAATGCACACAGCTAATTACACAGCTAATGCAGACTTTTGCTAATTTTAAAGATTCATGGTAATGAAAACAATCAACAGATACAATAAATTATGGACTGAACTTGTCAGAAACTACTATAAAAATCTGCCCACACACCACTACCACAATATTTCTATTCTATTTATTATTATTATTATTTTAGGTAGCCTTATTTAATTAAACAAGGCAAGATAACAAATGGATTCTATAGTTATCACTAGGTCACAGGAAATACTGAAATATCTTCAGTGGTTGCCTTTTTACTAACCAACTCAAGAATACCATTTTCATATTTTTTATATGGTGAAGATCAAATGGACTACTCTTCAACACTGGAAGACACAATTTACACTGATATAAGTATCATTAAACATTCTCTATGTTATTTTATATTTTAGTTGCAGGAGTAAAGAAAAAAGAAAAATTAAAAACCTGCTTCAAACATGGAAATTCCCCTGAAATACTGTTTTGAACAACAACTCCATACCCCAACTCTCTCGGCTGTAAGTGTACCAACACTTTCACACTCAGATCAGAGTGAGAGCAGCACTGAAGAGTGCATGCTGCAGGCTTTCAGCCTGACTTCCTCTGCCAGGAAGTGCCTAGGATGGTAATATTGCATAATCACCAGCCCCCACACCCCGGCTTAAGGATCCAATCCTCTTTTCTGTATGTAAAAACATACTCCATTTTAACTTTGTTGCACCTTAAGTACGTGGCTGTAGTTTAACCCACGTTCACTTGTGTTCTTGGGTGGGCCTCCATTCAATAGGCACAGATGTGGGTCTCCAGTTTGGAGGAAAAGCAGGAGAAACACAACGCAATGATGTGAAATTATTTAAAACCTCAGTTTTCAGGAGTAGTCCCAAACCCAGTGCAAGGCATGACGATGAAGGACAATGCTCAAAGACCTAGAACAATCCGACTACTCGACATAGGCAAGAGATCCTCACAGCAAGCTTGGAGCAGCACCCTGACACGTGAGGGACATTGACCAAGTTCCCCTCACTTTAAAACAAGGTTTCTCTCACTTAAAATTGCCCTTGCCTGTAACAGAGTAAAAAAGAAGAAAATCTATGAAGTGGGGTAACAATGAGTCTGCTGTTTAATGGTACTTAATAGATACAGTTGAATGGGGTTTTTTTTAATAGTGCTTCCATAGAGTTACTTTAATTACCCAACAACCTGGGAAAACGTTTCCAAGTGAAGTTGAACCTGAGCTGATCAGGAGAGAAACTTCTGGTTTTTACTCGTGAGGCTTATAAGCCCACTGCAGACTTACATAATTGGCACTGCATTGATGACACACAATTTAAAAAAGTAACTGTGATTTCTGTACTATTTTCCCCAAGTATATATTTCCTTCATATCCAACAATATGTGAGCAGGTCCCAGCATGCTCCTTGACAGACATTGCACAAAGTACTTTGGACTGTGGAAGGTTCAAGTCTCTCCTTTAAGAGTGCTTATAAGTGCTTAGGTAACCTCCTCATTCGCTTGTTGTCATAGATTTTTTTTTAATTCTTGTTTAAGCCTTCCTCATGACACCTTGCTGCATTTTAGGGTGTTAAACCCTAATGCTCTTTCCTAAAGCATGTTTTTTCTTGTTTAAGCCATCCTAACAAGCTCTTGTTAAAGGTCTGGGCCTTTCAGTTGTGGCACTGGCATATCCAAGTACCAATGGAGAAGAGATGCAAGGTCTGTGAAGTTTCATCTTGATAAAATGAGTAAAAGCCAAAATAAATTTTAAAAATAAACCACAGCATCTAAACAAGCGAGTACACAATATACGTAGGCTGCAATCTGCAAGACATCCAGTTAGTTGCAGTGAGTTTGCACCACTCAGAGCAGCTGCACAGAGCACACAGGGCTGCGGTCACAGGCCTGGGCTCCCAGGGGCTGTCACTACAGCAGACGACAGTGCAGCTGACTGCACAGCACATCTCTAATCTCTCTGGGAGACCTTTGGCAAGTCCGCTCACATTGATGGCTCATAACCCTCCATAAAATCTTTATTGTGCTTTCTTTCAGGCAAAGTAAACACTTTTAGGATCAAAACATGAGTAAAAGAGAGTGAGATAAAGCTTTTGGAAATAACCTGGTTACATTTCACAGCACTTCAGTGGTCCTTTCCTGACCAACTAGCCTGCAGTTAAAAGTACAGAAGACATCATTTAGAGAAAGAATTGCTACTCAGTATGACTTCTCACTGATCTGTCTATTCTGAAATCACACAATATTTTAAAACTTATTCTAAGGCCCACTTAACACCAGATAACACAGAAATTCACTATTTCAGTGGCCACGTGCAACAGCTAAAGGGACTGTCCTATGTAATTATAACCTCCAATATCTATTTTCAGAGCTTGGTGAATACTCTCCTTAGTTTAGCTTACATTTTCTCCAGGTGAGAAGAAAAACATGCAGCATGCTGGGAAAGCATGCTACTACCCTTAACCAACTAGCAGAACTGGAACATTCGTTAATTCATAGTGCAGTTGCAAGTCTGAGCTGAATCTATTAAAACCTCAAGCTCTGGTGAAATAAACTATCCTGGAGTAGTCAACAGCAGCTCTGAAGCTGTTGTTCAGAGCTGCTGTTTTAGGTGATGGTTTAAGTAACACTGATTTCAGGTGAGCTTTCAAGATCTTTGGTTGCTTTCTGAGCAAGCACTCACTTAAACTTTCCCAGCCAAGAGTCTGCAATGATTGCTCCAAGGATCGGCGTCAAGTAACACAGAGCAACAAATGTGTGGTAGATGGCAGTGGCAAAGTTGTCTTCCCAGTGCAGGAAATATTTGAAATACAAAATGAGCACAGCTGTAGGAAGAACAACAAAACAACAGGTTACAAACCCAAGTCAGGCCTGGGTAATGCTCAGCACAAGGAGACAAGGGACATACCTTTCATGCCATAGTAGGAGAACCGCTCACAGAACTCATTGATGACGATGAAAAAAATGCTCAAAGGGAAGCCAAAGCAGAGCACCTGGAGGCAAGAGAGAACGTGAGCTCGGAGCTGTGCAACCTAGACTGATACTCTTCACTGCAACCCACAGCTTAAGAAAGCTCAACATGGACTCAGCGGGAGTGGGTAGGTACTCAGGGTCTGGAGGCTGCACAGGCTTCTGTGGGATGACAGTAATTTACCTGAACCAAGAGTCAGTTCTCACTTTCCCCTCTTGGCCCCAGAGGTCTGCACACTTCTCATCTGCGCTTTGCAAGAGACCTTTAGCAATGCTATAAATGACTTTCAAATGTTGCATTATGCACATTGGAGGTCTCCAGCACTTAACCCTTACAGCAATCTTGACTGGTATCTAAAAATACGCAAAAAGCCAATGTTTTTGGAAAAATAAAAAGTCAAAACCCAAAGCCAACCAAAAACGCACAACGCCAAACCCATGCAGTACACCAGTTAGAAGCTTGGGGCTATTTTAAAGCACCTGTAGTTGAGACAAACATTTAAACTTTTCATTCAAGCAAAACTCTCAGGAAAACTCCTTATCCTTAAAAATGCTCGGCTTGATGAAGAATCCTTCATTTCTTCAGGTCTGATGATAGAACAGACTTTATTCCTAACCTAAAATGGCATGGCATTGTCTACCAGATTCACTGAGCCTTCACCTGGTGCAAAAGCCATGTCCATGGTCATTGTCATGTAGCTTGTGACACAGTTCTTGCCATTGAAACAGTGGTTAAAAAGCTACAGCTTTAAATCAGCTACAAATCTGATATGGTCACCAGAACTGGAAGTTTAACTTCTGATGGCCTACTTGTCTTAGTCGATGAATATATGGTATATTCATTAATTTCTATTAAAATTAATGGGGATGCAATTTAAACAATCTTCCCTTTTAATCTTTTTTTTAAATAGATTTAATCCTGAAAGTAGCAAAGAATCAGATTTTAAGGATGTTTCAGAACATTCCAGAGGCAAAACAGTTCTTCTCCATGCTCAAGTATAATTAAAAAATGACATTGTTTGTATTGCAAAGGTTTAGGAATTAAACTAAACTGTATTTCATGTGAAACAGGAAGAAGTTAACCTTCCAGATCAAAAGGAAAACACCTTAGATGGGGAATCATGTCTGACACAAGTAAACTGGAGAGCCAGTGTCTCCAGCAAAGCCTCAACAAACACAACACTTGGAGACCTGGGGGCTACAACAGGCTATTTTGGGGAATAGGGCAAAAGAAATGAAAATAAGAGAACGGCAGGAGCATTGTTAACTGATCTGACTCAGTCTAACACCAGGATGCCTGAGCAGCCTGAAGAACATCAACCTTTGTTGTTTGCAGAACCAAGTACATACATATCCTACCCATGGTTTGATATGCAGGCCTCACAGGAAGAACCCAGTCTCAGATGAGGCAAGTGCCAGGTGGGATTCTTCTAGCTTTAGAGAACACAAAATTTGAGTCCTAAATATAAACTTGTCACTCGATTTATCACATCCTCCATGGACAGAAAGAAGTGTCTCCAAAGGAAGACCATTCACATATATTCCAAAATTAGGTAAAATTCACTTGAAGCTGCCCATTTCCTTCAGCTGAAGGCAGCAGGAGGTTTGGACAGCTAACTCTCAACTTGGACACAGGTGCTGGTGGACTGGAGTTCACACAGAAGAAGACTTTGTGCCCTGTCCACACAGCATTCCCCTAAGCCATGCAAATGGTCATGGGATGGAGAACCACACACTGAAGTTTTGGTTCAGCACATGTTAAGTTAGTTACTGAAACAGTAACCCAGGCTGCGTGACTTGTAATTGGGAATAGCCCAGATGGAGAGGAGAGAATGTCTGTTCCTGAAGCAGAACAAAAACTTCCCCATGTCTGTCGTGCCTACAGAGAAAAAAAAACAAACCAGCAGTCCTGGCCCAGGAGCTGGTGGGACCTATCTCCACCTGAACTTCACAAAACCTCACTAAAATCTTTTGACCACTTTGGGGTTCTCACAAACCTCCCCACTGTTTTGCCGTCACCCTACCCAACACCTTATTCTTTAGGAGGGTGTTACATGCTGGGGAGCTTGCAAGGCTAGATTTTTGCTTCAAGATACTGGTGCTTATGTGCCTGGTGGAGCTGTCCTGCATTCCCATGCTGGCACAGCAGTCACTGGGGGGTTTTTACTGACTGCCCCCAAACTGGAGGGGATCTGCATGTCACAGCTGGAGCTGAGCATGAACAGAGGTATGCAGGAGAAAGCTACTGGGTCTTTCCCAAGGTAACAGGCCTTCTGTTTTTCCAAGATGCTACAAGCAAGAGGAGACTATGCAATTCATCACTGCTAATACATGATGTGTACTTGTCCTCGTTTTGCACTGTACTGTCCTCTGTTGCAATATACATGTGCCCATACACACATCTACCAAAACCTTTTCTGTTGTTACCCTCACTGGTCAGGAAGCACCAGATACACTCCCAAACAGGTAACCTGAAGGTTATGTTTTATAATGCCCTCTGTAACCTTGCCCTACCCTGGGGATGCCACCACCCTGCTGCACAGCTTTGACTTTGGCTGCTGAGGAAGCCACTAAGCTGAGGGAAAGTCTCTGGAGTAAAACCTTGCAAGATAAGAAATGCAAAGGCAGAGATAGGGTTGCTGAGACACGTCATTAACAGTTCAAAGATTCAAGAGCAGTGGGTGATGACAACTCAGACACAAGAGAGATGGGCTCCAGGGACCAGTCTCCTCCCTTCCAATGTCTGCTCAGTCAGCAAAGGCTTTTCAGACATTTTATCAGGGTGGTGAGCACACTAATGCTTAGCTAGAATTTAATAAGTTACAAGGCTGCTTTTGCACATGTTGGCCGGTAAGTCATTATTGTATACATTCTATGGATGTTTATAGGGTGATTCTTATTTGGGGCACTGCTAACATTACCAAAACAATGTAACCCAAAGAGAGTTGGTAGAGCAACTTTTTATACAGGAACACAATACCTACCGACTTGCTGGGAGTTTTTCCACCTGTGGAGGGATAAAAACAAAATTCAAGTTAATGGCAACTAATAGATAATACTCCTTTAAAACCAATGGAAGATTCAAAAAAGGTTCAACTCTGAATAAACAGATTAAATATAAACACAGTACTGGTCGGGGTGAGTAAATTTTCAGTTTCTTAGAGGGAGACTTTTCGTAATTATTAGGCAAAACTTTCCTTGATAGCCCTTGGGTTTTCAGGGTATGCATAAAGTCACACACAGCCAGGAAAAGCTCCAAAGGACTGGCAAGTCAAAGCATCCCATGGCTACTCACCACACATCATTCAAGGTGGTAGTAAACCAGCCACCCACAGATGATGAATCCTGTTACAATTCACTCTTGGGGATGTTACCTTAAAGGCAAGTCAAGATTAAGTAATAGGCTCAAGATGCCCTGCCAGGGATGGAGCTCAAGTCCTGAAAAGGGACTTTTAGAGGACTGAATATACAGCCCCAACTCAGTGATCCATGTTAGCAGGCATTCCCAAAACCTGAATATTAACCTGGGAAGGCCTGGAAGCACAGAGAGGTCCCACTGAGGGCAGCAAGAGCAGACAGCTGCTTGCAGCCCTGAAGTCACTTCTAGCTGCTCTTGGCAGGCCCTCTCCCCTGGCAGCTCTCTAAGTAAAGTCCTGCAGGGCTTCCTCAGCCCAGGAGACAGGCTTGAAGGCTGAGGTTTCACTGTGTCAGATAATGGCCCTATGCCCACATAGTGGATGTCAACATTTTCCATAAAACCACATGAGCAAGCTCATTATCATTAAGATAAGACCAAGTACAAGATGTGAACTTTGAAATCCCTGCTTGAATCAAGTCTGCCCATAATTCATCTCTGTAAGAAAAGTATGTTTGCCAAAATCATTATTTAGTCCATAGTTCACAAGAGATGAAAAGGGCTGACAGCAACACTATAGTGTTTGATACAATACTAAATAAAGTAATTTCCAGAAATCACTACAGATTATTCAGATTCTTTCCTTCACTGCTGTGGACAAGTACCTTCACAACAGAGACAGTAGTATTATGCAGGTGATTCAAGAATATATTTTCCTAGAGAGCAAGCAACATTCTGAAAGTGCTAACACACCCAGTTCAGGGCACATGCAGGTACATGAGTTATTCAAGTTATTGGCAATGTCCCTTCCACAACCCACACACTGAAGCAGATACACTGAAGGATACAAATGTGTTAGCAATAGCCTATCTTTCTATCAGCTCCTTGGTTATTCCACTTGTTGGCCTTTCTAGCACATGTGCATCACACTGCCAGTTTTTCATAACATGTACAGAGAAGATTAGTCGGGGCAGCTCACTCCTGTCTGTTGGGCAAAAAATATCTAGGATCTTGTTGTTGGTTGGGTTTGGGGTTTTTCTGCTTTCCTGTGGCAAAAGTATCACCTTTGCAAGAAACCTTACACAGAGGACATCACAGAGGCAATATTTTTCAGACGATATCGTCTGACTTCAATGTTTAAGAGACACAATTATTTCTAAACATTTTGACTTTACCCCTCTATTCTTCTTTTACAGAGACGGTTGGGAAAACTCCAGATAGCATTAAAGCCAACCTTTCAACACAGGCACCTAAACTAACTGAGGACTCCACTGCCAGGCAGCTTCAGGGTTCGACCTACACAGCACAGAATACCCAACATTTTGCATAATTTTCAGTGATAATCTGAGGTTTGCTAGTCGCATGTTGGAGCAGTCCCTCTTTAGGGCAACCTTTAGCCTCTCTTATTCTTTGCCCACAAAGAATGACCTGCAGAACTGCTCATTTTCACCACAAAGTACTGAAGAGCTCCACATTTTTCAATATAAAGCTCTAAACAGTTGTGCACTTTGTATTCCCTTCAGATATTTAATATTTTTTAAGAAATGTAAAGTCAACAGCCACTCAGTTCTTGGCTTCAGCACCACATCTAAATAATTATCAGTGGGCCATTCTCTCCTTCCCAACCTTGCAGGCCAGGTGAGGCAGGCTTATAGCTCCAACCCCTTCCCACCAGTGTGGTTCCTTCCCTGCAGTCACAGAGATGTAGTGGGATGCTGCATCCCTTGCAGCTCACAGTCCATGACACAAGTTGGGAGCATATTGCCTTGCTCCTTGCAGCTATCACAGCAACTCTGCCTGGATGAAACGCTTCTTGTCTGTGGACACAATAAATCTGTACACATCCATACTGTCACCTAGGATGTTTCTGGCTCCAGAGCAAGCCTGCAGTCCTGACACCTGACTTGGGGCACAGACAAGCCTATTGCCTCTGCTCCCTGGAGCACCCCTACAGTACCTTCACAAGGATGCTGCTACCATCAGGACAACCCCCTCCAGGAGTCCCTGCTTCACACCTTGCTATTCCAGAAAAACACCAACACAGAAACCCTCCAAGCAAACCTATAATGCAGCAAGCCTGATATTACATGAGCACACCCAGCTGCATCCCATTTCTTCCTCTTCACAGAGCTATCACCATTTTCCTGGTTTTCTGCCCAAGCCAGCAGGACCCCAGCCCACCCCTGACACTGGGCAGCACCACTGACAAGTTCTGCCTGCTCATTACCACAGTTGCTTGTCTCCAGAACTCAGATTTCCTTGCTGAGGATGCAGTGGCACTTTCTTGGGTAGGTTTTTTTTGGGGAGTGGAGGGTGAGCATTTCAGGTTCCTTCCCTGTGTGAGACAAGGTTTCTGAAGCCCAGGAACTGCTTGCTATGAGAGACACCAATGTGCTCAGACACTGCAGGACCGAAGGTGCAACAAAGGGCAATGGAGAGATACATCACAAAAAAGTATTTTTTGCACCTCTACTGCTTAGTGTTCCAGCTTAGACAGGAAAAAACCTTCAGAATTAATTAGATAAATGTGTTCTGCCCGTATCTGGATCTTCCACCTGTGTATGTATCTATGTATTTAAAAACCACTAGGTCAACCCCAGGTAAACAGGTTCTAAGAAAAAGCATTATTTAACACCTGCGAGAAACACCACACTTGTGCTCAGATCTTAAGCTCCACATGCCTTAAAAGTGTAGTGTAGGATAAACCTTACCGGCCAGGGGCTCAGCTCAAAGAGTTTACAGAGACTGAGGCACCATCGCTCGGCTCTCACTCAGGTTTCAAGACAGGATCATATAAACTAGGATAAAGCGTTGCCAGAGGGGGAACTGTCCCGGAGGAAGAGGGGTAGTAGATAACCAAGAGTGCCCGGGGACTTCCTTAGACCGACCCCGAGCAGCAGAACCAGCCCTGGGCGGGCGGGACCCTTGGCCGTGCTTTCAGCTCATAGCCCGGCACGATCACCCGGCTCGGAGGGAAGCGGCTTGAGGATCCCCCAGTGCTCATCGCGGGGAGGCATCCCTCCCGCGGGCCGGGGACCGCCACCCACTCCGGACTGCCCCATCCCACACCGCCACACCTACCCATGTCGCTGGCGCGGTCCCGCCGGAGCTCTCGGGGCTGAAAGACGGGAGGAAAGGAGGGAAAGAGGGACAGAAACTGCTGGGGGCGGCCGGGCTTTAAGGGCGGCGGCGGGGCCCCGCCTGGCCCCGAGTGGCGCGGGGCGGCGCCGCGCAGGTGTCGGGGCGGGGAGCAGGTCGCTGCCGCCGGGGAGCCATCCCGGGGCTCACCTGGCCTTGACCCGCCGCGATCGGCCCGGGCTGCCCGAGCGTAGCGCTCCTCGGAGCCCCAGCGCTCCTCCCGGCCGCCCGCTCCCCTTACGGCTGCTGAACGAGGGTTATTACCTGCTGCTTGAGGCTTTCTTCGTTCTCTGGCCGTCAGGAAGCACCGAGACAGTACCATCAGCTGAACCGAGCGCTGTGCCGTCCCGTCAGCTGCACGCTGTCCCTCTGATGTCAACGGCGTTAAGGGAAAACTTAGTAAGCAAGTAAGTGGAATACACACTACGTGGAGGGCGGCTTTCTGCCTCGTTCCCTCCTCTCAAGCCAAGGAAACAGATTTCCTCGCCACCAGTTTCTAATGACCTCTGACCCGAGGCTCCCATGAACTGATGCTTCTGAGAAGCTGTCCAGAGAAGATGTGGATGCATCCCTGGAAGTGTTCAAGGCCAGCTGGATGTGGCTTCGAGCAATCTGGTCTAGTGGAAGGTGTCTCTCTCCATAGCAGGGGGTTGGAACTGGATGAACTTTAAGGCCCCTTCCAAGCCAAACCATTCTGTGAGTCTATGTTTCTATGACCCAGTTTGCTCATCACTTGGTCAGTCCACAGCAGACACCTGTCCCATGTGACATTTGTGCCACCAAGCCACAGGGAAAGCCAGGAAAACGCACATCAATACAACATGATGTACGTTTCCTACACACACCTTACTGAGCCATGTACGTGAAATAAATGGATGAGAAGTTTAGCATGAGAAGAGCCAGAGTGTGAGGCCAACAAGAATAGCAGGTTAGGGAAGCTATGTTACTAAGACTTGAATGAACTCAGAATGCAGAAAGAGTAAAATATTAGCAGACATTGCCAAAAAGAATTTTCTGAAAGAATAATAAACCCCTTCTTTGCGGCTTGAAGATACAGTGCTACACTCTAGTTTATGCAACCAATCCAATAGCATTTTCTATGGCATGCACTTAATAATTACCTGGCTGCTGAACAGGTTCATTTCATCTTGGCTACAAATCAAACTGGCATTGCAATGCATTGCAATTTGGAATATCTACAGTTAGCACTTCAGGGGCTAAAGAAGGCTGCTCTGATTTGTGATACAGAGCTACAGCTGAACCCAGATTTCTTAAATTGTGTCTACATGGGAGTAATCTACTCAAAGGAGCTCTAACCTCTTGGTAGTTACCGGAATGCTTGACTGTTAAAATTTCTGAATAAATTCTTAACATAAACATGAGTAGGTGGTTATAGCTATATTTATAGCAAGTTCTCCCCTAAGAAACATAAATCTTGCTGCATAAGCTTCACGGACACAGCTGATGCTAGTCATGTATCACTTCTCAGTGGGAGATATATATGACCACACAGCACAGGCAGTGTTGTGTTTCTCTATTATGGTTACTCCAGCAAAACACAACAACCTGTAATGCAGCAAAGAATGCTGAAACCTCCGATGGCTCATTCATCTACAGAAATAATTGAGATATTACCACCATTTGCTCTGAAATTAAAGATGGCATTTCTTTCCTGAACAATGGGAAATTTCCCACTGCATGCACAATGGTGATAAAAGGCTAGTTCCCAGGCACGTCTTATATAGCCCCATGCATTTAGTGAAAACAAAGGGTAGACGTTTGATGATTCTTTCTAGAAAGCAACATAAAAGTTGGATGCAGAAAATAAGAAAAACCACCTGTTTTCTCAAAAATTTGGGATAAATGAGCTAGTTGGATCACCCTGGCTTTCCTTCGTGTTATCTTTCAACATTTAAGGTCTCTATTAATCCACAAAGAATTCACCCTGATGAGTACACCTTTTAATTTGTCCCACAGAGAGAGATAAAAGTACACACAATTGCTTCACAGCTATTTCTGAGGTGGACTGGCTTCTGCTTTCCTTTAGTAAGCTGATGCCACAGGGTTTATCTCTGTGGGGCTATTTTATGGTTGTACTCATCGGAGGGACAGAATTTGTTCTCAGAGGATTTAAGTTTCCCAGTGAGGCTCACTTTCTAGGAGAACTCAGAGCACAGCAGGGCTGTTAAATACTCAGCAAACAAAAATGCAATTCTGCTTTCTTCTACAAAACTCTGAACTCACAGAAGCATGTTTTCAAGGTGTAATAGAAAAGTCAGGCAACATCACTTTGAAGAATTAAGCATGTTTATCTATCAGGGAAAGTGTCAGAAGCCTTGCTGAAGTCAAGGTAGACAACATCTGCTGCTGTCTCCTCATATACCCAGGCAGTCATGCCATCGAAGGCAATCAGGTTGATCAAGCAAAATTTCCCCTTGGTGAATCCATGTTCACTATTCCTCATAAGCATCTTTCCCTCCACATGCTCAGAGATGACAACCAGGATGAGCCATTCCATTGCCTTTTCAGTGACTGAGGTGAAGCTGTGACTGGCTTGTAGTTTTCTGGGCCCTTCTTCTCACCCATTTCCTAGACTTGAGTGACCTTGACTTTCCCCCAGTCCTCAGGCACCTCTCCTGTTCTCCATGACCTTTCAGAGATAAAGAAGAGTGGCTGAGTATAACATCCGCCAGCTCCCTCAGCACTCGTGGGTGCATCCCACTGGGGCTCATGGATTTGTGGGTGTCAAGTTTACCTACTTGATCTTTAACCCAACTCTTTATGACCAAGAGAAAGTCTTCCTGTCTCCAGATTTTCTTTCTTGGCTTCAGGGTCTGGGATTCCTGAGGGCTGGCTTTAGCAGTAGCAACTGAAAGAAGGCATTCAGTAACTGCACCTTCTCTGTGTCCTTTGTCACCAGGGCACACACCTAACTCAGCATGTTTTCTCTAGCGTTCCTCTTCCTACTGGTGTACTCAAAGAAGCCCTTCTTCTTGGTCCTGATTACAAACCAGCCTTAGCCCTTCTTGTCTCATCCCTTCGTACTCTGACAATGTTCCCATATTCCTCCCAAGTGGCCTGTGCCTTTTCCCACCTTCCATAAACTTCCTTCTTTGTCTGAATTTTTCCAGAAGCTCCTTGCTGATCCATGCAATTCTCCTCTCCCCTTTCCTTGATTTCTTATGCAAAAGGATGCACCAGTCTTGAGCTTGGAGGAAGTGATGCTTGATTATTAACTCTTGGACCCTCTTACCTTCTAGGCCGCTAGCCCACAGGATTTCTCTAAGTAGGTCCTCAAAAAGACTAAAGTTAGCTCTCCTGAAATCCCGGGCTGTAATCCTACTTACTGTCCTGCTTCTTCCACACAGGATCCTGAACTCCACCATCTCATGGTCACCACAACCAAGGCTGCTCCCAGCCCTCAAATCCCCAACCAGTCCTTTCTCAGCTAGTTCGAGGTCCAGCAGCACACATCTCCTTGATGGCTCTTCCAACACCCGTGGATGGTGTCAAAAAGTTACCATCAGTGCTCTGCAGGAACCTCCCGGGCTGTGTGTTCCTGGCCGTAATGATCCTTCCACAGGAAGGATCGTTCCACATATTGATCAGTTAAAGGTTGTAGCTTAGTCAGTAAGATTGTTTCCTTGCACCTCACAGGAAGGAAGAACATGATCATTTCAGAGGAGCTGGCATGGTGAGTCCATACCATGGAATAGTTGATAACAACTATTCATTATTTAAGGACTAACAACCTGAATTAAGATGGAAGTATTTTAAAGAGAACTAGGGCAAATTACTATCTCTTCAGATTATGTGTGATTTATAAATATTAATAGATGGTTTTGACTCATTTTTTAGATTGGAAGAATTGTAATAAAGATAAAGAATTTGCAGGGGTGTGCAGCTCATCATGGGATAGCCAGTATTGGATCGGATGCTGCAAACTGATTGAGGTTGTACATTAATTAATTCTAAGCAAATGGATCTTGCTGTACAACCACAATCCATCTGGCTTTCATTATGGTAGTAGCCAAACAGTAACACTAGTCACTTCCCAGTAACTACTCCTCCCAAGATAATGCATCCTTTTAAGAAAAGTTTATTCCTGCTTTCCAGATAGGGAATCTCAGGAAAAAAAAGGGATTTGTTTGCTCTGAGTTTTCTCATGCACTGTGTCATGTTTTGCTAGCAGAGCAAATAACAGGTGGGATGGTCTGGAGGAGATGGGGACTGCTGGGAAGGAGGGCACCAGGGGTCTCTGAGAAGGGGCCTGCAGCAGTTCAGCTGCCTGCAAGCAGCAGCAGTACAGCTACTGAGTGCTGTGCACACATACTGACACAGGCTGGTATTTGAGATGCTCACTCAATTTGCATGCAAGGATCAACCCTGGCCCCAAAACATATGGACTTGCTTCTTCAGGAGATGGCTAAACCAGACCAGGGACATGCACAGAAAGAGGTTTCTACCAACCCAGCCTGCCGGCCCAGCTCAGCAGCATTTCACAAGTAATCGTCTCCAGAAAAAGGAGAAGAGTTCATGGGCTACGGCCCAGAAGAGACTTGGCTTCTCTGGCACATCTTTATGTACGCACACGGAACACGTGGGTGGAGCGTAAAGCAGGGGACCGGGAACTAGAGCACAGACTTGTGCCTAAATAAAGTAAGTAAGTGAACTGTATTTACCTGGAGCTGCCCCAGACTGATGGCAAAAGTCTTTGGCTCATTACCAGTGCCTGGGACAACATGCAAAGTTAACTAATATGGCAGATATAGACCTAATGAGTTAATGGTAAACAATACACTGTGAAGTCACTCCTGCCAAGATGTGGGTTTGTTCCTTTTACTTTTGCCGAAAACATAACTTGAGGTTGATAACTCTGATTGTTTTATTTCCCCTGCGTTTACTCTGATAACATTGTTTTCTTGGTAGAGATAGATTTACCCTTTGTCCACTTCCTCTTTACATCCATCTCCATCATGACAACACCTTTGCTGCTGTTTCCTTCCATGGGTTTTCCCCCTGGGGAATCTGAAGGGGATCCTTTGCGCCAAGCCTGGCTTTAACAGGGAACCTTGGCTCTGGAAACACAAGTCTGTATGGAAACCAGCCTTAGCTGACAGTTGCAAGGAGGTGTTAAAAATCTTCACTTTGGACTTAGACATGTGACCATCCCTTCCAGCCCTGAAAGCCCTTTGTGGATCCACCCTCAGCCTGAGTCTTTGTACCACAGTCACAGCCAAATGCAGAGCACACATTGTATTGCGCCTTCACTGACGTATCAGGCATGAGATGAGAACAGAAACACACACAGGAATCCCAGTTTTGGTGCTGATTTACTGTCAGACGTTGTGCAACCCATCTCTGAGGCCAGGAGATTCTCCCTGCCAAGGGAGGGCATTCCCAGCAGGTATGTGGGGTAGACAATTAGGAGTGTTAGCATAAGTATTAAGGGCAGCTGGCAAGGGAAGTAGGGCAGAACAAACGAGCTCCTGATTCAAAGCCTTTACATATTTTTAATACTACAGACAAACACCTGTTTCTACCCTTGAAGTATGTGACCGTATTCAAGAGTAAAAAATAACAAGGGTAATAAGTATCCTGCACCCAAGCTAGGATTCGAGCCTTTCACTGGGTAGTGAAAGCTTTTTTTATTCTGAATTATGTACATCTGCTTTTCTTCATGTTAGATTGGAATTTGCCTGACACACAGCATCACTCTCTCTCACTAAGACAGCGCAAGGATGCTGAATGTTGTTCAAAGCATCTTGAAACCATCCAAACCTCTCTTCAGTAGTTCTTTTTCTTTGTACTGCCACATTGCTATTCTTCTGAAACTTCATATCTGTGTTGTGAGACCCGACATTTTTGAGTGAACTTTTTACCTTCTCGTTGCATTGTGTCTGCTGAAGTTTCACTAATAGCGTGTTTTTAGCCAAGCTGTGGTCTGCTTTTTTTCTTAAGGACAGCACGTGAGAGTGTCAGCAGCACAGCAGCTGCTAGGGCTGGCTGGATTATCCTGTCAGCTTATGCAGCCAGCCCTACAACATGAATCATGTTGTTGACTGGACCACGCAAGTACAAGTGTCGTCTCTTGACCAATCTGTGTTTTGACTCAAGCAGCTGTTAAAAGACTGGAGTTAAACTGACACAATATTTAGGAACTGATGTGAGATTTGTATTTAACTTGTGAAGATACTTAAAGGAATGTTTTTAAGTGATGGACCCAACATACACACACACACCACCCCTGAATAAATCATCTTACAAGACTGGATGCTCACATTTTCAAGGGAAAACATCTGAACATCCTTTGACTTTGTACATCCTTTTTGGGGTGGGTGAGGCAGCACTGATGTGTAAAGCGTACCTGACTTCAGATGACATCAATGTCCACAGTGGAAATAACATATTTTGAGTTCAGGTAACAAGAAAGGTCATATAATCTTCTAGAGATGCATTTTCTGGTGTTGAAATTCTGCAACTGGAGACCAAGAGCTCATACTGTTTACCTGTTGAAGCCTTGTTGGAAGTTTGCAGATGGACTCATTCCTCCTGAAATGGATTTTCATGTTATTTACACATTCATATTTTCACCACAGGTTACAAAGCTTCCTTCTTTCCACTGCCCAGAGCTGTGCTGTGTATTGTTCAGATTTAAACGAAAACTTTAACAGCAGTATCTGACAGAATTTAATGTGCAATTGGATTTTAACAGATTAATTTATCTCGCTGCTCTCTCGTGAAGTCTCTAAAAACCAAATTTTTGTATTTCATCTTAGAAATCTTGGTCAGTTTTGTTGCTATTGAATGATCAAAGCATCCGGGGCTCAATTTGACTAATTCACCTGTGCACTGCGGTACCTCTGAGGGCTTCCCTGCCTCTCTATTTCTCTTTGGTCTTTTCCAGTAGCACCTCTAACCTTCTCTAGGTAGTCTCCTTATTTTTGTAATACTTGTCGTCCAAATTAGCAAAAAGACATGTTATGATTGATCTATGCAGTTATATACTGTTGGGGGTTTAGGAGTTCTCCTTTTGTTTTTTTTCTCTTAAGGAATGTCCCCCTATATGTGTTGCTATGAGACAATAATGACCAGATACTTAAGAGAGACAAAAGAAGTGGCCACAGCTCAGGGGTCCAGCTGGCTACTGTCTCTTTTACCTGGGGGTTTCTCATGTACGGCAGAGATACTGTGAGATTTGGACTGGGAAAACGGGGTTGGGTGCAGCCCCTAGCTCACTTGTTCTCTCGGCATTTGGAGGGGAGAGAGGCTGTGGTTGCTGTGGGGAGAATTCTTCACCAATGCAGGATTCCTTCTCCTGCTGCCTTTCTTCTACCATGAATAGAGCCCTGCTCGTAAGAGTGGCTGCTGTACTGGGACCTTACTGACACCCTACCTCACCAAAAGAAAGGACCCTTGCCATCTGTTCAGGTGCCTCAGGGGAAAAGACTGGCACCTTGACCCATGACTCCTGACCCCTCCCGGAGGGCGCATTTCCCCAGCTGCGTGTGGCAGCTGCTGTGGAGGAGCCCGGCTGCCACTGCCCAGCTCCACTGCTTTCTGCCGTTGCCTCGGGCTTTTTTCCCTGCACTCTAACCCGTGCCCCCTGCCTGCCGGGACACCCCGCGGCCCCTGCTACAGCTGTGGGGTTTCTGCTACCTCTTGCTTGCTACGCCGGGTGAGCCCGCCCTGCAGTTCCAGCCGCTGCTCCGAGGTACCTGCTGCAGCCCATCTTCGCCATTCAGCCCGCCCGCCATTACCGCGTGAGGGACACACGGCTGAGCTCGCGCCACAGCGCCCCCTGCAGGCACGGGGGAACCCCAGCCCCCGCCCCGCTCAGCGGGAGCCGCCAGCGCCCCTGCCGGCCGTGAGCGGCAC